>CM053029.1:503992366-504462366 GCA_028564925.1 Lithobates sylvaticus | reverse complement strand
GAGGAGTAATCGGTTTGTCTTTCCTACTGATCGCCTAAGGGTAACACCTCATCGTGTACCCACTGTTCCCTTGGCAAAGGGTCTAAGGTGGGGAGGGGGATCTAACACACTTACTATCCTTTTGGATGGAGGATAAAGCCGCTAATCTTCCCTCTAGGCCCAGCAAGGCGGAGGAAAAGGCATCTTCAGTCATGTATACAGGGGCCAAAGGGAGAAGCAGCTGCAACACCAACTTGTTCCAATGACTCTGGCTTGCCATATCTGGTATTTCAGGCGAGGATGACAGTGTGGAGGCACGACTGGAGTTCCTAGTGCCTGGGGGGGAGAAATCTTTGGTACCTTTTTGGTCTTTGTGGTGTCTTTTTTGGTATGCATAGTCCTAAGCACAAAAAGCAGAAGCATTATTTAAATGCACTAATTACTGAACATAGTTTGACAGTGTAATGCCGCAATATAAGTTCAGCCTAGCGCTGGGAAAAATGTAGTTTCTGTATTAGGAATGCCCTTTGCAGCCCTTACATTGCTCCTGTGTCCCGAGAGTCGCCAGGCTTGCTTCTCCTCACTATCAGCCGAGGAGAGACTGCTCCAGTTAAACTCTTAAGCCTGCGCTTGCGCCGTGCATCTTTTTGGACACTACGTCCTACACACAGCGCCTCGCCCCCTCCGTCAACCCGCCCCCCTTTCATTTGAATTTCAAAAACGGTTCCCCGGTTCCTTTGGGTCAGCACACAGAACACAAGGCGGGGGAGGGAGAGAAAGAGCCTAATGATGCAAGCAGGAAGAGAAAAACCTACGGAGCCGAAAACCAGGACATCCACACGAGGGGGGAGGGGGGGGTATTGCAAGGGAGGTAACAACAATTGCTGATTCCCTAACCCTCCTGGTACCTTCAGGGGGGAGAAAAGCATGGCAGATCTTTTACCTCAAGAGGAATCCCTCTGTGCAAGCTGATGTGGCCACACACAGACTGGCACATATTCCCTCTAGTCGAGAATTAAGACATAACAACATTTTTCCCTAAAGAAGAAAACCATATGCCGCGTACACACGTTCGGACTTAGTCCGCCGGACCTAGTCCGGTGGGACTGCCCCACACACGCCCGGACTTCCGAGCGTGTGACTTGCCCACACACGCCCGGACTTCTCCGGCAGACAATCCGCTGGACAAAGTCCGCGGGACTTTTGAAAATGAATGGACTTGCCCACACACGGAGCAGTCCGTTCATTTAGAACGTAACTGCAGGTAGACGGAGCTAGCGAAGGCAGTGAATGCCGCCGCGCTAGCCCCGTCACCTGGCATGGATTTAAAGGGACTCCCCACGCCGAAAAACCTGCGTGGGGGTCCCCCCCAAATCCATCTCAGACCCTTATCCAAGCACGCAGCCCGGCAGGCCAGGAAAGGGGTGGGGACGACCGAGCGCCCCCCTCCTGAGCCATACCAGGCCGCGTGCCCTCAACATGGGGGGTGCCCTGGGGAAAGGGGGGCTGTGCGCCCCCCCCCCCCAAAGCACCTTGTCCCCATGTTGATGAGGACAGGGGCCTCTTCCCGACAACCCTGGCCGTTGGTTGTCGGGGTCTGCGGGCGCTTATCGGAATCTGGGAGCCCCCTTTTATAAGGGGGCCCTCAGATCCCGGCCCCCCACCCTATGTGAATGAGTATGGGGTACAATGTACCCCTACCCATTCACCTAAGGTGTAAAATGTAAAGTAAAAAAACACACAATTTTGAAAAAATATTTTATTGCACTGCTCCGGGGGTCTTCTTCCGTCTTAAGGGGTCTTCTCGCCGGACTCCTCTGCCATTTACCTAGCTCTTTTACCGAGCGGAGGAGGCCGGCTACCTTCTTCGTCGTCGACGCCGTCGTCGTCGCCGTCGTCTGGGGGTCTCGATCCGCCTTCGGGGGTCTTCCGGGGTCTCTTCTGTTCTTGCCGCGGTCGTCGTTTTCCGCGCCGCCGGCGCCGCCTTCTTCTTCCGATGTTGACCCGTCGCTCTCTCTGGCCGGAATGCCAGAGCCGCGCTGTGCTGGGACTTATATAGGGAGAAGGGGACAGGGTCACATGCTCATGTCACATGGTGAAGAAGAAGAAGAAGAAGGCGGCACCGGCGGCGCGAAAAACGACCGCGGCAAGAACAGAACAGACCCCGGAAGACGGATCGAGACCCCCAGACGACGGCGTCGTCGGCGAAGAAGGGTAGCCGGCCTCCTCCGCTCGGTAAAAGAGCTAGGTAAATGGCGGAGGAGTCCGGCGAGAAGACCCCCCAAGACGAAAGAAGACCCCCGGAGCAGTGCAATAAAATATTTTTTCAAAATTGTGTGTTTTTTTTACTTTACATTTTACACCTTAGGTGAATGGGTAGGGGTACATCGTACCCCATACTCATTCACATAGGGTGGGGGGCCGGGATCTGAGGGCCCCCTTATAAAAGGGGGCTCCCAGATTCCGATAAGCCCCCGCCCGCAGACCCCGACAACCAACGGCCAGGGTTGTCGGGAAGAGGCCCTTGTCCTCATCAACATGGGGACAAGGTGCTTTGGGGTGGGGGGCCGCACGGCCCCCCTTTCCCCAGGGCACCCCCCATGTTGAGGGCACGCGGCCTGGTATGGCTCAGGGGGGGGGGGGGGGGGGGCGCTCGCTCGTCCCCACCCCTTTCCTGGCCTGCCGGGCTGCGTGCTCGGATAAGCTCCGTCTACCTGAAGTCACGTGCTAAATGAACGGACTTTCCGATGAGCCGCAAGTCCGTTCATTTCAAAAGTCCGGCGGACTAGCCTACTAACGGCGGGATTGTCCGCCGGACTGCCAAGTCCAGCGGACAATTTTAAAACAAAACTTAAAACCTAGTCTGCCAGACTTTTGGCGCCAAAAAGTCCGCCGGCACCCACACACGAGGGGATTGTTCGGTGGACTTGAGTCAAGCGGATAATCCCGCGGGATAGTCCCTTCGTGTGTACGCGGCAATAGGTGGACTTTTATAGTTCCTAGGCTTCTTCCCTTACCTTATCCCCGCCGCAGGATTCTGCTGAATTAACAGACAGATCCAACCTTCACCCATCACGGTGGCGGCATTAGCAAACCTTCAAGGACTGGGTCCCTTTTTATCGGGGGTTCCACTCCCTTGGACCTGTAATAGCACCCCGCCAGGAAAAACTTTAGGTAATGTAAGCCTGACCAAAGCCCTGGGTCCCGGGGTCCAGCCCTGCAAGGAGAGGCGTCACAGGCAAAACCTTGTGCTTCGTATACGAGGCCCGGGTACCATCCACCTTGGCCTCAGTGGCACTTTGGATGGATCCGGTCTGTGGAGGCTGTTTAAATCCAGCAAGGATCCCTCCTGGAGCTCCTCAGAGCACATCTTCACTCATGACCAACACCTTAGGCACTGGCGAAAAAACTAGGTACTCCTGGTAGGAGGAGGGGTTATATAGGGAGTGAACTTCCTGTATTGGGTATACCAGTGTCCATCACCTGAAGGTGCCTATATACCCACATAGTGATTACTATGGTGCTCTGTGTCCTGTGATGTACGATAAAGAAATATATGTGTTATGTAAGCTGTATGTGGAATAACAGCAGTATATTCATTATTATTTATATTTCAGATGTCCATCTCCAATAGCTCCTGATGAATTACACGGTTGATCTGTGAAACACGTAAAGAGAGGTTTTTCAATGGACCCTTGATAAATGGATGATTATATTGATCAGAACTGTTGTAAGACTTAGAATAGTATACAGTATTCACTTGCCGTCAAATCACATACCTTGTACATCATTTGATTTCAAGTGGTTGTACAAGGGTGATGCCTGCAGTTACAGGCATCACCCTGGTACTGTTTTTTAGAGCTGACGGTCAGCTCTCTTGTAAAAACAAGCGGAAGAGCTAACCAGCCCCCATGTCCCACAAGCTACTAGCCAGCACGTTCGCCGGCTAGTCGGAAACCCAAAGAAATCTGGGACCGGCTTTGATGGGGTCACCACTATGGTAACCCAGAAGTGATGAAATTACATCACTACCGGTTTACTGGCATCTTATCAGCCCCATTTTTGAAAATCTAAAGTATTAAAAAAACGCTGATCTTGGCGCACTGTATGCTTTCAAGTTCAAAGGAGGGATTTTGGGTCTTATAGTCCCCAGATCCCTCCATAAAGAGTACCTGTCTCGTGTCTATTGCTGTCACAAGGATGTTTACATTCCTTGTGACAGCAATAAAAGTGATCAAAAAAAAGGAAAAAAAGTTTAAAGCAACAGTGTAAAAAAATAAATAAAAAAGTAAGTGCCCCATCCTGTACTCCCGTGCTTGCATGCGAAGGCACGCTTTGGTCCCACACGCACACAAACCGTGACCGTCCCATGTGAAGTATCGCCGTGAACATCGCACCATGGGCAGTAATTCTAGCACTAGACCTCATCTGTACATCTAAAGTAATAATATGTAAAAGCTTTTAAAGTGTCGCCTACAGATAGTAAAATTGACTGTGTGGGCGTGCGCAATTTTAAAGCATAACATGTTTGGTATCTATTTACTCGGCGTGACATCAGCTTTTATATTTTTACAAACAAATTGGGTAATGTATTATATTTTTGTGCATTTAAATTATCAAGTGTATTTTTCCCCCAAAATTTTTTGAAATACCGCTGCGCAAATACATAAAAAAAATGCAAAACCCACCAATTTATTCTCTAGGGCATCTGCCTTAAAAAAAATATATGTTTGGGGGTTCTAACTAGTTTTTTAGCAAAAAAAAAAAAAAGAAAAAGGATTTTCACATGTAAACATAAACACACAGAAAATGACCAGTCTTTAAGCGGGTATATATGAAATGGGTCTGGTGGGTAATATGGAGGTTCTGTGATTTGACAATTTGAGCACACTACTACGAAAAAGACAATATATAACATTTACATCAAAACAGCACAAACAAGTGGTATATTTTGAAATAGGTTATAATAAAATATGGATATTTTTAGGAATCTGTGATGTGATCTAATATGTATGTATAAAGTCGCAGAAAATTGTATTTTGCTGATTTGAGGATATATACTTTACTACATTAATAGAACCAAGCTTAAAATATATATGCACTACAAATATGCTACCGTGTGCCTCTTCCCTTGTTCTAGTCGAAGAGTGATTCCTGTAATTCTGGGCCACACTCATACCTGAGCACTGACACTAGTGAACTGTACTTCATTTACATTGTACAGATGACATGCATTCGCTGCGATAGCTTCAGTTTTGCCAACAAGAAACTTGAATTGATAAAATATGCATGCTGTCACTGCTGAGCTCCCCTTGCATGGTTGTTGTACTGATCCAAAGGCTTCAAAACGTTCCAAGTCTCTAACCCAGAACAAGTATGCCCAGGGCTTTTTTTTTTTTTCAGCGGGAATGCGGGGGAACGCAGTTCCAGCACCTCCAGCACTGAATGTATGTAATGGTAAGGGGGGCTGGAGTGTTCTGCAGGGTCTATTGATGCTGACTGCTGGGGGATCTATTCTAGCTGGAGGGGATTTTTTTTGTAGGGGGGGGTCTATTATTGCTGGAGGGGGCCTACTGTTGCTGGGGGTCAGTTATTGTTAGGAGAGATCTACTGTTAAGGGCAGGGTCTATTGTTTCTGGCTGCTGGAGAGTCTATCGATGCTGGCTGTGGGGAGGTCTATTGTTCATGCTGGAGGTTTACTGTTGCTGCCGGGGGGATATGTTTTTGGGTGGTGCATTTTTGTTGGTGGGATCCATTGTTGCTGGGAGGGGCTCTATTTTTACTGGCTACGGTGGATCTATTTTACTGCTTTTCTTGTTATCATTAAAAAATTCCATACAAATTACTTATCACCACAAAATGATACTTGGTTCTGTATTCTCTAAAAAGGCAGTAATGGGAGGTGGGTAGGGGGTGGAACCAAGGAACAGTGATCAGAGATGGGTAGGGGCGGAGACAAGGGGTGATTCAGTAAAATTCTCGGAGAAAAAAAAAGTCCTGAGTATGCCAATAAGGAGTTCCGACTTTTCACCAACTTCCTGACCGCATTTAGAATAGCAACATAATTGAAAAAGACGTTAGCGTTCAAGTATACTTCCTTTAAGAGAAATATGCAACTTTTTCTGAAAATGCCAGTTACCTGGGTAAATCTGGCTTTAATTTTTCACCAGAAAACCTGGGACAAGCATGTAGTAAATAAATTTGTAGACTTGTTCCAGTTTTGTAACTCAAGTATTGGAGCCAAAGCATCTAGTAGTATATTAGCTTTTCTTGAAAAAAGGGGTTAACAGTCACAGCCGACATATTACTCTCATCACATGCTTTCTTTCAAATTAAAATGCAGCTCTTGAGCTCAATACTAAGTTACTGAGCCTAAGCCCAATGTAGTATTTTGGCAGGTGAAAGAGTGAGATGCATCAGTTGTGTCAGTGTGGTAGAGTTGTACACATACAGGCAGCAGAAAGTATCTATGCTCTGTGAGACCTGCCTATACACAGTTGGAAGTCAAAACACAAGAAACAAAGTGCAGTGGATTGAGTAGAAATCACTTAAAGAGCCTGTGTTGATGGCATCATTTTGAGATCCTTCTGAGATCATTTGGAAATTATTGACAGGTACATATAACCTGCAGTTGACCTCCTTCTGACCTGCATTTGATCTGCCTAAAGTGGGATTTGCATCCCTGTTGACTTGGAATGCAGAACTTTTCTGACATGAACAAAAGGTCATTGACACAGCCTTTACATGGACAATAAAAAAAAAACAGAATAAGCTACAATGCAGCATATGGGTAGGTTAATCAAAGGAATCAGCCTATGCCCTGGTTAACACTGGAGCATTTTGACATGCGATTTGGCACCCTCCTAATTGGTGAGACTTTCTGTACTACTTTTTGAGATTTCGGGCTACGCTTTACATTGACATCTGCGCAGAAACCTGCACAGATGTCTCTGAACTTGCAGCCGAAATCGGGACTGACATGCGGGAGTGAAATCGTGCGAGTTCAGCTGAACTGGCCCAGCTTCATTCCCGCAGCTCAGTGTGAACCTGGGCTTATTGTTCTCCCAAACTCTCAAACTCAAGATCAAGGTTTCGCTCCCTAGAGAGTTCCAAGGGCGCCTAGAAGCCATCAGATCTCAAATAGAGAGCCTATACTGTGGCTGGGGACACCTGGGTATCCATTAGAACTTTAGCCGTTACTCATTCCAGGTTAGCTTCCCTTTGTGACAGAACCAGGAGGGTATAGCAATGATTTGGAGTTTGAATGTTTGAAAGACCATATTGTGGATTTCCATAAGTGTGCGCAGCCTATTGCATTAGGGCGTGCACCCCAAAGTTTAAGCACACATGCATGCGTGTGTACGTATGTGTACTGACTACATTGTGCTTACCTTCTCCTGGTAGACTGAATTCAATCCCACACTTCAGGCTGTATTTAGTCCTCCCTCTCCTGCCAGCTCAAGCTGCCGACACCTTCTGTTGCAACTTCAAATAAGGCACGCTGGGGAAGTGGGCTGTGCAGTTTTGTTACCATTGGCTATAGTAAACATGCCATACTTACCTGCTCTGTGTAATAGTTTTGAGCAGAATAGCCCCAAACCCGCTTTTCTGGGGTTCGCCGCCGGTGCTCCTGGCTCTTCTTCCGCAAGGGCTCCCATAGCAAGCCGCTTACTATGTGGGCAGTCGTGTGGGTTCAATCCCGAGCCACGCTGTCTGTGTCCATTGACACACACAGCACGGCTCGGCAACGCGCCCTGCTCCCTTGTCACAGGATTTGATTGACAGCAGCAAAAGTCAATGGCTCTGGCTGCTGCCTCTCTGTCCTGTGAGGAGATAGAGAGCGGAGAGAGCCACAGCTCTCAGGCACAGCGATGGATAAAGATCTGGCTCAGGAAAGTATATGTGGGAGCTGGGGGGGGATCCTAATAACAGAAATCTTTTTACCGTAATGCAGAAAATGCATTAAGGTAAAAAAAAACATAAGCCTTTAGAACCACTTTAAATATATACATACATAAAATGTATATATATATATATATATATATATATATATATATATATATATATATATATATATATATATATATATATATATATATATATAATTTATTCTCTGTATGTTTACAAGCTGGAAGTACTGGCTAATGAATTAAGAGTCTGCAAAGTCACATTCATGCAGTCATGCAGGTACTTTGAAAATTGTCTAGTACATATTGCTGCTAGGTAATGCCACCCTTAGATTAAGGTCACAGGAACTGAATTCAGCAGTTACCATGCATACTAGCATATGTTTGTCCATTTAGTCAATTTTCATCTTATCTACATAAGTTGCTTCATATTAAACAGTGGTTTTCTCACCAATCTCTGTTGAATGGATGTAATACTGACTCATTTATGATAAATTCAGCAACTGCAAGCCCTGTGGTTTCCTGGACAGGCATGCATTGTAAGATCACGTGATATCCCCTTTATAACCAGTGACATGAGTTCTAGCTAATGGAAGGGATTTAGAGAGAATATATAATATTTATTGACTGTTGGGAAATTACACTACTCTACTTTAATTTGTCAATGCAATGAGATCTTTGTTGCATGTAAAGACTACTAAAATGGCTAATGATGAGAGCAGTTTTCAGAAGAAAGTCTTCATAGAACAGCCTTATGAACCTACTTATTAACTAACAAATTCCATGATGCAGCAGTCAATTAAAAGTCTTGGTCCCCTGCTATTTCACAACAATTGTTTTTCAATATTTTTTTTAACCAAGTTTTTAAGATTAATATTAATGTGCCTTAAAAGAGTTAATAAGTAGCACAGGGGGTACCATCATTCCAAAATTGATTATTGAAAGACATGGAAGTACAGAGGCTCCAAATATTATGGATTATCGTGGTACCCAAAGAGCATCAGATCAATATAAATATAAGTATAAACCATTTATTGTTACTCAGGTTACAAGTATTGAACACAGCGAAAAAGTATATTAAAATAATTGGCAGTTTAACAAATTGTAGCTCATATTAGGTCGCACATAGTTTTCCAGATGGATCACTGACCACACTAGTCAGTTACGTTGATTCCAGATGGTAGAATATATGAGTACAATGGGCGGCCGTGCCTCTACATGTTATGCGGCCCACACCCCTTCCTCAGGAGGAGAAAAGAACCAAAAAAAACTGTCTATAATAAAACACCAATATATTTATAACTTAACATAACAAATAATGAAACAAAAGCATCAACCATATGGAATTTCATATGGTTGATGCTTTTGTTTCATTATTTATGTTATGTAATAAATACAGTATGTTGGCGGTTTTTTATTGTAGACCGTTCTCCTGAGGAAGTGGAGTAGGCCGGGAAACATGTAGAGGCATGGCCACACATTGTACTCCCATATTCTACACTCTGAAATCGACCTAACTAGTGTGGCCAATGATCCATATGGAGAACTATGTGTGACCTAATAGGAGCTACAAATAGTTAAACTGTCAATTATTTTAATATACGTTTTCTCTGTGTTCAATACTTTCAACAATAAATTATTAATATTTTATATTCTATTGATTTGCTTATATTCGGGTACTGAGATAGAAGCACAGTCTCCAAATCTCTTTCAATATGCCCGAGTCCCTACCTGTAGTACCAGGGTATCCTGTTTTTTCCATGACCTTTCCTGGAGAGTAACTTTACTGATTGCTCGTGACAGTAGAGCTCTCAGTACCATTTGGCCTTGAAACCCCATCACCATAAAGTAGAAATAACGTCAGTGGAATTATATCCTACACTGAGTATCCTACACTGAGTAACTAAAGGCAAAACTTTAATAGAGGGGGGGCGTGTCCTGATGTGAGCAGCGGCGGACGTGCTACAGAAGAGCTCCGGATATCCTGGCTTTCATCCTGTGCCAACGGTGCATCCACTGGTCTGGTGAGCACTAACACTACCTGCCTGTCAGAATGTTCCTCTCCATCCCCTGCTCTGCCCTGGCCAGGAATCAAGCAGTGTTGCTGTCCACGGAAGGAGATAACTGCCCGGCTGTAGTCTGCCTGTACTCGCTGCCGCCATCTTACCCGGCCTATGTCCCGCAACTGTGCACTGAGCCTTATCCATCCGCAACTCCGGAGCGCTGACCGTCCATCCTCTTCCACCCTCTCACATCCCTGCTGTGGATTAGAGGGCCGCCAGGCCTACGTTGCCTGTGGAGGACGGTCGTGGCCTTCTAGGGCCTGGTGGCGGCGGCCTAGGACTGGCAGCTGTGCACTCTCCATCCCAGGCTCTGGAGCACAGACCTGCTATCCCCATCCATCCTCTGACCTCCTGACCTTCCTGCTGGGGCTTGGACGGCCGCTGGGCCGACACTGACTGTTGGAGCCGACCGTGGCCTGCTGACAGCCGCCATCTTCCTGGCCTCCATCCTGCTAAATTGATTGGCACTGCACTCACCCTGGGCCCAGGCGCACAGTCTCCACATCCCTACCCTCCTGTCCATCTTCCTGCCAGGTGGAGGAGGGCTGCTGAGCCGCGCTTAGATACCTGCTCTGGCTGAGATACCTTAGGGCCTGGTCACAGTACATACCATCTGGGTATCCCCTGCCTTTCTCGCAAGCGATATCCCAGGTGCGGGCTCTGTGGATCCCCTCCTGTGCATAAACCGCTGCCATCACCTTCACCGTGGCCAGACGCCATCTTGGTCGGGAGGCTCCAGGCCTTACTGGCTGAATTGGAGATGGAACCCGGGGACGCTCCGGTGGCGGCGGCATCAGCCCCCTTACCCCAGGATAGTACAGGCATGATACTTTAAGCAATTGAACAGGGCAGGACCTCACTGCTGATGCGCATAGATCACCTTGCGGAGGAGATAGGAGATAAAGGTCTCCTATCACTTAAAGTTATCTGATGCACGGATCTTCCACATTCTGAATTCCTTTATCCTACTATTTTCCTTTTCACAAGTCCCGAAGCTACGACAAGTGCACTTTTACGTTCCTATTAGCTAGGAGCCACGATCTGTCACTTCCTCTAGTCCAGTGGTTCTTAACCTCAGTCCTCATTACCCCCCACCAGGCCATGTTTTGGGAATTTCCCTTAGATAAAATAGCTGTCCAAAATACCAAGCCATTGATTTAGATTTAAAAGCACCTGTGCAAGGGAAAAGGAAAGCCTGCAAACATGGCCTGGTGGGGGGTAATGAGGACTGAGGTTAAGAACCACTGCTCTAGTCAGTCCCCTTCCCCTTCAGTTAGAATCACCTCCCAGGGAACACAGTTAACCCCTTGATTGCCCCCTAGTGTTAACCCCTTCACTGCCAGTGACATTTTTACAGTAATCAATGCATTTTTATAACATTGATCACTGTATAAATGCCAATGGTCCCAAAAATGTGTCAAAATTGTCCGATGTGTCCGCCATATTGTCGCAGTCACGATAAAAATTGCAGATCGCCGCCATTCCTAGTAAAAAAAATAATAATAATAAAAATGCTATAAATCTATCCCCTATTTTGTAGATGCTATAACTTTTGCGCAAACCAATCAATATACGCTTATTGCGATTTTTTTTACCAAAAATATGTAAAAGGATACTTAGCGGCCTAAACTGAGAAAACATTTGCTTTTAAAAAAAAAAAATGGGGCTATTTTTTATAGAAAAAAGTACAAAATATTGTGTTTTTTTTTTCAAAATTGTCGCTCTTTTTTTGTTTATAGCGCAAAAAATTTTAACCGAAGAGGCGATCAAATACCACCAAAAGAAAGCTCTATTTGTGGGAAAAAAAGGATGCCAATTTTGTTTGAGTGCAAAGTCGCACGACCACGCAATTGTCAGTTAAAGCGACGCAGTGCCGAATGGCAAAAAATGGCCCAGTCATTCAGCATCCAAATCTTCCGGGGCTGAAGTGGTCAAAAAAATTAAAATAAATAAAAAATAACAAACATGTTAGAATTATCTACCCTGTTGCTGTGGATATGCACAGAGCAGCCTGGATCCTCCTCTTCTCGGCTCACTCTTTGCTGCTTCTGGCCCCTCCCTCCTGTCGAGTGCCCCCACAGCAAGCAGCTTGCTATGGGGGCAACCGAGCCGAGCTGCATCTCCGTGTGTCAATTCAGACTTGGAGCTGCACTTCAGCCCTACCCCCTCTCTCTCCTGATTGGCCAACTGACTTTGATTGACAGCAGCGGCGCTGCTGCTGTGTCTCAGCGAATCAGGAGGGAGTGTCCCGGACGGCCGAGGGACATTGCTGGACAGAAAGGGGGCTCAGGTAAGTATTAAGGGGGCTGCTGCACACAGAAGGCTTTTTAACTTAATGCATAGAATGCATTAAGATAAAAAATCTTCTGACTTTACAACCCCTTTAAGTTTGTGGCTTTGTGAATATATTTCTTCTATTTTCTACTGTAATAACACTGATTTGCGGTTTAAAATAACATTTCTGTAAAGACCTAAACAATTTCTATCTTTTTGAGGGTGCCCTCATTTATCAACATCCTCCCAAATGATTTAGACCCCTTTCACACATGCGGACCGTTTGTCCGTTTTTCATCTATCGGTTGACAGATGAAAAACAGACATCAATGCATTGCTATGGGAAAATGGAAGTAAATGGGTGATCATCCATTTACATCTGCTATCATCAACATCAGTTTTTTGTAACAGATCAAAGCCCTATCAGATCAGACGATAAATAGGTGTAAACGGACAAACATCAGTTTTTGCATAAGAAAAATTGTGGTTAAGCTGGAGGATGTAAAAACGGATGAAAAACTGATGTAAACCTCATCCGTTTTTTCTCTGAAAAAAGGTAACTGAACTGCTGAAACGAACGGTCCACATGTGTGAAAGGGGCCTTCAAAGAGATGTTTTTTTTTTTTTGCAGATTTATACTTACCTAGGTAGATGCAGCATCAGTCCGATGCTGCATATATCCCCCCGCCTACCTGAGCGATCAAACACTGCCGATCGTTTGGTTCTCAGGGCTCTCAGAGAAGAGAGCTGTTGACTGTCAGTCAGCAGCTCTCTTCTTTGCCACCCCTGCGCTAACTGGAGCACTGGGCTGTGGAGGGGGTGGGAGCAGCCAGCCCGCTGAAAATGGGTCACAGGAGTGCAGAACGAACTGCACTTCTGTGATCCACGGGAGAAGTACAGCCAAACGAGCTTTGGATATACTTCTCCTTTAGACAGATGACAGAGTTTACTTTGTTTCACTGTGTTTTTCTAGATCAGACTACAAAATACAGAACAATAAATAGAAAATGAAATATCGGATTATATCAAGCAGGTTAGGAGGAAAGTAAAGCGTCAGGAAAAATAAACTGTGAATAATAGGGAGATGAGATAAGAAATATCTTATTACAGATGGTAAAGTAAGCAGTGGAATAAAAAGTAGAAATAGATGTTACTTTGCATTGTGCTCACTATTAACATCCATCCTAGTGTCATTGAACAGTTATGGGCTGACCAAACAATGAATAAGAATATGTTCTGGGTATGGCTATGGAAGGTGTTTAAAAAAAAAAATAGGGAGTAGTATGTGAGAATGTTTTCCTTTGCACACTTTTTATACAGAAGCCCAAGAGTGATTCTGTGCTCAGCGTATCTAAAATGACTGACAGCAGAAAGCAGTTATCTGGTGGGAGATGGACAACCAGGTTATACAAAATAATGCACACCCCAAATGTAGCAAACAAAAAAAAAAACAAACAAACAAACAAAAAACAGTACTTTTTAGAAGATTATTAGTGATAGACACTCTTCTTGGCTTTTTAGTTGTGAACATTTTAGCATGGCTTGGAAGTGTTTGAAGCCAAACTTATTTCATTTCTATTTTTTTTCTCATGAAAATTTTGCAGTAAAGTTCAGCTAACAAAAATAATGAATAGGGGTTTAAATTGTTATTCTTCTGCTTGGAATGAACATTTAATTTTTATTTATTCTATGTTGTCTATTTCTCATGAATCTGAGTGAATTAAAGAACTCCACCAGCTCCTTGTTCTGCTCTCTGCAATAGATATCCCACAGAAATGCATTGTGAACATCAGCAATAAACTAGCTGTAAATTGGGGTGCAAACCCCATACTTTTACATACAGAATAAGAATCTGCAACGACAGGCTTGCAAATGCAGCATATCAATCAGCGGAGAGGGTAGTGTTTAGATGGATTTTACTTAAAACGTAACTCCACTTTTGTTGAGAAAGAAAACCTTCCCCTCTGGGTGATCTATGTACATTGCAGGGATTATAAAAAAAAAAAAAAAAAAACTTTGTTGCAGATTCCTACCTTTTGTTATTCTGAAGAAATCCCTGTTTGTTCCTCTGTGTCCGCACAGATGTCTCTGAAATCGCTCCCAAAGTCGGACTGACATGTGGGTATGAAATCGTGCGAGTTCAGCTGAACTCTAACCCGCAGTCAGTGTGAACCTGGGCTTAGGCTGGATTCACACTTGTGCGATGCGGCAACCAGCGCGATTCCTGTGCATCGCACCTGGAGGTTCACACTGACATCTGCAAACCGCTGCGGATGTCAATGTAAAGTTAATGACACACCCAGATTGGTTTGCAGATCGCACTGCGAACTGTGAAATGGTGCAGGAATCGGATAGCATAGGTGTGAACACCCATGCTATCCGATTCCAGTGCGGACCAAAAAAAGTGTCCTCCACCATTTTGGTATGAATGCGATTTCAGCCATACAGTTTGTATGGCTGAATTCGCAATCGCACAGACATTGCATGTGATCTGCACAGCAATGCAGTGCAAATCATATGCAATATTTATAATCTCACAAGTGTGAACCCAGCTTTAGGGCCAGGTCACAACAATTGCAGTGTTGGAACGCACACGGATGCACACCTTTACCCACATGGGAACATGCTGCTGTAGACAATGCAGAAATGCATAGGTGCCTTTAATTGTTAACGGCACCCCCACGCATCTGGCAAAACGTGGGTGCATTTGCAGCCATAAAATCGCTGTCAAAAACATACCACATAGGAATGTTAAAAAATGCACCTTTTAACTACCTAAAAAATGGTATACAACCACAAACAAAAACAATAGCAACATTTCCTAATGTAGGAAATGCCTAAAAGTTGACTTGCATCTGAGAAAAGCAGGGAGCCAATCACACAAGCAGGAAATAGGAATCTTGGGATCTTGAGGGTATTATTTACACTAAGATCCCTTTCACACTTGGGCGTTTTGCAGGCGCTATTAAAAATAGCGCCTGCAAACTGCCCAAAAACAGCTGCTCCGTTTATTCCAGTGTGAAAGCCCGAGGGCTTTTACACTGGAGCGTTGCGCTGGCAGGGCGTCAGAAAAAGTCCTGCCAGCAGCTTCTTTGGAGCGGTGAACCCACCGCTCCTCTGCCACTCCTTCCCACTGAAATCAATGGGGCAGCGCTGTCATACCGATTTAACCCCTTTTCGTCCCCTAGCGAAGGTTAAAACCGATCCACTAGCGGCCGAACAGCGCTGCTAAAACAACGGTAAAGAGGCGCGGCACAATGTGAAAGGAGTCTAAGGGGTTTTTTTTTTTTTTTTTTAAATTAGAGAGGCTGATTATTACATTGGAAAGGTCAGTTTTGTTAATATTAAATTAAGTGCCTTGTACAAAAAATTTTTTGCCCCTCAAATGTTTTTCTATAGGCAGTACCAGACCCAGTCGTCTCTTAGTTGCACTACAAGTATAAAAAATTACAAAACACTAAATTTATATTTTATGAAAGCGGGTCTCTTATAGAGTCCCCAACTGTGGTGTCTAACCCCAAGAAAATAAATGTAATATATTGCAGCTTACCAGTCCTTAGAAGTGGTGGTTAATTTTATCAGCCTTTTCCCCCTTTATTTTTACCCAGTGATCCTGCCAGTAACACACTTTCTGCCCTATAGTGACAGCACCGTCATCCCAGGAGGTGTTTTTTTAGTATGCAGGGATATCCAGAACAAGGTAACCGGTAACAGTGCAGCAGAGGCTGAGAACACAGGAAGTTTTTAGCTCACAAGATTTCTGGTAGAATTGACATGTATTTTTGCACTTATTGAACAAACATAACAAAATTATTTTAAAGGTACATTTACTAGACACAAAAAGGGTGCAAACAAGAGAAGTTTTTTTTGTTGGGGTTTACATACACCCACAGCTCCTAGCAGCTGTCAATGTGTAAAAAGGGAAATACTAGTTATATGGGAGGCAAAAGTAAAGTTAAAAATAACACTTCCAAAATACACTAAAATATCCATAAGTGCCAAAAAGCAATGCTTACATTGTTAACTATCATAAGGTAAAATCTTACTTGCTCTAGAACTTCATTTTACAAAAGCAGTTAGATATACCATCTTTTTATGCTGGATTCATCTTTAACCTATATTTGGCCTTTTATTAAATATCTCCCATGTATAGCTCAACTATTCTAGCTCTCCCAGGATCAAATCTGCTCTTTTCAATCGACTTGGCTCTCACCTCTCCACAGCACGATCCAAGAGGTAGAAGAGGGCCTGAAGCACTGTGTGCTGAGCCTCTTTACTGTTTTTCCTTGCTGGGTGGTGAAGTTTGGCGGTAAAGATCGCAATGGAAGCTCCAGTCGGAGCCCGTACACTCTGATAAAAGAGAATGTACAAAGTTACTGGCTTAAAAGTATTAATGGCATAATATACACATCAGAGTGACTTCTTTTGTGGTTAACTACAGGTTAAAAAAAAAAAAAAAACAACCAAAAACAGAGTCCTGAGAGTGGAAATACCTGCTTAGTGCCACACCCCTATTAGGGGAAGTGCATCCAAAAAGCCATGCATATAAATATACCCCACCAGGATAAAGCACCTCAAAGGCTACTATTGCAGTATAATTTATTGGACATCAAAAGTACAAAAAACAGCACAAACCCATTAATGGAGTCAGTCAGCTAACCCATGGAGGGGAAATCCCAGCCCCCAAACATCCCCCGACCCCCCCTCCCCTCTGTCTCAAGCAACTTTGCCACCCAGAGAACCCTCCCCCACTCCAGTGTCCTAAAAGAGGACCCTAACACCTAATCTCTCCTCAAAAAAAACCCATCCTCCCTTCCACCGGCCAGTGGAAACCTCAAAAAACACTCAAAGTAGGCAAATGGCTTAGAAAAAACCCCGACCAGGCTAAAAAATGCAGCCTGATGAAAAGTAAATAAATAAAAGTCTCATGCATGCATAAACAGTGCAGATCTGGATGCACAGACACTTGATCTTGAACTGCTTCACAAAGTAAATAGTGCCGCTATATACGACCATTGTTTTCAATGTATTACAGTTTAGAATTCTCTTTTAATTATTATTACTTTTTCCCTTTTTTTTCTTTTTCAGATTTTATCTGCTTTAATTGTCTCTGTTCTTGGCTATATGTCTCGGAAGCCAGCAGCGGAAACCCTCTAGGCATAATTTTTCGGACCCCATTGGCGTTAGGTGTTGCAGGTTGTACGTGCGGCTGGGGAGCCGCAATACAGTCCCAATAAGACTGGTTCTTGCGGCACACTGTTCAGGTCTGCAAGCATTACTTCCTTCTCCCCCCCCCCCCCCCCCCCCCCCCCCCCCTTACCATCTCCATCTGTGTCTACCCGTTTTTTCCCCAATTTTGGGATCTTTAATGTCCCTCATCAGGCTACTTCCACTGGCCTATTCAGCGTCACCATACGTTGTTTTTTTAGGTTTGACCACTGGGGGTGCTTCCAGAGGGCTGTAATAACTGTCCATCCTCCGCATTCCGTTGCCAGGATCTGCTGCAATATTCTCCCAACCCTCATAGAAGAACATGAACAGTAATGTCATCCTTCACTCCTCTCCATAAAATAGGAAAGGTCAAGTACTGACTGCAGGGAAATTTTCCAGAAAACAGGTTAATTATGCAATGGCATGGAAACTCAGAATTACCAGGTAGCAGACCCATGCAGCAAATTTGAGATGTCTGTTTCGGAACCAAAACTAATTGTGACTGCCCTTGCAGTTGACAATGGAATAAAAGCCTAATGGCTCTTTCACAAGGTTTTATGCCAATCGCACAGAACTTTTTACTAAACGTACAGATCACTCACCAACACAGTAAACTTTCCACTCAGCAGTTCAGACAGTAAAGGTTCCTGCAGAGGATTCAGCCGCACGATCCCTTCTCTCTGACGTGTCTCCTAGCAAGTAGATGTGGAACTTGATGAAGCAGTAAATCAAAAAGCACTTCCATGGAACATATCATTTATGAAACAGGTTGTGGGATGGACCATAACATAAAGATTCTATTTACAAACTAAATACTTTTATAATTGCATAGTGGAGAAATTAGTCAGTGAAAAAATATACCGGCTGTATATTAATATGGAAAGGTCATATTACTAAAATAATCTATACACATCCACTCCTTAAAGTAGAACTATAGGCATTTTTTTCCATTTTGGATAGAGTAAGGGAGGGTTATAACCCCTATCAGTTTTTTTTTCCCATCTGTTCCATTGGGGAGATTTTTCACTTCCTGTCCCAAAGCTGAACCAAGAAGTAAGTGGAAATCCCTGCAAATTAGGGAATCCATTGTGGCCACCCAGAACTAGTGTCCCCATTGGAAGATTTCCACTCTATTACTGTTTTGGGTAAATCCCAAAATTTGGGATTTACTTTTAATGATAACATTAAACAGAAAAAATAGAGAGGGTGAATTTCCCTAAAGGGGGCAGGGTTAGAAATAAAATCCTGACCATGTTTTGCCTTTATTGGCCCTGTCTTCTTTTTTTCATGAAATAGTTTCCCTCTGTGTTTTTTCTGCTTCATTGTAACATCCTTTATGATCTCCCAAACTTCTCTTTTTTCCCCCCTCTCACTTGTTTAGAGCATGACAAATCCCATAGTACCTAGTCCATCTCATGGACCGAGCAGGATTTCTACTAACAAAAAAGGAATCAGCACAAGGGACACATCCTACTAATTGTAAGTTATGTACCTTAATATCATTTTTTTTTTAATATCAGCTACACAGACTTTAATATACAAGGTGCACTATAATGCACAGCCCCCAAACCCCATATTCTTACTTCTCCTCTGCTTCCCTCCCCAAGCACTGTATACCATTCTAGTTGCAACATGGAGCTTACACAGAGCTCAGAAATCCCTCCCTGTTCCCACGTGACAGCACTGGGTGTGGCCAATCATCAATTAAAGCACTATCACATGCTAAGGAAGGGAGTGAGTCACATATTTCACCATAACCCAAAGCGGTAGGAGATCAAAGGGATGGTAAAAATGTGCTGCTAGTGATGACAAAACGAACCAGTCACTTTTCTTTGCATGGACAAATCATAGGTTTTCTTTAAAGCCCAACTCCAGGCGCAACAAAAAATGAACCCTTGCAGTTGCACCCCCCACACTGCAAGAGTTAAATTCTCGTTAGGTCTAGGGGGTTGCAGAAGAAGCTCTATTACTTTCCTTTTTTCCTTGCTCCAGCAGGCTCCCTCAATCTGTGGGAGTGGTCCCCTGCAGTCCCCTCTATAAGCAGCTCTGCCTGCAGTTGCACTCCTGCCTTTCCCACATACAATACACGGTTAATAGCCCTGTACTGTATGAAGGTGCAAGGCTCCGCCCACAGATCAGAGCTAAAGGGAGAAGAGGACAGCATCGGGAAGACAGGATAATGCCTCTTCTGCAACCACATCCCCATCAAGGTTTTTTTTTGTGCTGTGCCCAGTTTTGGGCTTTAGGGTCCAAAAAATACTATGAATGTAGATGGCCACTGTTTCAATTATGTTAATACAATTTAAGGTCTTCATATCTTTCAAAACAACCCATTGTAACCCACTAAACGTACACTAAATGTAGTTATTTTTCTAATCATTGTGGAACATAATTCTCTTCACAATGGCAATACCTTGCTTTCTAATTTAACAATTTAAAACCACATTTATAATGACATTTTTGTTTATAAAAACATACCATAAAATCGTGTTCATATTTCTAAGAAAGGTATGTAAGGCTAGGGTTACACTTGCAATTTTAATTTCATGCTGATAGGAGATTTAACTATTTGCTGCCACCTGAATAAGCTAGAGATACACAGCAGATCCTGCTACTAGTAAAAAAAAAAAAAAAAAAAACTCTATGAATGAAGCTACACAAGTAGCATTATCTGGTAGCAATCAATAGCACATGAATGGAGCATTGCAAGATCATGGAAAAAAATCCCTTCTCCATTGATCACCCATTTGTTCTATTTGCTTAGCACTCATTTGCTACACCTAGTATTAAATTGCTAGCAATTTTATTAGTAGACTAAGCTACTAAAATCCCCAAATTCTTGTATTGTGATGGGGATGGTGCCTTAAATGGTGCTTTAACTTTAGCTCCATCTTTGCGTTGTATTCGTATTCTTCCAGCGATAGGGTCAGTCTCAGTCCCGCTGCTTTCTGAACTTCTCTCTCTTCTGATTGAACGCCTGAAGCCTCAGCTCTTGGTAGAATCAGATCTAACCGGGGGATTTGTTCACCTCAGCCTACCGCTGCAGAAAGACTATGCAATTTAAAGACAGCCTGGGCAAATACTGCTCCTCTCTGCCCCCGTCATAGGCCTCCTCTTGGAGCTGTAGTCCATTAGTCCATATAATTTTCCCTGCTTTGACCTCAACTCCCATCTTCCACTGCGGTCAGCTTCACAGTCCATTGGGCACTGCCACTGCTGACGGGATACAACTTGTCTGTTCGCTTTCAACATCCAGGCAACTGCAGATAATGTCATGGCTTGCTCCTTTCCGCCTAGTACTAGGCTACACTTACAGTATATAATTTTTTTAAGCAGAGGAGCTGGAGAATAATATGGGTATTTAGCATTTTTTTTATGTCTCATGATCTTTGCGCAGCAGTATATCTTTTATGTCTTATGATCTTTGCGCAGCAGTATATCAAATGCAAATCTTCAGGCACAAATTAGGTTGATCACATTTGTAAATGATTTATTCTGGCAGATATTATGTGGAGGATTCTGTTGATGGTTTCTTTCATCTTGTCCCTTTTGTCTGTACATGCGTTGTGAGTCAATCGACTACACATGTGAGTGCGATGTGAAACGCATTGATTTAGCACGCTTTCATAGTTTGATTGCATATTCTTCAAAAATAGTCTGGATATGGCTTTTAGTGTAGTCGATTGGACACATTTTAGAAATGTTTTTTAATGAGTGTAATAAAGATTCTGTATTTTTATTGATTTGGTGTACAATACCCCTGTTTTGGCACAATTATTGTTCCATGATTACTGCGTTTTCTCTTCATCCTTGCAAGCATTCCAGGAGGATAGATGGACTCTGTGTGTTTCTAGCCTGTTCAGGTAACTGCCAGAGATTTAAAACTCTCAGCAGCAAAAGATTAAAATCACCAGTGTAGCCCTAGCCCTAGCACATGATTTTGTTAGAAGGGACCTGTTGTTGTTCATGCTAAACCGAAAAATCAGCCCCGAGCACTGTCATTTGTACATGGCATGATGTGAACAGTGACACTAAAAAGAAAATGTTTGCGCTGAACCAATGTAAATTCTATAATGCATGCTGGGAAATGTTTTCAGTCTCTTTGGACTTCAGAACCCTAATATATATGTTCCTTCCCACTGAATCATGAATATTTGTACTGATTAACATGCAACTAAAAGGCCAAACTTTTTTTAAACAGAGTGTAGATGAAGTAGAACACCTGTCAGTTTTATTGTTGTTTGTGCCCCTGATAGGGAGACCCCCCCCCCCCTCTTTATTTGTCCTGTTGATTATTTGTAAATGAAAGTGAAAGTAAAAGGAAATCCCAAATTTTTCATCAAAATACTAATAGGCCTCTTTCACAGGGGTTGTCTGATGTCCACCTGTCCATTTTTTAGGCAGACCTGATCGGACCCTCCATTCTTCTCTATTGTCAGTCCCATGTAAACAGACTTGTGTAGGCTACCTTCTATCCGGCAAAAAAAAATGCAAGGGGATCCGTTCCCCTCCTTCTGGCCAGATGGAAGGGCAGTCGAGTGTAAAAAGACAGCCGGTCCATTTACATCCGACTGTCAATACAGCTTATACAGAGTGGACATGGATCTATCATCTGGCAGCTCCGCTCAGCTCAGCAGGGGATCAGCGGAGAGATCCCCTGCTGAGCAAAACTGGTTCCGGCCCATCTGAAAATGGGCCAAATCGGGGAAATCTTCCAATGGGACACTAGTTCTGGTGACACACTTGGATTTCCTCACTTTGGAGGGATTTCCTCTCACTTCCGGTTCTGGCTATGGGACAGGAAGTGAAAGAAAATCTCAATAGGACACAGATGGAAAAAAAAAAAACTTTTTAACTCTATCCAAAAAAAAAAAAAAGAAGGTTTTGCCTTTACTTACACTTCAATCGTTATACAGACATACATATTAGTATAAAAGGAATATAAAGGTCTAATAAATGACCAGTGCAACAAAGTTATTAATTAGGCCTTTATATTTGTTATGCATGCCTAAAACTGTACTTAATGGTGAAATTTTTCAGAGAACTGTGATGGCCCGGAAAATGCATTATATCTAGCAGATGCAAACTGATAATATAGAGATACAGAGTAAGATTGAAAGCACTGATGACCGTTATGTATGTTTCCCTTACTCTGTATGAGTGGAAAAGTTCTATGGCTCTAACAACATCAAATTTTCTAGCCATGAGAAATTTCACAGCAACATCCCAGGAGAGAGGAGGAACGGAGTGGAAGGAAGTCCAGGAATTCATCTCCTGCAGGAACCGCCGAGTAGCCTGAGGACCGAAATATAAGTAGGTAAGTAAAAATATCAGAGAGGCCAGGGAAAGGAGTACTGTTCAATGTTAAGATCTGCAGAACTGATTTACAGTATTTACAGTATACAAAAACATAACTAATGTAAAGACAAATGGAATGGTTTCCTGTAATAACCAATCACTTCCCAGGATTGTTTTTCTACTGTAAATTTCAGAATTACAGTTCACAATTTTCATTTCCTCCAGTTTTTAAAAAAAAAACAGCCTCTGAAAGTTGAGTAAAATTTATATTTTGCTCACCAAAATAATCCATAAATCAATCATGTGCCGCCCTCTCACCTGTATATCAAGGTCATTTTAAAATAATATGTTTAACTTTTTAAATTATTTAATTCGGTCAAAAAAACGTCCAAATTCTTTTACAGGAAATATTAAATTGTTGAAATCACTTCTCAGAAAACGGAAGCTTGCAGTCATCATTCCTGCCACAGACCCACCAAGCACATACTAATATATGAGCCAGTCTGCCTTATCTTAAGCCAACTTTCCGAGTGAGGTTGGTGGAGATAAACATGGCAATTAAGCAACATTTTTTACCAAAAGCCCCCCTTTAGCTGCAAAGGCAGCCAGACAGGATTGTATACTTACAGTGCCTGTAATGCTTTAGTTGTTCCAGCAAGTATTGTAACGCCTGTTGTGGTCAGTGCCTGCCAAATGACACCCATTCATATACAACCACGTAGTATTTACCAAAAAACTGCCTATGCAGATAAGGGTGTCTGTAGATAAAAAACTGTGAAGCTTTGACTAAAGTTGAATATCATCCTTGCTGTAGGTATAGGCCATTTATGCTCCTGACTGGAAAACTCCTAGGACATTGCTAAGAGAGACCCAAGCTCGTATCCTTCACCTTCATCATCACAGGAGCAAGCTCTCAAATGCTGAGCTCAGAGCTACTGTATCAGGGGAGAGAAAGAGCATGTGAGGGGGTTTGAATTAGAAAAAAAGGTCACTCCTATGATGATGGTGGTAAACAGTAACAGCTAGGCCTCTCTAAGCAATGTCCTGGTTGTTTTATTAGTCAGGCTTCATGAGGTACGTAAATGATCTACATCTATAGAAAGAGCATTATTCAACTTTCCTCCCACACTCCAAAGACATGTTGGTACGTTAATTGGCTCCTGTCTAAACTGGCCCTAGTATGTGTATGTATTAATGGGAGTTAGGGACCTTAGATTATAATCACCTTGAGGGCAGGGACTGATGTAAACTTACAATATATACAGTGGGGAAAATAATTTAGTTTGCCCACTTACAAGAAGTGTAAGGGTCTATCATTTTTATCATAGGTGTATTTTAAATGATAGAGACAGAATATCAACCAACAATTAAGAAAAAAAACATGATACAAATGTTATAAATTGAGTTGCAGTTCAGGGAGTAAAATAAGTATTTGATCCCCTACCAAACAACAATAATTCTGGCTCCCAAAGACTGGCTACGGTATGTGCTCATGTGGTACACAGATTAGTTCTGTCAATTTAAGAAGGTGATCCTAAGGACGACTTGTTATGTATACAAAAGACACCTGTCCACAGAATCTCTTTCTGTACAAGGCTGGAATGGGCTACAAGACCATCAGCAAGAAGGAGACAACTGTTGGAGAGATTATTCGCAAACAGAAAAAATACAAAATAACCAGCAATCACCCTTAGTCTGGAGCTCCATGCATAATTTTGCCGGGTGGGGTATAGATGATCATGAGAAAAGTGGGGGGGGGGATCAGCCCAGAACTACATGGGAGGAGCTTGTGAATGATTTTAAGGCAGTTGGGACCACAGTCACCAAACAAACCATTGGTAGCACAATACACCGTAATGGATTGAAATCCTTGCAGCACCCACAAGGTCCCCCTCTTCAAGAAGGCACATGTACAGGCCCATCTGAAGTTTGCCAATTAACATCTAAATGATTCAGAGAAAGATTGGGAGAAAGTGCTGTGGTCAGACGACACCAGAAATTAGCTCTTTGGCTTCTAGACTTGCTGCGTTTGGAGGAAGAAAAATTGCAAGTTAGACTAACCGGTAACTTGTTTTCCAATAGGCATTCAGGACAGCCCCTGAGAGATTATGGCTCCTCCTCCCACAGGAAACACCTCAGTCAAGTCTTTAAAAAGGAGACCTCCATGTAGCTTCCATCAATTGTTTGTAGAGAACCTCCAGCCCCAGCTGCAACACATAAGCGACAGTTATATCATAGTATTACAGCAACAGCATAAATAGGGCGGGTTATTGCTGTCCTGAAATCCTATTGGAAAACAAGTTACTGGTAAGTCTAACTTGCAATTTTCCAAAATGTCTTTCAGGACAGCACCCGAGAGTATTATCGAGACTTACTTCAATTAGGGTGGGACAACAGCCTGTAAGATTTTCCTTCCAAAAGCCTGATCCCCAGCCGTCATGAGGTCCAATCTATAATGACGGGCAAAGGTCGTCAGACTTGTCCAAGTAGCTGCCTTACAGATCTGTTCGGGGGTGGCACCAGCTTTTTCTGCCCAACTCACCGACAAAGCCCTTGTAGAATGAGCCCGGATACTTACTGGACTCTCTTGACCTGAAAGAGAATAGGCTTCTGAGATAGCCATTCTCAACTATCTTGCTATGGTTCCTCTGGAAGCTTGTCTTCCTTTTTTATTGCCTGAAAATAAAATAAATAGTGCGTCTGCACAGCTAAAGTCTTTAGGGGCTTCCAAGTAACAGGGTATGGAATTCTTCTTTCTGACCCGATGGATTAGAGCAAAACGTAGGAAGCATTATCTCCTGGGTTTGATTCTGGTAAAAATAAATTAGGATCCGTTTCCAGAACAATACGGTCTGAAAAAATGAAAAAAAATGGCTCCCCGATTGATAAGGCTTGCAGCTCACTGACTCTCCGAGCTGTTGTAATAGCCACTAAAGACTGTTTTTAAAGTAACTAATTTCAGGGACTCTAAATTAATGGGTTCAAAAGGTTCCCTGGTCAGGGCCTGTAGAACAATTGACAAGTCCCACACTGGACAATTTTAATCACCACTGGTCTAGACCGGGTGAGCGCTTTAAAGAATCTAATCACTAAGGGTTCCGATGAAATAGATCTTTCCAAGAAAACCCCCAGCGCAGCAACTTGAACCTTGAGGGTGCTGACCGCTAAGCCCTTGTCCGCTCCCTCTTGCAAGAACTCCAGAACAGGAGGAAATTTGTTTTAGTTATCTGGTGGATGCTGTGCACCAGGAGTCAAAGACCTTCCAGACTTTGGAATATATTTCTCTTGTGACCTTCTTTCTGCTAGATAGGAGGGTAGCCACCAACCTATCTGAGAAACCCTTTCTATTCAAGAGCTGTTCTTCAGAAACCAAGCCGTGAGCTTTAGTTTTGCTACTTCCTAGTGAAGCAGAGGACCTTGCAACAGGAGGTCTTGTCTTAAGGGAAGGTGCCAATATGGTTTTAGTTGCATCTGCAGAAGGGATGAGAACCAGGGCCTTTTGGGCCAGAAAGGAGTGATGAGAATTACAGTCGTATCCTCTTTCCTGATTTTGTTTATGACTCGAGGGATCAGCTGAAACGAGGGGGAATGAGTAACAGAGATGAAACTTCCAACTGTGCGCCAGGGCGTCCACTCCTAGTGATGACTCATGCTTGTTCAGGGAGAAGAAGCAAGGTACTTGAGAATTTCCCGAGTCGCAAAGAGATCCACTATTGGCTGCCCCCGTTTCTTTACGATCAAATGGAAGACCTCTGGATTCAATTGCCACTCTGCTTCGAATACCTGGTTCCTGCTGAGGAAGTCGGCTACTCGGTTTAGAGTCCCCTTTAGATGGACCGTGGACAAGGATAGAGTATGAAGCTCTGCCCAACTCAAAATGCCTCTTACCAGATCTTGCAGTACTCTGCTTCTGGTTCCCCCTTGTCTGTTTATGTAGAACACCGCCGTGGCATTGTCCGACAGTATTTGAACATGTTGCGCCTGGACTACTTCTGCAAAGGCTAGCAAGGCCATTTTAAATTGCGTTTAGCTCCCTCCATTTGAGGACCTCAATGCTTCTTTTGTGGACCACGAGCCCTGGGCCCACCGAACGTTCATGTGAGCCCCCCAACCCCAGGAGCTGGCATCGGTTGTCAACCATACCTGGATTGGGAAGGACCATAACAGACCTTCTGAAAACACTGCCCGGTTCCTCCACCACCAAAGACTTCTCTTTACCGTGGTGGGGATCTTCACTAGAGAATCCAGTGAATTCTGCTGGTGATCCCAGGTTTTCAACAGAAAGCTTTGCAGAGGCCTGAAATGGAGCTTTGCCCACTGGACTGCCGGTATGGAAAGGGTTCCCAAATAAAGTCCGAATTATCCTCAAAAGGGAATCTCCTTTTGTGAGCCCTTGTGTCTATTTTTCAGGTTCCAGCCACTCTTTTTTAATCATATCTGAGATGATTGAATGGACTGGAAAAGAGCGGCCTTTTGAATCTCCTAAGCCAGCGTACATGCGGTCATGTAGGGAGAGTTCCATCTTTTCCTCTTCTATCCCCAAAGTAGCATAAATTGCTTTTAGGAGTCCCCCCCCCACCTCTTCTAGCGACAACTTGTACTTAGAAGCGGCCTCTGTATCATTTTCCTCCTCTTCAGAATCTGACTCATCTGGAGCAAGGGAAACGGACTCTTGAGAAGTGTCCTGGGATATCAGACCCCCTATTAGTAATTGGGAGCCACCTTGGGGTTCCAAAGACGGCTGCGGAATCCTAGGCTCCCCTGAGGGACCTGGCTCCTCTCTTAGGTTTGATCTGAAAGTTTGAAAGGTGGCCATGAGTTCATCCTTTATGGTTGTAACCAAATCGCCACAGATGGATGGAGACTCCTCCCTGACCAGATTTGCAATCCAAACTGCACAGAGCGTTTTGGCCCAAGCTTCGCTCAACTTTTCTTTGCAGACAGGGCACCTTCTCTTAACTGGTTGGACAGTACTTTTGGCCTGGACAAACAGAAAAAAAGACAAGAAACCACGCTTAAAAAAAAAAAATGCGATATTAGCACAAATAAACACCCAGGTGCACTTAGGAAGGACCACCATACTTCCTTGTGTCCAGCAAGCCATCACCACTACAACCTAATATCCCCCACTGCTAAATAGTAATGTAGTGTGCCTTAACTGGCAGCAGACCTTGCCAGGGAGATGGGGTGTGAGGGGGGAGAGGGTGAGTACCCCCCCCCCCCACAGGAGAAAACGTCCCAGGTTACCAGAAAACGCTGTTTCCTACCTTAGCCTTGCTGGCGCCTTGGCGTGTCCCCTTATCCGCTGCTTCGCTATCCAACACTGCTTGTGGACACGTGGTGAACGAAAACGCCAGTTCCCAGGTTTGAAAACGCTGCTGCGCCGACCCGGAACTTTAAGGCACCAGGTGACCCTGCCCTCTCCCCCTGCGCTTTGCGGCCGGCAATGACGCTGCCCGCCGACCCGGAAGTACCGCCCCTTAACAAAAGTGGGGAACTGTACAGCCGGTCGTACGGGCTCTCCCCGAGCACAGAAGAGGGAGCCCACGGGACCGCCCAGCAGGAGGCAAGTGGGAAGATCAATCTCCTTAGAAAAAGACTCAACAGGTGAGAACCGGTGTCTCTCAGGAAAGCCCTGAGAGATCATGGCTCCCACCAGAGGTGTTCCTCCGGCTGGAGGAAACACAAACAAAAGCGGAGGTTCCATTTTTGTGTGAACCTCCGCTTTAAGGATTTAGAGAAGATCTGAAAAGAAGAGTGGACCAAAATCCCTCCTGAGATGTGTGCAAACCTGGTAACCAACTACAAGAAACATATTTCCTCTGTACTTGTTCCACCAAGTACTAAGTCATGTTTTGCTTGGGAATCAAAAAAGGAAAAAATTATATTTTTGCGATAAGCCTCTATAATGTCGTGAAACCTTGCAAAACAAAATGTCTGAATACTAGGCAACAATGAAGAAATGGATACAAATAATGGTGCACTGTTTCTTAAGTCAGACGTCAACCAGTGATATACCAATTGTGATAAAAGTGCTAAAACACTGAATAATGTGCAATACAATATAGCATAGAAATGAGAAATGAAATATAAAAAATGCAAAAAGGTAATAAAGTGAGTGGAGTGCAGTTATGATGGGCGACACCGCATCCAGCTTGATTTTATGATACTGCTTGGATTTTGCAGCCTCATTGTAAGTGTATTCCTTTATTTACCTACCTACTGTACCTACCTGTTTTATGCTATGTGGCTTCTCCTTGTTTGCATTTCAAAAATGTCCGCCTGGGGAGCGATTTTCCTTTAAAACACGGTCGAGATTCCTATGAAATTGAAGCTTCCATTGTGGAGATTGATTACGGGCTGGTTTTGATCTGTTTAATCGAGATCCATGTTTTCCAGTTAAGAGGCTATCTTTTTCATACTAAAGGTGCACATTTTGGTAGCACTGGAGAACCTTTGAAAAGTGACATTGGATTGAGAGCACTGAGCACTTTATTCATCGTGATAGTGGACTTTTCATTACTATTATTGCATTTTTTTTATATTTCATTTCTCAATTCTTTGCTATATTGTATTGCACATGTTTCAGCATATTAGCACTTGACATCGAACTTAAATGAATAGCTCACCATTTTTTGGATCCATTTGCTTGGGGATCAAATACTTATTTTACTCACTGAACTGCATCCCAACTTATAACATAACATTTGTATCATGTGTTTTTTTCTGGATTTTAGATTGATATTCGTCTTCATCATTGAAAATAAACCTATGATAAAAATTATAGACCCTTCATTTCTTTGCAAGTGGGCAAACTTACAAAAATCTGCAGGGGATCAAATAATTATTTTCCCAACTGTATGTAAAATGCTGCGTAAATTGACGGCGCTATAGAAGCACCTGTAATAAATTAATAAATAACTGGTCAAAGTTGTTTGTTTTTATCTACAGACGTCCTTTATTTGCATAGGTAGTACTATGCCTTCAAAGGCTTGTGCAAACACAACATTTACTTCCCCTGTAAAAAGGAATGTCAAGGTAAAGCTTCATTATGGGCTCAGTCACACCAGCAAGCATCATAACCCACATTATAATGCATGGTAACACATTCAGGGGAATTCCATTTGCAACTTTTTTTTCTGGCAGTATGGCCCCTTTATAAAGTACTGTCCCTAATTCATAAAAGCCTTGCAACAGTTTTGGTAAGAGTTTCGATTCGATTTGCACCACTTTCACAATGTCTTGCTATGGCTGCAAAAAATGTAAAAATAATTACTGCCACTTTGTTGATAAGGAAACTAGAAGTAATTAGGATCAACTCTAGCTGGCATACAAAGACGGGCCAGAGTGGAGCTGCAGTGTATTCATTTTAGTATTGTGTTTTATTTATTATTGGTTTCATTAGTTGCTAGGACCCAAGCCTTCAGTGTCCTAGCAACCAGTGACATGGGGCAGAACAGTGACATTGGGCAGAGCCTAAAGGGGATTCTGAGAGACTAGTTCCTTATCAAGTCTGCCTGCCTTGTGATTGAAAGTGGATGGATTTCGTAGCCGAAACACAGCCCACTACAGGCTATTAAATCTGCCCACAGCAGCCTGCTATCAACTTACCTCAAGAATGGCGGATCTGACGGGAAACTAGTTTTTCAGAGTTATTGGGCTGTCTAATGGATATGGAATCGGCCCTCTGCAGTCTGTTTTCAATCTAAGGGAGGCAGCTCTAATGGTGACTAGTCTCTCACTATCCCCATCAGGCTCCACCTACCCAACAACTCAGCTCCTTGGCTGCTGTGCCTGTGAGACAGATGCGGAGGTAGGGAAGATCCACTATGGACGCCCTGCCCTCAGTGTTGCCCTCCCCCACCATGTCTCCTTTGACAAATTAAAAATTTAAAAAAGAAGTGTGGGATCCTAAAAAATTAAACATACCTTCTAACCTAGGTGGCTGCAGCATTGATCTGAGCTGCAGCTGTGCTCAGCCACCTCTACACTGAAAACTGAGTGATCAAAGACCACTGATCGCTCAGTTCTCAGGTCAACTCTAATCAGCGACCGTCACCGCTCTGTCCCTCCAGCACTCACTGGAGCAATGGGCTGTGGAGAGAGTGAGAGTGGCTGGCTCAGACTCCCAGCGGCGCACTGAGAGGCTGAACCAGCTGCCAGTCAGGCATCCTGGAGGATCCCGACATTATTGTTGTGATCCCTGCAGAGCCGGGACTGGCTCTGTGAGGTCAGCTGACAGCGGACTTTTGTCTGCTGTCAGCTGAAAATGGGCCACAGGAGTGTAGAACTAAGAAGCAACAAGAGAAGGGCGCACCAACCTAGTGCATTACCACAATAAATGTTATTTGAAAATAGAATAGAATAACAAATTATTATTATACTCACAAACACAGTTATGTACGCATATTATAGCAAGTGGGACCAATCTCCTTCAGGTCTGCTGTAGTCTACCAATAGAGTGGGAAGACCAGGAGGCATCTGTGGTGGCTGACACAATTCAAGGGTAAACCCTCTTCATCAGAGCCAAAATACAGGAGAGCAGAAATAAGTGCACTCCTATGACCTACAGGAGAAGTATGGCCAAAAGAGCTTTGGCCTACTTATCTTTTAATGAATCTGCCACAAGCACTGCCATTAGTTGTGCAGTGGTGTAATATCATTCTAAAGAATGTTATTGATACTCTTTATGAATTCTCAGGACTGTGTTGCAATGTGTAGTAATGCACACATCTGCAATGCACTGTAACAAACCTGAGATTTAGCACACCACAACACAGAGGCATTGCCCTGTGCTGAAAAAAAAAAAAAAATAAGCACAACCTTTTTTGTGCATTGACAGCCCATTTGTATTTAATAAGCTGCCCAACGCATTGCTCCTCAAACATGTGTTGCAACACGCTGGGATATATGAATGTTCCCCTTACTTCTCTGGTAGGAAGTGCGAATACCCAATGACTGTCCCCTGAAGGATCGTTCCAGCCAACTCACAAGGTGATAGATGGATTGTAATGAAGTGACCTTCATGGCGGGCGTGGCCTGGAGACGCATGGAGTAGGACGCACAGGGTGAGAGCTCCGGCTGCACAATATCCTAAAAACTTATCCTTTGGGACCTATTTTACATTATTTCCTCGGAAATAAGCACTGACCCCCCCGGGGACACCCTCAACACCCATGTCACCGCCGAAAAGGGCTCAAGGAGCAATCGCCAGGCTCAACAAGTACCGCGCCAACGAGCCGGAGCCCGGGGAGGAAGATGGCGCCGAACCAAGCCCTGAGGAGGAAACCCCGCCATCTGGAGATACCGCTCGCATCCTCGAGGCCGTCTCCCTTTGCCAAACCACCCTCACCTCCAGGATTGAGGAGGTCAAATGAACACCACCTTTGGCAGAGAGGCCTTCTCCTCCACCTTCGTTGTGGAGCGCGCGCATCGTCTAGCTTCCAGACCGCCACCACCCGGAGCACCGCCAGGCTGCGCAGATGCAACCTCCGCTTCGACGGACTGCCGGAGAAATCAGATGTTCCCCGCGAAGCTGCGAGTCACACGTGATGGCAAGGCCCACTTTTTTGAAGACCCGACCCGGTACTGCAATGGCTGGAGAGGCGAGCTGCTCAACTACCGTGACCGGGACACGATCCAGCGCCTCACCAGAGAAAAGGGCAACATCCCATTCGGAGATCAACACATCGCGGTTTTCCCGGACTTTTCCGCTGAGGTCCAAAAGAAGAGGGCCCGATTTTCTGAGGCCAAACGCCAGCTCCGGAACCAACATCTTCCCTACGCCATGCTGTTCCCCGCGAAGCTGCGAGTCACACGTGATGGCAAGGCCCACTTTTTTGAAGACCCGACCGCGGTACTGCAATGGCTGGAGAGGCGAGCTGCCGGCGCTCAGGCGCCGACCTAGAATTACCTGCCTACCTGCACTATGCCGTGAGTAGGCCTTGGCCGATACCCCTTTGATACATGGCCCAAGTCGCTCCCAAAGAGGCCCCCTCCTAGCTCCCCTCTTCCCATCCCCCAGCCCTCCCCGGGTGTGGATTGCCACCTTGGACCGACCGGTCCTTGCATACACCAACTATGCTTGTCCCCCGTCCGCATGGGAACTCTGTGCAGCCATGCCCTCAGACTACCTTACCCCCCTGTCATCCCTGGATGCTAGCCCCGCTAGCTCCGCTATGCCATCCAGCAAATTTTTGTTCGCCCCCGCTGACATCTGAGACTGCACGGTCCCTCTGTGCTTCGAAGCCTGCTGCCACCTTATCAGAGGGTCCGTGCGTCCCATCGTTGTTACAAGATTGGTTTCCCTGGCCAGCCTCAGTCGCTACCGACCTGGTGGACTGTATCAAGTTCCCTGTGCCATGCTGGGCCAGAGTCGGCACTGTTACACAAAGCGTGGTAATACCACAAGACTGTCACCAGTTTTTTTCCACCTGTTCATTGTTTGGTGGATGTTGTGTTTTTGTTTTTTCTTTTTCTTTGTTTTACGATGCTACCTTATTTCACTGTGCTATGCTTGTCCTCACTGGCTACCTCCTGTGTGTTACTAAACTGTGCCTGATTTTACATGTTGTGTTCTCTGGCCCCTTCTGTCCACCCCCCAGAGAGGGGCGCTGTGGTCATCCTGCGGGCTGCCCCGCTCTGGGCTGGTGGACGGGGGGCGTCTGTGGTCTCGGACCAATACCTCAAACATTTTCACTGGGTAAATACCTGGCGGATTCGCCATCAGTACGAAACTTAATGGCTTGGGATGGCGTCACTTAAGCTAGTTACATGGAATGTGCGAGGTGTGAGGGCCAAGCCCAAGCGCCTAGCTGTCCTTGCCCACCTTAAACAAATGCATGCGGACGTCTCAGTGTTGGTGGAAACCCACATGACGGGCCAATTACAGATGTCCCTCAAGAAACCATGGATAGGCTGGTTGTACCAGGCTCCATACACCAATAACTCCAGAGGAGTCGCCATCCTAATTGCCAAAACTGTTCAGTTTCAGTTACATGTACTGAGGGCGGATCACCAGGGACGATTTTTGTTTCTGCACGCAACTGTCGGGGGCCTTGAGCTCCTCCTGATGGCCTTCTATGTCCCCCCGCCCTTTCAATTTGCGGCCCTAAAAGAAGGGTTAGACTTTATGACTCAACACTCCACAGTGCCAGCTATATGGTTAGGGGACTTCAACGCCGTAATAGATTCCCACCTTGACAGGCTCCACAAGGACCCCACACCGCCAACCACAACCACACTGACCAGATTTGGCAGGTTCCTATCGGAATTCGCCATGACCGACACATGGAGACTGAGAAATCCACACAAGACGGCATATTCCTGCTTTACCCCCTCCCAAGACGCCATGTCACGGATAGATATGATTCTTATATCCCCCGCTCTCACGCCACAGTTGTTGGAGGCTGGGTTTGGTTCCAGGATCCTCTCGGACCACTCACCATATTGGGTCAAACTCCGTCTGCCCTCTTCCCCCCCGACTCGAGTGTGGAGGCTGAATCCCTTCTGGTTCACGGCACTCTCCCACAGACAATGAAGGAAGCTTTAATTGTTCTAATACCCAAGCCCGGCAAAGACCCTCTATACCCTGAATCCTATCGTCCCATATCGCTATTACAATTGGATGTTAAAATTCTAGCCAAAGTACTCGCTCTCCGCTTAAACACAGTTATTTCCAGCCTTATCCACCCTGATCAAACGGGCTTTATGCCTAACAAAAACACAGCTTTCAACCTTAGGAGATTATTTATGAACCTCCAGGCTACCCATGAGGATACCGGCACGCGTGTGGTTGTCAGCCTTGACGCCGCTAAGGCGTTTGATTCGGTGGAATGGGGATACCTGTGGGAATGTCTGACTAGATTCAAATTTGGCCCCCGGTTCATAAAATGGCTTCAACTTTTATACCAAGCACCAACTGCACGTATTCGCGTGAACGACCAAATCTCCAGCCCCTTCCCCTTATCCCGGGGAACCCGACAGGGATGTCCAATCTCACCCATGTTATACGCTTTGGCGGTAGAACCCCTTGCTATCGCTATTAGGGCACACCCGGACATTCGTGGATTGCGAAAAGGCCCAATAACCGAGGTCCTCAGCCTGTACGCTGACGACATGCTGCTATACCTGGAGGATGCTGGTCCATCACTGGAAGCAGCCCTTAACCTGATCCACGAATTCGGGGCCTTCTCCGGTTTGCATATTAATTGGACTAAGTCCCAAATCCTTCCTATAGATGTAACAGTCCCCACGAAAGAACAAGCGTCCCTACCCCTAATACGAGCGAACCAGATTAAGTATCTGGGTGTCCAATGCTCTAGATCCCTCACAGACTATACTAGATTGAATATAGAACTCCTAATTGGCCTACTAAAATGCAAGACCCAAATTTGGTCCAGGCTCCCACTTGGAGTTATGGGCCGAATTAGCCTGGTGAAAATGATTCTACTCCCGAAACTACTTTACCTCTTCTGGCACGCCCCACTCCCCATTCCCATCCGACTACTTAAAAACATGGAGTCAATTCTGAACACCTTCATTTGGGGGTCCTCCAGGCACAAGTTGGCCTGGCGAACTCTGAAATGCCCTGTCAACCTGGACGGCACTGCTCTGCCAGACCTGGTGCTCTACTACCTTGCCTCCCAATTGTCCCACTTCTACTACTTAGACAAACATGATAAGCTACGGTACTCGGCCCTGGTGTGTCTAACGTTTACAGATATTGTGGCCCACCCCTTCCAAATGATCTTCTGCAGACATCAAAGCCTTGCAGGTTCGGGGGATAGGCGGGGCATGCTGGCGCACCACAGTAGAATATGGCATAAGGCACTTACTGTGCTGGGATCCCCACCCCTACATACTTACACACCCCTCTGGGAAAACCCTGCGCTGCCCGAACTACTTAGCATCCCTGACCACAAAATTTGGATCGCCAAGAGGGTCTTATACCTGTCTCAACTCATTACCAACCGCGCCTTAAAGACATTCCAAGACCTTAAGGAGGAATTTGACCTCCCCAACCATGCCTTCTTCCGCTACCTTCAGATTCGCCATGCACTACAGACACAGCTGGGTAACTCCCCACCAGCTCTGGAATCCCTAACCATAACAAGCCTGCTAGTGGGAGAGGACCCCAAGAAGTTGATCTCCTTCCTATACACACATCTCCTTACCCCTGGAGCCACAGCTCACGCCTATCAACTGAAAACCAAATGGGAGGGGGACATTGGGAGCATTGATGACGAACAATGGGGGGAGATACTGGAGACGCCCAAGAAAGTGTCCCCAAAACTTTCAGACAGACTTACCCACCTATATATACTTCACAGATCATACATCACACCTGCCCGCCAAGCCAAATACAAACCCGACTCGAACCCCGCATGCCCCAGATGCGGAGACATGGACTGTACATTTTACCATCTTGTATGGACATGCCCACCTATCCAGCTATACTGGACACAGATCATTAAATTCTTACACGACCACATGGGATCCCCCCTAACACTCTGCCCGCGCCAATGTCTGCTGGGTCTCCTCCCCTTACCCGAGGAGGAGAAGTACCTCACAACGTTCTTACAAGAAACACTATTTACAGCCAGGATGCAAATAGCCCTGCTTTGGCTCAGGCCAGCAGCGCCCACTATCCAGCAATGGAAAAGGGCTGTAAACAGTACACTGCCCTATAAAAAAACCCTATACCTACACCGTGGGTGCCCGAGCAAATACCAGAAAATATGTTCATGCTATGATAACTATACTAAGACTCATGTATAAGACAAGCACTGTATGTTTATTTTGTATTATACTATGGTGCCTGTTGCACCTGATGCTTACCATGTTTTATTTCATTCGGTTTTATATGCTCAATAAACTTTGTTTTGATTAAAAAAAAGAATGTGACCTTCATGTATGCTTTTCCCTATCTGTACAGTTTAGGGAACCCAAAACCAAAGTATCTGTGCTTATATACCTCAGATGTAGTTAAGAAAAATCACAGGAGGCCCAAATGAGATAATAAATAAAATGAACAACTAGCAATATGCACTGAAGTAACAATAAAGAGAAACTGCAGTCTGCTCACATAATTAGTAATAAAAACATCTTTGCCATTCTGAAGCTTCCCTTCAACCACTTTGAATATTATTTTATATATACTGTGATTCTGTACTTGCCAAATATGCTGCAGAAATCTCCCTCCACCGAGTCTGTCTGCATCCATTTTAACTGTGGGCAGCTGAAGCTGCTGTCTGATCACTTCCTGAATTTACACAGACACACAGAGGCACACCTCCAGCTCTCATTGGCCCTCTTATGATTCATCCCCCCTCCCTTCCTGGAAAACTCTCAGGAGCGCGAGAGAGAGAGAGCGCTGTGCATGGTGTCATAAGCCTAGGCTTTTTATTAGATAAGAAACAGGACGTGAGCTGTATAAGGTATTTACTGGCAGAAAAAAAATGTTTTACTATCCAAAGTTAAAACCACAAGGGCAGAAGATTTAATAGATGGAAAGTTGAAAAAAATTACTGAAGGTCCGCTTTAACAAGTACACGTGTGGGGGGGTTTGCAGAAACAACTGGGTGCCATGGGTGGAAGTAAGGAATGTTATAATTACTCATGTTTCCTTAGCTCCCAACTATCCCTGATTTTGAGGGACTGTCCCTGATTTGGAGCAATGTCCCTCCGTCCCTCTTTCTTCATCATTTGTCCCTCACCTTGGTCTGATCTATATAGTTGTATATAAAATGCACTTTTTATGTTTCAAAAAGTGTTTCCCACCTTTCATCCAAATTCTAAATTGCTTTATTTGTAAATTTTAAAAGCCAATAAAAAGGAATAGTAGTGGTAAAAAAAAAGCCCTTGTGGATTTAATTAACCTTTTTTTTTGTGGTTAATTATCCTTTAACCTCCTGAGATCCACGCTATAGCCGTACGACGGCTACAGCGCGGATCTATATTGGCGGGACGACGTCATATGAAGGGCGTACGCGGCGTGCTCTGTGATCAGTGAGTCTGTGAGACTCAACTGGGTCGATCCTGACCCCTTACCACGTGATCAGCTGTCAGCCAATGTGCCCACCTGTGCCCCCTACAAGTGCCGCCTACCAGTGACCACCAGCTCCCCCTGTCAGAGCCTACCAGCTCCACCTGTCAGTGCCCACAGTGCCACCTGTCAGTGCCCACAATAAGTGCCTGAACAGTGCTGCACATCAGTGTCACCTACCAGTGCCCATCACTGTCACCTACCAGTGCCATCTATCAGTGCCCATCCGTGCCACCCATCAGTGCCATCTTATCTGTCCCCATCAGTGCCGCCTATCAGTGCCCACAGTGCCGCCTCATCAGCGCATATCAATGAAGCAAAAAAATTACCTGTTTGCAAAATTTTATAACAAACTATTAAACATGATTTTTTATTTTTTTTTCCAAATTTTACATATTTTTTTGTTTGTTTAGCAAAAAATAAAAATCCCAGCTGTGATTAAATACCACCAAAAGAAAGCTCTATTTGTGGGAAAAAAATTATAAAAATGTCATTTGGGTACAGTGTTGTATGACCGCGCAATTGTCATTCAAAGTGCATAAGCGCCGAAAGCTGAAAATTGGTCTGGACAGGAGGGGGGGTTTAAGTGCCCAGTAAGCAAGTGGTTAAGGGGGTGTGGCAGGAGGCGTGTCCTATGCCTACATACGTTTGCTAGTAGGTGTCCCTCATTCCCATCTCAAAATGTTGGGAGGTATGTTTTTCTATATGTATTATTAACAATAGGCCAGTGTAAAAATAGCAAATACAGTCCCAGATATATTGCCCTAGTCTTGCAGACTGCTGGAATGTGTGCAGGATCCCGAGACGTCAGGCCCCCCGTCCCCACATCACAGGGTTTCTGCAGCAAATTCAAAAATCTTCCAGAATCAGCACCGAAAACCGCCACTTACCACCCCTGCTGTCATGTTTACTATACAGAAGCTTTCACAGACAATCTTGGGAGATTTTAGTATCTACTACAGAAACTTTAGTCAGAATAACAGCACTGATATTTATGATTAGGTATCCTAAATAGCTGCAGTAGAGATTGTGCTTCATATATAATGGTGGTTATACAGGCTTTGATTTTATTATTCGATCAATGTGGGATTCAAACAAAACAATCCAATTGGAAACTGACTGAAAAGCCAAAACCAAATTTAGACTTGGTTTAGATCAGATTTGATCAAACAGAGTCAATCAGCCAGAACTTAAAATCACTGATCTTTTTGCATAGATTAGCATGACAGATGATTTAGCCATAAATTTGATTGTATTATGATTGATCGGATTATGAGGTTGCTTGGTGGAAACAGAGGTGTGATAAATAACCTACAATCATAGTTTCCAACAAATTTTTCTTAATCTAAAATAATAATAGCTGAAATAGATAATCATGTGTTCAACAAACAGTCCCAATAATCCTCTTCACAAGCCGATTATCCGAATCCCATGTGCACAAATTCACATCCGTGATTGGAAAACTTTTCACCAATTCGTGAGACACCACCACCTTCTAAAATGGACATTCACCAGAAACAAGGAAAAAATGTGCCTTTGGTTTATGCTGGGTTAACCACTTCACTCATATAAGTATGTTTAATAATGTATTAAATCAATAAAATAGGTATATAAAATTTACACTCACAAATGCGGTGCCTATGTACCCGCACTGAGTCTTTCCAGCAGTGTTTTTTGGGACTAGCTAGCGCTGTACCGTCTACCGGGATCGGCGTGCAGTCCAGGCCTCGATATGGTGCGGGTTGGGGCAGGAAGTGACGTCGCCGTTACCCAGAAGCCCCTACTCATTTTGCATCCAATCATGCGTCTTCAGGGAGCTTCCTGAAGACGCATGATTGAATGCGGAACGCATCTTCAAAAAAGCAGCTTCAAAAATGTACCCAAGAAGTGTTTTTGCAAATGCATTTAGGTAGGTTTAGGAGTGTCAAGCGCTTGGGCGTCCATTAATTTTTATTCGCCAGAATATTAATTTATTATGGCCATTGAAATGAATAACTGATCAACACACGATCGGAATTGCCGCCAGCAAAACTCAGATGAGAGCTTTTTGTTGGAAAATGCGACCGTGTGTATGCTCCATCGGTCTTTTGCTGGCGTAATTCCAGCCAGCAAAAGATTGAGAGCAGTTTCTCTATTTTTCGGTCTGGAAAAGTTCCTATCCGAAAATGTGATTGTATGCAATTCGGACGTGCAAAAAATCACGCATGCTTGGAAACAATTCAATGCATGCTCGGAAGCATTGAACTTAATTTTCTCGGCTCGTCGTAGTGTTGTACGTCACCGCGTTCTTGACGGTCGAAAGTTCAGAGAACTTGTGTGTGACCGTGTATGTAAGCTGGAGCAGAATTCCGTTGGAAAAACCATCCAAGATTTTTCGGATGGAAATTCCGCTCATGTGTATGCGGCATAGTGCTTAGGTGTGAGTTTTTTTCAGCCATAACACTCCTCTCTTGAATGCACAAGTGATGTGTTTTTTTTTATGTGTACAAGGACTAATACTGTTGGCTAACATGGAGGGGCATTTAAAGGAAGGGGAGGCAGGAAAAAAAGTCAAATGCCTATAAACTGTCATTTTTGAGCTCAAGTGTGCATGAGGCCTTGAAGTGATTTTAAATGATCATCTTGTGTAACAACCTATAGATTTAAAAACATTATAAATACTTTTTTCCCCCCTTTATTATAAGTGATCACATTCCCTCTGTTCTCAGCTGCATATGAGCAATACAAAGAGAACAGGATATTTTCTCATACAAGGACATGGAACAGCAGGCACATATCAGGAATATTAAGTGTTGGGGGGTAACAAACAAACACAGTTATCTGTAGGTAGAGCAGTGTACGTTGTCAATAGCAACCAGCCGCATTCCCAAATCTACTCTTTCGGTGCTATAGGACTATCTCACTGGTTGCTATTGAGTTACCAAAATGTTTATCCCGCTGACCCTTTGATAAGTAAGGCAAACATGGCTAATAACAATGACATTAGGTGGACATTGTAAATAAAAGTGGTTGTAAAGTCTCAAGATTTTTCACCTTAATGCATTCTAATGCATGAAAGTGGTTGTAAACCCATAAAACAAAAAAAAAAAAAAAAAACCTGCAAGACAAAGGCATAATGAACTAGTATGCATCGCATACTAGCTCATTATGAAATACTTACCTTAGATCGAAGCTGTTGTATCGGTCCCCGCACACCGCTGTGACCGGCGACATGTCTCCCGGAGTTATTTCTGGGTTTGTGCGCTCCGGCGCTGTGATTGGCCAGAGGCGCGATGACGTCACTCCCGCGCGTGCGTGAGCTGCCGGTCACGGCACAGGCCCTTTAGAAACGGCACGATCGAGCTGTATCCTCAGTGTGCATGCGCCGATGACGTCGCCGCAAGCGTATATGGTAAATCTCTCCTAAACTGTGCAGGTCCTGCTGTCTGTGTCAATGGACGTAGCAGGGGGACTCGGGAGCGAGCCCCCACAGGTGCCTCCATGGAAAGCAATTTTCCGTGGGGGCACCAAATGAAGAGGAAGAGTCTGGAGTGCCAGCGGGGCACACCAGAAGAAGAGGATCGGGGCTGCTCTGTGCAAAACCATTGCACACAGCAGGTAATGCCTGGTACACATGATGAGATTATCGGACGAATGATCGTCCGTTTTTTCTTTTTGCATGCTAATCTCAGATCGAATCTGATGAGTTTACCAAAGTCACTAAAATTCCCGTACCACAGAATAAAAATTCGGAAGTGATGTCATGTTTTGTAATGCATTTTTGAACGATAGCTGTACTGAGTAAACGAAAATTGTACGATCTGGCATGGTACACAAAAAAAAAATTTGTGAATGTCCGATAGAATAATATCGGATGATATTGGATGAACTGTCATGATCGGCTCTCAAAAAGCTCTGTACTAACAAATCGATTATCGTACGATCAATTTGAAAGCCGTATTTTCCGTATAATGGGCTTAAGGGCCCTTTCACACGTGCAGATCTATTTTCAGACATCCGCTTGCTCATTTGCTCATCAGGGATCGATCCGCTGATCCCCGCTAAGCCGGCGGATGACATGTCCACCGTGCAGGGATGGACCTGTCAGATCTCTGCTCTCATCTATAGGGGGGGGGGGGGGATGGATGATTACGGACCGTCTGTCCGTTTTCATCCGATCCGCCAGACGGATGGAAAGTAGGACACCCATCCGTCTGGATTAAGCGGAGCGGATCGGATTGGATTTCTGTGGGCATGTCACCGCTGACATCCGTCGCTCCATAGAGATGTATGGAGCAACTGTTCAGGTCCTCCTGAAATAAACTGACAGGCGGATCTGAACGGTCCGCACGTGTGAAAGGGCACCAAGTATAACACGTTTGTTATTTTTATTGAAAAACAAAACAAGAAAAAAAAAAAAAAAAAAAAAACACATTGAAGCTTTACAACTACTTTAAGTGTATAGCACTACCTTTCTCAACCAGGGTTCTGTGGAACGATGGCGGTTCTTGCAGAAGTTGCTAGGGGTTCTACGAGCAGTGAGCAATTTACGAAGCTCACATATGTAACCACTGACACCAAATTCTTCCTACTGACCATGAATGTAAGCAGCGTGCTTCCCAATGACCATCTTGCTAATTTATAGGGAGCTGTAAATATTATTTCAAGGGTTCCTCCAAGTTAAAAAGGTTGATAAAGGCTGGTATATAGCCACTCACACAAACATCCCTGTCCAATCGAAATCTGATCCAATCGACCTACAGTTAAATGGAAATCCATTCCGATTCATCTGCTAAAGTGAAATTGAATGTTGTTTCTATAGGTACATAGTGAACGGTATGGTTACACGATGACTTTATGGTCCCCGGACATAATACGGTATTAGGACAACAAGTTTCACTGTCCAGGAACATTCGATTCTTTTATTCTGACTGCACAGATGTAGTCACATATGAATTACATAAGAAGCAACAATTCTCTGTGTGCACCCCAGCATATTATACATTCCATGTGTGCACCCCAGCATATTATACATTCCATGTGTGCACCCCAGCATATACATTCCATGTGTGCACCCCAGCATATTATACATTCCATGTGTGCACCCCAGCATATACATTCCATGTGTGCACCCCAGCATATTATACATTCCATGTGTGCACCCCAGCATATTATACATTCCATGTGTGCACCCCAGCATATTATACATTCCATGTGTGCACCCCAGCATATTATACATTCCATGTGTGCACCCCAGCATATACATTTCATGTGTGCACCCCAACATATTATACTTTGCATGTGTGCACCCCAACATCTTACACATTCCATACACATACATAAAACATTGCGTAGGATTACCTGCTCCTCTTCCTGGGTCAGTGCCTGTGCCATGCCTGTCTCTCCTCACTTCCTACTACAGGCTGGGGATCCTGCAGGGCCTTGCTGGGGATGGCTAGGCCTCTCTGCCACAAAGATTACAAACGCCTGGAGATGGGAGAAGCAGAGGCTTGGGACGGTGGCCTGCTGCAAGTACAACACACAGAAATAAAAGAAAGAAAGAAAAGTCTCAGAGAAGATTTAATATAAACGAGGCATTTTCTTGACAGGGGTGTGGGAAAAGGAAGCAGTCATAAAAATAGAAACAGAGATCCAAAAGAAATCCAGACACTCCCTCTAGTGGCAAACATTAATCCTGCAAGTTAATGAAAAGCAACACATCATATACAGGCTCCTCACACACTTCATGAGATTTTTTGAACGCAGAAACAAAAGTTGCGGATTTTTGTAAATTTAAAAGAATAGTTTACCTTTACCAAAAAAAAGGCCTATGCAGGTAAAGGCTGTCTGTAGATAAAAGAAAACTGCAGCTCTGACTAAAGTTGGATAATGCCCTTGCTATAGGTGTAGGCCATTTACATACTTTCTGATGCCTGACTGGAATACTCCCAGGATGTTGATAATTGAGGCCTAGTCATTACTGCTCACCTCCACCATCACAGGAGCGAGCTCACACACACAGAAGTCAGTTACTGCATCAGGGGAGAGAATCAGAGAAGAGTTCACTCATGTGATCGTGAAGGTGAGCAGTAACGACTAGGCCGAGGCCTGGGAGTATTCCAGTCAGGCATCAGGAGGTATGTAAATGACTAGAGTTGGGCTCAGGCGTATTCAAAACCCCACGGGCCCGATCCTGCCAGGAAACCGACACTGCACAGCGCTAATCACAGGCTGTGAGACATTTCCCAGTTCGCAGCTAAACAGATTGGGAAATATCTCGCTGCCCGTGATTAGTGGTGTGCAGTGTCGGCTTCCTGGTGGCATCGGGGACATGGGGTTTCGATAGAGTTGCCACCTCATCCCTTTAACAACACATTATTTACACAGGTTCTGTGGCCAATTAAGGTGGTCATTTTATTTATTTCAGTTACTTATATAGTGCTGTCAATTTACGTATCGCTTTACATATACACTGTACACTCACATCAGCCCCTACCCTCAAGGAGCTTACAACCTAAAAGGTCCCTAACACACATACTAGGGCCAATTTAGACAGGTATTTAACTACTTCCCACCCGGCCACTGTACATATACAGCCGGGTGGGAGCCGTCTAATTCTGATATGACGTTCCGGAACGTCCTTCAGAAGTAGAGGGATCGCGTGCCCGCACAGCGGCGCAATCCCGATGTGACCGTGTCACCCGGACACGGCGCATCTCGGATCGGCAGGAGGGCTTGCTGATTGGCCCTCCTGATCACATGACGGCCGTGTCGAATCACAGCCGTCATGTGATGTAAGCAGCCAGTTGCTAGGCAATCGGCTCTCCTCTCCTCACACGGAAGTCGTCGGCGAGGAGAAGAGAGCGGATCGCTGCAGCCGGCTGGTGATCAGTGAGTATTAGCTGTTTTTTTTACAGCTTTTTACTCACTGATCACCAGTCTAGTGTCCCCACAGTGTAAACACACATGTCCCCAAAACCCACATGTCCCTCACATATGTCCCAGTAAAATAACATGTGCCAATGATTATCTGCACACATATGTCCGTGATCACCTGCACACATCTGTACATGATCATTTGCGTACATATGTCCGTGATCACGCGAACCAATTATCATACACTTAACGGAATTTTTTTTACTAAAAACATGTAGCAGAATACATTTTGGCTTAAATTTATGACAAAATTTGATTTTATTGGATTTCTTTTAAAAAAGAAAGGAGAAAATATTTGTTTTTTTTCAAAATTTCCGCTATGTTTTTGCTTATATCGCAAAAAATAAAAAACAAAGTCGCGAATAAATACCATCAAACTAAAGCTCTATTTGTGCAAACAAAATTATAAAAAATTAATTTGGTTACAGCATTGCATGACCGCGCAATTGTCACTGAAAATGCGAGAGCGCTGAAAGCTGAAAATTAGTCTGGGAAGGAAGGGGGCGAAAGTGGTGGTATTTGATCACCCCTGCGGTTTTTATTTTTTGCGCTATAAACAAAAAAGAGCGTCAATTTTGAAAAAAAAAAACGCATTCTTTTTTATTTTTTGCTATAATAAATATCCCCCAAAAATATATATATATAAAAAAAGTTTTTTTTTCCCTCAGTTTAGGCCGATACGTATTCTTCTACATATTTTTGGTAAAAAATCGCAATAAGCGATTATTGATTGGTTTGCGCAGAAGTTAGAGCGTTTACAAGATAGGGGATAGTTTTATAGCATTTTTATTAATAATTTTTTTTTATTAGTAATGGCGGCGATCAGCGATTTTTATTGTGACTGCGACATTATGGCGGACACATCAGACAATTTTGACACATTTTTGGGACCATTGTCATTTATACAGCAATCAATGCTATTTAAATGCATTGATTCCAGTGTAAATGACACTGGCAGTGAAGGGGTTAACCACTAGGTGGCAGTGTAGGGGTTACATGTGCCTAGAGGCGTGTTTCTAACTGTGGGGGGGCGTGGCTGTCAGCTAGTGAATGCTGATCTCTGCTCCAATCACAGGGAGCAGAGGTTGGCGTTGCTAGGCAGAATGAGGTAGATGCTGCTTATTTCCGCATCTCCCCGTTCAGCCTTCCCGTGAGACGATCGCGGGTATCCCTGCAGGGATCGAGTCCGCGGGAACCGATGGCACGGCGGCATCTTAAAGGGGACATACCTGTACGCCCTTATGCCTGTCCGTGCCATTCTGTCGACGTACATCATCGTGCACCGGTCAGCAAGCGGTTAAACTCACTTGGTGCCTTATCTGCAATAAATTAGCCTCAGAACCTGTATAATTCATAGGTGTTCGGGTTTAAAGGGATGAGGTGGCATCCCCCGGTTTTGAATACGGCTGAGCCCATCTCTATAAATGACCTACACCTATGGCTACTTTCACACTGAGGCGGGCGGGCACTGGCGGTAAAGCAGCGCTATAATTTAGCGCCTCTTTTCCATCCTTTTAGCGGCGCTATTCGGCCGCTAGCGGGTGGTTTTAGCCCCCACTAGTGGCCAAAAAAGGGTTAAAGGGTTGCAGCGGTGCTTTTCCGGCAGGTTTGCAGCGCTGCCCCATTGTTTTCAATGGGAAGGGGCGCTTTAGGAGAGGTGAATACACCGCTCCTACAGCGCTCCAAAGATGCGGCTTGCAGGACTTTGACCGTCCTGCAAGCGCACCGCTCCAGTGTGAAAGCCCCCAGGGCTTTCACATTAGAGTGAATTGGAGCTCGTTCAGGGCGCTTTGCAGGCGCTATTTTTAGCACTTTAGCGCCTGCAAAGCACCTCAGGGTGAAAGCAGCCTATAGCAAGGCCATTATTCAACTTTGGTCAAAGCTGCACAGTTTTGTTTGAAAACATGCCTTACCTGCATAGGCCCTTTTTTCTTTTGGAAACAGGTGAGCTAACCCTTTAAATTTAAAATATAAATAAAATTATTATTATTATTTTTTTTTTTTTTTAAATAGAGTGGAGAGGAATGATAACAACTGTTAGGGGCACTGTTAAGGAGGTTTTAAAGCCATAAGGCATTTTACCTCAATCCATTCTATTCAATACGATGAAAAAAAACAAACACCCAACTCCTGTGTCGATCCAGCGCTGTGCTCGTCTGCAGGTCTTCTCTCCTTTCTCCACTCTCACAGGTTTGGCTGAGAGCAGCGGGAGCCATTGGCACCTACTGCTGTCAGTCAAATCCAGTGAGCAGAGAGCAGCACATAGCCTGGCTCAGGATCAAGGCCTAGGGTTGCCACCCCATCCCTTTAGGCTAATTTAATGCAGATAATGCACCAAGTGAGTTTAATTACCACCTTAAATCAGCCACAGAACCTGTGTGATCAAGATCAAGTCCAGATGTGTGTGTCACCATAAGAAGCAGCTTCCTATGGTGGCACATGCAGAAGCCTAGAGCGCTGTGGGGGACCCCGGAAGAGGTCCATTGCACAGAACATGTAAGTATAAAATGTTTTTTTAATCATGTAAGGTACCGGCATTACAACCCATTTTCAAGTATAGGATGGGCGAGAGCGGTCTCCAATCCGCACACAAAAGTCCTCCAATGTAAGCTGAAGTCAACAACCAAGTGAGTATTAATAAAATCATCCTTTATTCAATCCAAAGGAGTACATACGTTTACACATACACAGATCAGCAATTGCAGCCATTGGCATTGATTGAATGCTGGTTTTCCAGCATGACCATTTGACAGAAGCCAGTCGTTAGTTGTACTGACCTGAATTAGACCGAATTTCTGTATGTGTGTACCGGGTATTAGTGAGATTCACTCTATTTGTCCTGTTTGCGGTTACCACCGAGAGTAAAAAAAAATCATGATATTTGGGTTCTTCCCAGAACAGTCATAGAAGGGAAATCTTCCAGAAGACGATAGTTTTGATGACAACCAGGGAGAGCGATTGCCTCACTTTGGAGCAATTTCCGCTCACTTCCCATTTTGGCTATGGAACAGAAAGTAAAGGGAGATTTCCCCAATGGGACACAGATGCAAAAAAAAAAAACAGAAAGGCGTTATAACACTCACTTACACTATCTAAAAAGTTCTTCTTTAACCTTTACCAAAAAACTGCCTATGCAGGTAAGGGGTGTCTGTAGATAAAAAAAGAAACTGTGCAGATTTAACTAAAGTTCGGTAATGTCCTTGCTATAGGTGTAGGCCGTTTGCGTACCTCAGCATGGCCGGAAAACTCCCAGGGATGGCATCATCCCAACCTTCCTTGTTGCTAACACACTCTCAGCCACTACTGCTCACCCCAACACCACAGGAGTGGGTGCTCAAGCCCCTGTACACTATCTCCTCTGTTGCAACATTACTGAGCTCAGAGATACTGCAGCAGGGGAGAGAGAGAGCGCATGCAAGGGTGTTTGAATCAGCTGGTAGTGTCTTAGCAAAGACAGAACAAGATGATGCCATCTCAGGGAGTTTTTTTAGCCAGGCTTCGGGAGGTACATAAATGGTCTACACCTATAGTAAGGGCGTTATTTAACTTTGGCCAAAGCAGCAGTTTTTTTATTTTATTCCCAGGTTTCCCTTACCTTCATAGGCAGTTTTTTTGGTAAGGGTCAGCTAAACCTCATTTAACCACACCGATATAATAGGAGGTGTCTTGGCCAAAGTAAGATTCTCCTTTTCTGACAGTTAATAAAATATGAATATGAAATAAAAATATGAACATTTTAGAATGATTGATGGCTCTGGGCAATAACACATGAATATACATTTTTAAGATTGATTAAATATGTAATAAAAAAAAAAAAAAAAAAAAAAAAAAAAAAAGGATAGTTTACTCTTCCAACCCAACAACCGGGTATGGGACAGATAGAAGTGTGAATATACCAGAAATCAAAAAGCAGTTATTTTAGGAGTGAGCAAAGACTCAAAAACTGTCTTCATGCATCAAGACTTATTAGGGGCGTACAATGTAGAAGTCTGGGCTTTTTCCAAGCTCAGGAAGCATTTACACTGAGCTTGGAAGCATTTTTTCCAAGCTCAGTAAATGAATTAAGCTAAAAAAAAAAGACATTTAACTAGGGCGACGCATGTGAAACAAAACCAAAGAAAATTACATACTCAACTTACCAACCAGCCTGCAGGGGGGGCACTGGACATCTTTGCTGCCATTGTGCTATATGCTGGGTGTCCAGTGCAACCATGTGCCTTTAATGAGGGGTGGGCTCCCTCCAGGCTCACCTATCCTCTATCTTTCTATTATTATGCATGTGCTTCTACTATGGAGGCTCTCAAAAATGTATAGAGTTAGGACTGCAGATAATACTGGGGTGCCATGAAGTGGCTCTGCAGCTTACGCATGTGTGTGCAAACTAAACCCCTGTTTTTAACGCAAACTGTTAGACAGGATAATTCGGTTGGTTGCAGGCTGGCTCGTAATTTATTTTGGTTATGTTAGAATCTGACTCACGTAGCACACATACAGCAGAGCTGGACAAATCCCAGTCCCCAGGTCCCCATGGCAATTGGAAAAAGTTACTGGTAAATGGGAAGTCCCGCTTAAGGCTAGGTGATGAACAGACAGGAACTTTCCTTCCTAAACGGCATGCCCCTTTTCTTCACACTGGCACTGCAGTGGAACTACCGCTCATCTAGGTCACCCCAGGCCTTTTTCTTCCAGGACCTCTCCAGTACACAGCATGACTAAAGTGGGGTTCCAAGAAGCAGTTGCACTGTGAATGGAGAACACTGCTAGAGTGCATAACATTTTATTCTTTGATTTTTCAATTCTTACTAGCAGTGTTAATTTCATCTACTAAAATATTTTCATTGACTAAATTAACAAAAATTTTAGCCGACTAATACTAAAACAATTCAGATGACTAAAATACAACTAAAACTAAAATAGCATTCAAGTCAAAAGACTGACTAAAAATAAATCAAAATTTGACGTCAAAATTAACACCAAAGCACCCACCCCCCCATGTTGAGGGCATGTGGCCTGGTATGGTTCAGGAATGGCATGGGATTCCCCCTCAAGATCCATACCAGACTCAATGTGCCTGGTATGTATTTGAAGGGGGGGGGGGGGGGGGACATCGTTTTTTTTTAGGGGATTTTACATTGCCTACACTCTGATCTCAGAGCACTTGGATGCGACTTCCATTCAAATCAATGGGCTGAAATCATGCCCAAGTCAGACCAAAAGTTGTGCAGGAACCTTTTTCAAAGTCGGACTGACACAAGTCGGACCAGCTAAGACGGCTCACATAGGGGACCATTCTTTTTGACATGTCATGCGACTTGTGCTCTCAAACTCGGAGTGCATGTTGAACCAGTTTGAACCGGCCCTAAATTTGTGTCAGCAGTGCATGTTCAAACTGTGGTGGCCAGGCTTTCCTGTATGCAGTGACATGCTGGGGAAGCAGGCTTAGGGTGGCTGACACCAACAGGCTCAACAAACTGATTCGCAAGGCCAGTGATGTTGTTGGACTGGAGCTGGAGTCTTTAACATTGTTGGAGGAGAATGTTGTTCAACCCACTGCACAATACACTGGTCAGTCTGCAGAGTACCATCAGTGACAGACTAACAACCATGATGTACCACAGGAAATTATTATTGCCTGTGGCCATCAAATAATATAATGCTTCCCTGTGAGGGCTGGAGGTGAAGAATTAAATATAAATACAGGGACTATTTTTTCTTTTCCCACTGGGACACTGTGGATCACACTTTGGATTAGGACTCTAATATGCGGGACCACAAGATATATTTTGGGGTTACTATTGGTATCACAATTGGCCACGTTATGTGGATTTGTATTCCTCTGGAAGTTTGTTTATTTGCACTCTTGTTTTCCATGGGTCATACTGCAACAGCTCCTGGGATAGATGTCCCCAGTAATCCTCAGTCTTCATTACCACATAATATCAGAGCTGACTTATACGCACCTTGCATCTGCTCCTGAGGAAGTGGAATGAATTCCACAAAATGTGTTGAGATTTTTTGATGCAGCTTTATCACAATAACGCGTGTCCATTTCATTGTTTATAATCATGAATGGATTGTTAATGTAATCTGTCTATGTGGATTTATAAATTATATATACTACAAATCATCTCAATAACATCATATTACCATTTTTAATTGAATTTTGCTATGATGAAACTTGTATATGTATGAATTAATAAACATACAATCATGTTATTGATTTAAAGTCTGAGGTCTTTGTATTTATATTTGCTATATACAGTATAATTAGGGATGGAGGCACATGACTATTGATGGTGTCTTGGACCACAACTTAGACCATGTGGTACTGCTCAAGGAATCTGATGGAACCATAGTTGAGAAAGGGCAGTATAGATCATTGTTTGTTTTAATATTCATAACAGTTTGAATAGAATATATTCATCTATGATCTCTAAGCTATCAAGCTGTTCTAAAAAATCTTAGAAGACACTTTAAAGTATCAGTATAGGACTTCACATTGCTATCATGAACAGGATATGTTTTCTTATTAAAAAAAATTTATTAGAAATCCCTTAAACACTGTACAGACAGTTACTGCATTGGCAAGTTTAAATAAATGTTCGTTGTGACAGAGAAAGTGATATCCATACAAGACAAAGACAGTCCACTGGAGGAAATGCAATCAGCCATGCCACAGTAGAGATACATTTCTATAAGTGGGCATCACAACTCAAGACGAATCCATTCCAGTGGAACCAAATGCATTTTGGCTTACACAAGTCTTTGATCCATCCTCTCCTTCTAGCCCTTCACTCATTACTGGTAGAGCTGAAGGGAGTGTGGAGAGATGTTCTAATTCATATCGTCCACCTTCTGCTGTTCCCTTCCCTTCCTTCTTGTGTTCTAGGATCTGCCTCATTTGCTCCTTTGCATATGCTGGCTTCTCTGCAAGTGGTCCTGGTGGGGGAGGGAAGCCCAGTATGTCAGGAGCCATGTATGGACGCAGCCACCCTACCAATGGAGTGCTACCTGGAGTGTAGTGGGTGTGCTTGTGATAAAAAAGTAGTCCATCCACCTGAAATTGAGCAAAAACATGACAGAGATTCAAACACCAACATATGAATTTGACATGGTTTTGTTACAACTGCCTTGGAATCTGTCTGCTTACACCTTGTCAAATATCATTTTATTCGAAAAATGTTTACAGTAGAAATCATTAAAAAAAAAATCATTGATATGATTAATGAAAAACTGACCAGCATCCGTAAAGATAAACAAGCAAGGTTTGAAAAAGTGTGGAACCCCTGGATTGTGTACCTCCAAGCTCCCTAGACACTGGGATATCTTGCGGAATGGATGCTCGAACTGAGGGGACCAACTCAAATTTCTAAGTGGATACTGATGGGAGACTATGAAGCATCTATAATTTCAATCGCCCTTTGGGTTTGAGGTATTGTGGTATGAGGCACTGTAATAATCATTGGCACTCTCCAGTTTTAGTAAATCAACCCCCATTGAGTTGTAAGAAGTCACCTCATACCTTGTTCCGCCCCAAAAATAAATAACTAATTAATTAAAAGCCAGCAGCTACACATACTGCAGCTGCTGGCTTTTAACAATAGGACACTTACCTGTCCTGGAATTCAGCAATGTCTGCACCGCAGCTGAGGTTTCCGAGTACACTTACCAGCTGCCATTGCGGGTAAGGGTACTGGACTGGACTCCCGGAAGTGGGAACAGGATACCTGTCAAAGACAGGTTACATAACTACACACACATAACAAAGTTTATGCTCTGGATAATAGACATACCTCTGCACACCCTGAAGAAGCTCTACCTGAGAAAAGCACTGGGACACTGCACCTCCCTATATCCTTTTCCCATCTGCACAGTGATACAAGTGTCACATAGATATGTACAATGCATGCAGAAAGTATTTACATCGCTTCACTTTTTTGTTACAGCACTATTCCAAAATAGATTATATTAATTATTTTCCTCAAAATTCTACAAACAATACCCCATAATGACAACGTGAAAGAACTTTGTTTGGAATCTTTGCAAATTTAATAAAAATAAAAAATGAAAATAAATCCCATGTACATAAGTATTCACAGCCTTTGCCATTTCACTCAACATTGAGCTCAGGTGCATGCTGTTTCCACTGATCATTCTTGAGATGTTTCTACAACTTGATTGGAGTCCACCTTTGGTAAATTCAGTTGATTGGACATGATTTGGAAAGGCACACACCTGTCTATATAAAAAGGTCCCACAGGTAACAGTGCATGTCAGAGCACAAACCAAGCCATGAAGTCCAAGAAATTGTCTGCAGACCTCCGAGACAGGATTGTATTGGGGCACAGATCTGGGGAAGGGTACAGAAAAATGTCTGCAGCATTGAAGGTCCCAATGAGCACAGTGGCCTCCATCATTCATATATGGAAGAAGTTTGGAACCACCGGGACTCTTCCAAGAGTGGGCAGCCCGGCCAAACTGAGCGATCACAGGAGAAGGGCCTTAGTCAGGGCGGTGACCAAGAACCCGACGGTCACTCTGACAGAGCTACAGCATTTCTCTGTGGAGAGAGAGAGGAGAATCTTCCAGGAGAACAACCATTTCTGCAGCACTCCACCAATCAGACCACTATGGTAGAGTGGCCAGACAGAAGTCACTCCTCAGTAAAAGCCACATGACAGCCCCCCTGAGTTTGCCAAAATGCACCTAAAGAACTCTCAGACCAACAGAAACAAAATTCTCTTGTCTGATGAAACAAAGATTGAACTATTTGGCCTCAATGGCAAGCATCATGTCTGGAGGAAACCAGGCACTGCTCATCACCTGGCCAATACTATGCCTACAGTGAAGTATGGTGGTGGCAGCATCATGCTGTGAGGATGTTTTTCAGCGGCAGGAACTGGGAGACTAGTCAGGATTGAGGAAAAGATGAATGCAGCAATGTGCAGAGACATCCTTGAGAAAAACCTGCTCCAGAGCACTCTGGACCTCAGACTGGGGTGAAGGTTCATCTACCAACAGGACAACGACCCTAAGCACACAGCCAAGATAACAAAGTAGTGGCTACGGGAAAACTCTGAATGTCCTTGAGTGGTCCAGCCAGAGCCCAGACTTGAACCCGATTGAACATCTCTGGAGAGATCTGAAAATAGCTGTGCACCAACGCTCCCCATCCAACCTGATGGAGCTAAAGAGGTCCTGCAAAGAAGAATGGGAGAAACTGCCCAAAAATAAGTGTGCCAAGCTTGTAGCATCATACTAAAAAAAGGTTTGAGGCTGTAATTGGTGCCAAAGGTGCTTCACCAAAGTACTAAGCAAAGGCGGTGAATACTTATGTACATGGGATTTTTTCCTTTTTTATTTTTAATAAATTTGCAAAAATGTCAAACAAATTTCTTTCACGTTGTCATTATGGGTTATTGTTTGTAGAATTGTAAGGAAAATAATGAATTTAATCAATTTTGGGATAAGGTTGAACCATAACAATGTGGAAAAAGTGAAGCGCTGTGAATACTTTCCGGATGCACTGTATGTCTATTAATGAAATTTTATATTAGGGAAGGTGTATGGGGTTTTGCCGATTATGTGCCATCTGACAACCATCTGAAGCTGTTATCTTCTTGAGGGATCTGTTCACCCCCTTTTTAAGATGCTTTTGTAATAAAATTTGCAATTTTACTTGGTCTCTCGTGTATTTTCCTGGGGTTAAATACTAGAGCACCTTGAAAGTCCCTTTATTCCTTTCCATTTTTGATAAATATACTTGGAAGTACAGGGTATAAGGTTACAAAAAACAGATGATGTTAATCTGTCTTCAACCAAATAAGAAATGGTCTCCCGAACCACAGTAGCCCATTAGAATCAAACAGTAATTTTAAGTCAATATGTTAAAAGTAACTGTAAAGTCTCTTTTTTTTTTTTTTTGTTACATGTCATACTTACCCGCTCTGTGTAATGGTTTTGTCACAGAGCAGCCCTGGTCCTTATCTTCTCTGGTCCCTCTTCGGTGCTCCTGGTCCCTCCCTCCTGTTGAGCACCCCCACAGCAAGCAGCTTGCTATGGGGGCACCCAAGCCGAGCCGCAGCTCTGTGTGTCCATTCAGACACAGAGCAGTGGCCCGGACCCGCCCCCTTTCTCTTCTCAGTGGCTGACTGACTTTGATAGCAGCGGGAGCCAATGGCGCCACGCTGCTGTCTCAGCCAATGAGGAGGGGAGTCTCGGGCAGCTCAGACACTAGTGCAACATCGCTGGATCTAGAGGGAGCTCAAGTAACTATTAGGGGGGCTTCTGCACACAGCAGGCTTTTTATCTTAATGCATAGAATGCTTTAAGATAAAAAAACCTTCTGCCTTTACAACCACTTAAACCTTATTGGTCAGTTTGTGGCAACACAGAAAATTATTTTTGCAGACAATGTAATAAAAGGCCTATAGTTCATGATAAACTACAATACAGTACACACCATACCTGGTAAGGAAATGTTTGCATTAGAACGTTCTGTATGGAATCCAGGGAGCAGGGGAAGTTCTGCAATCCAATAAACTTGAACTTTAAAAGAAAAGAAGTTTAAGACTGATAAATACCCAGGAAAAAATCTGCACCGGCTGCATGATTTATGACCTATTCCCAGGCTACTTACTGGGTTCCGTTTGGAAATATCGCCAAGTCCTTCCTGTTCCTGAAGTTTTGAGTCAAGCCAATAAAAGCGAAAATCAGTCTAGGTAAAAATAAAACAGATTTTAGAGATTGTAGTTAATGATTAAAGCTGAACTTTGCTAAATACACAAAATTGAATACATATTAAGGGAACGGTTTACCTGCCAAGGAGTTTTGTATTTACGTTTATCCAGTCCTGATAACACAGATTGGCCACAAAGCAAAGCCAGGTGGATGACACCACTTAAGCATCGTTCACAGTCGTTGGGGTCCATACAGCATGAATGAACCACTTTCTCATATGGCTGGAGCTGTTGGGAACTGTAGGTAGGCAGCCTATGATACTCAATGGCAGGGGTAGGCAACCTTGGCCCTCCAGCTGTGGTGAAACTACAAGTCCCATGAGACATGGCAAAACATTGCCAAATCACAGGCATGACTCCTAGAAGCAGATGCATGATGGGATATGTAGTTTCACCACAGCTGGAGTGCCGAGGTTGCCTACCCCTGCTCTATGGGGATGCAGCAGCTATGCCAAACAGCAGTCTGCATTGACAAGCCAGGCCAATGCACATCTGAAGGGAGGCCAGGGCTGCCATGTTTGCTTCAGCACCAGCAGCAGGGAACCCCCACTTCACCCCTACACAGCACATACATAGGCTACATTCACACCAGTGATTAAGAGTAGGTGCAAACTGTAGCAGCAGTTCCTCCTGCGGCTCTCAGCAGGTAGGTGCGGCTGCCAGCCCCGCTCACTATAATGACAGTTCGCCGGTGCTTCTTTGCAGCTCTCTGCACAGCCAGCAATTACCTGCTGGACGCACTTTGTATCTCTGTACAGCTGCAGTTAATTGATGGCTATGCAGAGAGCTGCGAATAGGTGCGGCCGCCGGCATACTATCATTATAGTGAAAAGAGGCTGGTGGCCACACCTACCCGCTGAGAGCCACAGGAGGAACGGTTTATCAGGTCCCCTTATTGTTGTTTATCAAAAACAGTGTTAAATATCACACTAACTTTATGTTGCCCTCTTACTTTAAAATGAAGTTTTATTACTCAAATAGGTACATTATATCAGTGATTGTGACCTTGTTATCTGCCCGACTTCTTGGGCTCATGAGCTATCTTTATTATTAGTGTATTTTATGTGCGGCGGAAGACACTTTCTCTTCTTCGATTGTGGCTCAGGAAGGTCAAAAGCTTGGACACCCCTGGTTTAAAGGGCAAGTTAATCTTTTCATAATACATGAAAAAAGGTGAACGAACTCCAAAATATCCTGGCCACACACCTCTGGGCCCTGCTGCACATAGTGGCCATGATACCCTGTGCTGCTGGTGTCTGTACACCATAAAACACAGCCCCAGAGTGAGCCGGTTCAGTGCTTTTCATAAGGGGAAGTGAACAACGAATGGCTTTAAAAATGTGTGCTAAACACATAAAAAATGCTACAGGTACATTTTGAAAGGCTGCAATTGATCTAAATGAAGGCAGCAGGTTGTTGCAAAGCCTAGACTTGCCCTAAAATGTTTGAGACACAAAGCAAAATGGTCTTCTTTCCATTGTTTTTAAATATCTAGTGCATTGGCAGGCGCTACAGGAGCGTTAAAAATGCACCTATATTGCTTGTTTTTTTCTGCATCTCTAAACCCATGTAAAATAAGCTTTCCTGTTGTGAATGGGCACAATAACAGATTCATTCTTATATGCTATAATGGAGAAAACAGATATGCACAAACCAGCAACAGATTTAGCCGAGTCAAACCGGGATGTGAACAGAGGTTTCAAATAGAAAAAATGCTACAGGTACATTTTGAAAGGCTGCAATTGATCAAACCGGGATGTGAACAGAGGTTTCAAATAGTTCAGCCAAACTTTGATGTAACATTACAACACTTACAAGTTAAAATATAAAATTACCTGGCAATCATAAACTGGATGTCCCCTCCAACACATGACATCCAACACATAATAGGTCCGAGATGCCTCATTGTATATACAGTCCAAAATCGTATAATCTGCAGAGGACAGACACAGATATTTAAGTTTTGGTACTATTTCCTGCACAACAAAATTAACAAATTGAGGAAATAAATTTAAGGAACATGTAAAAAGACAAAAACGATGCAAATATATTTTAGACCCCTTTCACACTGAGGCAATTTTCAGGCGTTTTATCGCTAAAAATAGTGCCTGAAAACTGCCTCTCAAGCCTCCTCAGTGTGAAAGCCCGAGTGCGTGTGCTTTCAGGATGGGGAAGAAAAAAGGCCTGCAAGCAGCATCTTTGGGATGGTGTAGGAGCGCTCCTACACTGCACCTGCCCATTGGATAGAATGGGCAGCTTCCGAAGCACCTGAAAAGCTCTTCCGAAGCGCTGCAACATGGGCGCTTTTAACCCCTTGTTCGACCGCTAGTGGGGGTTAAAAGTGCCATCCTAGTGGGCTGAAAAGCACCACCTAAACAGTGGTAAAGTGCCGCTAACGGGGTCGCCGCCCCAGTGTGAAAGCAGCCTTAAGCCTCATACACACGATCGGACCTTGTACAAACTTTCCCGTGGATTTTTGTACAAAGCGCGTTGGCCCCAAGTTTGTATTGCATACACACGATCAGACTTTCAGACTTTTTAGGCAACAAACATGAACGTAGTGATGTTTCAGTGTACTGACGACACTTCAAAAGAGGACATTCAAATACTCCAGCGCCACCTTTGGTCAACTTTTGTATTGTTGTCTGATCTTTTGCATTGGTTCTGAGCATGCGTGTTTGTACTTTGTACAAAAGTCCGATGGTTTTGTGTACACACGGTCAGACTTTGCTCCATCTGACTTTTGTTGGCAGAAAGTTGGTCCGTTCGCACAGCCAAAAATAGTCCAATGAAAACTGAAAAAGTTGGTCCAAAACAGCTAATTTGCATGTTTGTTGTCAAAAAGTCAGATCGTGTGTACGGGCCTTTACACTGAGCCAACAATATGCAATCAGATCCTGCTTCTCTGGACAAACAAATTAGGAAGCATCATTGTAACAGTGAAATGACATACGATCAGGAGCTAAGTTCATCAATTCTCCTGTGCAAATATGAGTGCCAACATAATATTGTTTGAATACAATAATATAATACAGTTATGTGTATTTATTCTTGTGATAATATAAATCCCGTGCTTGAGTGCAATCAAATATTTAATGAAAATGTTAGAAAATTTTGTAAAACTTGTTGCGTCTTCACAAATCCCCAAAATCTGTGCTTTGTGTCTATTCACCTCAGTGCTCACCTCACAAAGTGTGACCTCACACTTAAGTTTGGTCAAATAAAGCTTATTAGTCACCCCGGACTAAGGGAAGCTCCCTGATGATGCATAATCTATGCAAAACACATTGAGGCTAGTTGAGCGACGCTGATGTCACATCTGGCCCTGACCCTTACCGAAACTGAGGCTTTAACCGCACGCCAGAACGGCGAGCACAGGCTTTGTTTGGAACGCTGGATAGACTTGGTGCCAGTCTAAAGGCACAAGTAAATGCGAGTGAACAATCTGATTAATATTTTTAAAGAATAATAAATAAACATTGTGCAATGATGGCCATTTGTTTTTTCATGAGAATCAAAGAATGGTAAATGGTGGAGGCATATTGTTGGATTCAATCTGGGATCCCCACATCTACAAGATACACCCCCTCCCCTCTCTGGTGGAATGTAACCAGTTACACCTCATATTGTCATGAGTCTAGGGCTATTGTACACGATGAATGGCGGCTCCTATCTGTCTGGGCTTCACAAAGACTAATTATGGGCTATCAGAGATCGCAATTCCAAGATTAGACAGCAGTCGGATTAAGTGCAATTCTGGACAGACGCTGCCCCCCAGAGACCACTTCTGGCAGTACAATCAGAATACATGGAGGCGTATACCAGCTGGGCAGTGGGAGGTGCTGTGATTGAGGTGTGATTGACAAAAAGGGTTTGCACACACAATTGACCCTCTTAATTCCATCTGGAGCTCAGCTGCGAAGGGTCACCACGATAAGTAGATCATTATATTGTATTTTAACTGTATATTATATCATTGTACTGTAGCCTTGCTGTATGTTGTGCAATTGTGTAACCCCCTTTTGATACACGTTAGCTTTCGCATTTCCTTGGGAAATAAACAAGATTTGATTATTATGAAGCCGTGTGCTTGGTTTCATAGCTAACCTCGTATTATTGTGATATTAACCGTAGCATGCGCTCATAGGTTTAACAGACTAACAACATTATAGGGACTAGACAAATTAATACATAGATATAAGTATTATATCGCGTACTTCAGATGGCACCCCAAAGGCGTGTAGAATGTATTTTTACACAGAATCCACAAACTAATGTATTTTTGTTTTGAGTCCTGGTAATCAAAGACACCCAGAACTGAAAATCGTCTCTCGTGTGGACAAGATTGGCGCTGGCTCGCGAATTCTGAAACCACGCTTGGATGATCATAAAAATTTTGTGAAATATTTCATCGGATAGCGGACGCGCGACAAATCTGGTGAGACCTTTTTTTTTATTATCCGAGATATGTATATATATGTTAAATGTTGTATTGCTAATGCAAAGTGTTAGAATACTTGTAGCTGGTCAAGAGGGCTGGTGAGTAAGGGCTGATCACCCTGGGTTAGTAATTGACAGGAATTACCATACATCTTTGAGGAAAAAAAAAGTGATAGAGATATTGTTAGTTTATTTTTGGAAGTTTTATTTTTGGAAGTTTTATTTTTTGTCATTTTTTTTTTTTTTTTGTCATTTTTTATTATTTCTACTCACGTGAGAGTGACATAACTCTCTGATCCAATAGAAGTTCAATGTGGCCTGCAAACTAACAGGAAGGCATTGATTAAGAGTCTGCCTTGTGTCTTAGGATGTGCCTTGTGTAGGCTGTAGAACTACAGGTAGCAAGGGGTCATTTTTTGTTTGTTGTAGGCTTTTGTGGGACTACAAACTAGCTTGCAAGCGAAACCTTTGAATAGCCTATCTGTTTATCTGTATTGCAGTGTAACCAAAACAGGTTTTACAGCTCCAGTATAGAGGGCTTGCTTAGCATATCAATGGAGATCCTTGAAGAATTTCTTAAAAAATATGCTTCTATTCAATTAGACAGTCTACCTCAGGGTCCTTTAGCATACCAGTTCATCAACCTATTGGAACAATGCAATACTCATAATGATGCCATAGCATTTAAAAAGAATTCAAAAAAAGCAGGAAACCGAGATTAGCAAATTTGATGTGCATGTTTTTAAAAATTAGAGACATTTCTGAACGGAAGGAATCAGAATGGATAGATGAAAGGAAGCAATTCATGCAGCAGCTACAAAATATAACAAAAGATATATTAATTAGGGTTGAAAATGCAGATGCACAAGCGCGTAGTCAGATTGAACAATTAGTGATGGAAAAATGCGAATTAGAACAGAGATTGGAGGAATTAGGAAAAACGTGTGAGTTAAGAGAAGGTTGCATCGAAGGGAGGCTGAGAATTTGCAGGTTATCACAATGCTTAAGGAGGAGTTACAGGGTGCACAGGCAGCCATAATGGATTTATCCTCCAAACATACAATAGCCGAAGATGCAATGGTGGAGGTACCCTCCGCACATGCTCAATGTACAGAAGTAGAAGTGGAACATAAAGAGGACCCATATACTATTGTTGCTGCAAATCATGTTACTATGATGGGAATCGATGCTGGAGACGTAAATACAAACGTGATAACTGCGCTTGAAATTGATTCAGGAGTTGAAATGGAAACTTCTGATGACTCCTCAGACGATGAAAGTGTAAAGTCTGTTAATTCCAATCACAGTAATATTATCCAGCAATGTGAGTTTCCAGCACAAGATGTCAAAAAAAGGGCCTATGCAGGGAAGCCAGAGCTAAAATGTTGTTTGTGTAAAAGGGGAGGTCACATCGCAAAGTATTGTTGGGCGAATAACGATATCAAAAAAAAGATCATACCTGAAAACTACCCCAAGGCATTATGAATGTTATTCGGCCAGGTGGGGTAGCAATCCAAAGCATGGAGCCCATAGTAAGCAAACCCAATTCCCCGTTAAGACCCAATTACGGAGTCTACAAACTGAAAAGCAATATGTAGGACAGTTGCATAAAATCAAAATGGAAGTAGCCGCATGGTTATTCAAACATAGCACTGGGGGAAGCAATGCTAGCAGCACTTAGTCAGCTGCAAGTATGTTAAAAATACTCTGATCAAAGTTTCCTTCCTATGAATAAGGTTTTAAGTATTTTTGTAATTTTTTTATGAGGTTTAATGTTTTATTAATTTAATGAATTTTTATTAGGTTTTTTTTAATTTTCTTTATTATTATTTTTTTTATTTTTTCCATTAATTTTTTTTATTATTAATTTTTAATTTTTAATGTTTTTTTATTTTTTTTTTATTATGAATAATTTTTTTTCATATTTTGTTTTTATTATTAAATTTTTTTTTCTCACTTTTCAATTTTTTTTTTTATTTTATTAATTTTTGTTTTAGTTTTAATGTTTGTAATTATTATTTTTTTAGTTTAGTTGTTTATACTACAACTCGGTGTTCCCCTAGCAGTACAATTAATGAAGAGAGACTTGGGGCACTTAAAGTCAATTTTAATGATAATCGTGTTTAATCATTGTCTTTGTGTTCCTTTTCCAGAAATCAGGGAGAGAACAGGTTTGGATACTAAACATTTGTGTTTTGATTGCAGGTCCGTCAAAGTGAGACCAACACGGGGGTTAGGTTATTGTAAATGCATAATCGATTATCACATGGTACCATGAGCTCATTAATTAGTAATTGTTTGCAAACAATGAAAACATTTAAACAATAATCTGACATTAATGCACTAAAGAGTTACAAATGAGGTAGCAAATGTTGTGATGAAGTTACAAATGTTGTGTTTGTGTTGTTTTTCCCATTAACTAATTATCTTTCAGATCAAAAGAGCGTGCACTCTTCTCCACGGATGTCTTTAACTAAAAGTTGAGTGTTTGTCATTGTTTTGTGGTGGTTGTCTTGTCATGTTGTTCTTGGGTGATAATGGCCAGACTTGTAAATTTTTTTTTCTTTAATTTTTTTGTTGGGGTATTGGTTTAGTCATGTATTTTAGTGTTAATTTATTTTTATTTTTTGTTCAGGTGGGACATCACTATGTTTAGCCCACCTGAAAGGGGGGGTAATGGGCGATGCCCTCAGGTAGCAGCTGGATACTTTTTGTTTAAGACAAAGTTGGTAGAAAACCAGTCTAGCCACGGGAGGTTTTTCTTTTACTAAAAGGTTTAACCTTTGTCCACCTGAAAGGGGAATTAGTGCATAGATCGTAAGATAAAGATAACTGCATTGGTTGTTTTTCTTTTTGCGTTTTTTAAATTGAGAATTTTTGAGAAACAACAGTGACGTTCGTTTTTTGAATGTTTTGACCATACCATGGGGATCCATTTTAGAGTGGGTTCTGTCTAAAGAGGTCATGGTTGTTTTTGGTAGTTTGGTCAAATTGCAGAAGCCAGGAATACTAAGTTCCTGAGTTCTAAGGAGGGAAATAGGAGTAAATATAATAAGCAAGCAGATATTATGGATAAGAATTTGATTCTGCTCTTGTTTTTCAATTCCAGAATCCTGGTGGAGCGAGATTGGAAAGGTTCTGGAAAAATGGATGACAGATGATCATCTGGTTGGCAGTTTGTCTGTGCCATACCACGCCCCAAATTTATTCCACTAAATATCAGGAGAGACGGGACAAACAAAAAGATTCACTTTAACACTTTTCTTTTCCTATGGACCATCTGGTGCTGAATCTGAAAGACTGTGCCTATCAATAAGACTTGAAACATTTTTTAATAACATTCACAAAATACCCAGGGTCTCCAGATTTGGTGAACCATGTTGAGAGGTTGGTGGAGGGTGTGAGGGTACAGGATAGAAATCGGTCATGGGCTCTGGCGTACACGCAGTGGCGGGCGGAAGTGTCAACCAGCATCAAGCTGATTGTGCAATCTCTGTATAAAGGGCAGTGGCCTGATGAGTTAGCATCACCGCTCAGTAAGACTCTGCCAAAACACGTCGCCTACACTAATCCAAAATGGTGGTCGAATGCCTGGATGGGCTGTACCAGTTTGGATGGTGAAAGGTGTTAGGCTGTATGATCCCATATACAGAAGTGCGGACTTGGTCTGTATGTTTGGTGGCATCAATGGGCTTACTGATTGGGGATTCTATCTTGTCGCATTTAAGGCTAAATCACCCACATGTGATCAGAGGAGATGGAAGCAGGTGGATACTTCCTTCGGTCGGAAGTATGACCATGATGTCCTTTGTATGCCAGGTCAATACATCATGGTGGTGAACGTACAAATGTTGGGAAGTTATTTCAGGGATCATTGCTGGGGAGGAGACACCTGGGTGTCATTTGGGGCATAGACGAGTTTATTTCTTTGTCCTAAAGAATACCGATGTAACGCTAGTCATAAAACTGGAAGGTTCCTTGAACCTAACCATAGGTAGAGGTGCATGGTATACCCTGGGCATGGTCTCTGAAATCCAGGCACAGGGATGGAATTGTGTGTTTTTGTGTCATTTTTGCAGATTTATATGTGTGATTAGACTCGATATTTATATAGAAGGATCTCCCATTTGTCTATGCGAGTTGAGGGACGAATTGACGGTAGGGTCTCTGTGTTCAAGTTAGAGACCTTGCTGCCAAGTCAGGGCCCTGCAATACCGCTGTAAGCAAGCCTGCCTAATCCCGACCCATATGTACAGTAAAGGGTTATAGGACTGGGAGCGGGGCGCATAAAGGGATGGGATACAGATATATGTATATAGTATGATAAGAAGTTGATTTATGTTATGGTGTAGTGTGATAAAGGTGTATTTTAGGCTAGTAACATGGGCGAAAGGCCCTCCTCGAGACTCTGTGTTGGAAAGCTGGGTGATGTGTTACCCTGAATGTGTGATGGGGAGTGAATGAGCACCCCGTGCCTGTACTGCATCTCGTCCTGAAGTTACCAAAGACACAGAAGGGTGACATGGAAGCTGTCACTGAAGAAGGATGGTGGTGTGTCACTAAGTGGCAAAGCGGAGCGTGTTGGAAAGCATGACACGATAAGACCATTATGGACTGTTCCATAGGAGCTGTTGCTGCACAGGTTGAAAAACCACAGCGTGTTAAGGAAGTCAAGGACTGTTCTATGGGTACTGATTTGGAAACGCATGTCAGGGAGAAAACAGTTATGGACTGTTCAATAGGAGCTGGGTCGGAAGAAGGGTGTTATGCGCCTGTTGAGGCGCAAAGCGGCATATGTTGGATTCAATCTGGGATCCCCACATCTACAAGATACACCCCCTCCCCTCTCTGGTGGAATGTAACCAGTTACACCTCATATTGTCATGAGTCTAGGGCTATTGTACGTGATGAATGGCGGCTCCTATCTGTCTGGGCTTCACAAAGACTAATTATGGGCTATCAGAGATCGCAATTCCAAGATTAGACAGCAGTCGGATTAAGTGCAATTCTGGACAGACGCTGCCCCCCCAGAGACCACTTCTGGCAGTACAATCAGAATACATGGAGGCGTATACCAGCTGGGCAGTGGGAGGTGCTGTGATTGAGGTGTGATTGACAAAAAGGGTTTGCACACACAATTGACCCTCTTAATTCCATCTGGAGCTCAGCTGCGAAGGGTCACCACGATAAGTAGATCATTATATTGTATTTTAACTGTATATTATATCATTGTACTGTAGCCTTGCTGTATGTTGTGTAATTGTGTAACCCCCCTTTTGATACACGTTAGCTTTCGCATTTCCTTGGGAAATAAACAAGATTTGATTATTATGAAGCCGTGTGCTTGGTTTCATAGCTAACCTCGTATTATTGTGATATTAACCGTAGCATGCGCTCATAGGTTTAACAGACTAACAACATTATAGGGACTAGACAAATTAATACATAGATATAAGTATTATATCGCGTACTTCACATATGAAAAGAATATTGCTGCATTTGCTGGGCAAATCCCTGGTATACCTGTATAGAGAACCAACTGAACCAGGCATTACTAAAGGCTTTTTGATTACTGCTTTCTGGTGAGTGCAAACTTTGGAAGGTGGTGGTGGTGGTGAATCACAAGCGTTTGGATCGCTCAAACACAAATTTATATTGGACACGTGGGATTCATTTATGAAGAACCATCACTGGGACTTTTTTGTACCAAATCACTTTTGATTATTGAATATATTGAACACATTGATGTGAGCACTTTATTGGTTGGAAAAGTCACCTTAATATAATTGAGTATTGATTATTTACTTTACACTTTGAAGTTTATATATTGGGGTTGGCGGAGCTACCTATATATATATATATATAAATATTTTATTTTTTTTTACTCTGGCAATTGGTTAATGTCCCTTTGATTTTAAATTAGAAAGATCCAATTTACACTTAACCTGCTAAATCCACATGCAAACGACACATATAAAATAGTATCTATCAAACAATTAGGGTATGAAACAATAAAAAAAAAAAAAAATGAAAGCTGAACCCAAACAAACTATGCCCCTCACTAACGTGAGGCAGCTGGATATGCTATATAAACTGTATGTAGCTAAGGCTACATATAGCATAATGCACTGTGTCCTGGGTTCAAGCTGAGACTTCCTGTCTCATACTCCGAACACAGAGTCTATCTGGTCAGCCAGTCAGAGAAAGCGATGTATTCTAGCAATGAATAAAAAGCTTCCTCTGAGTGGCTGAGTCAGAGGTTGTGACACCATCAGCCCACCTCTCTGACTCATCCAATCAGAGGAAGCTTTGCTTTCACTGCTAGAATATATTGCTTTATCTGAATGGCTGAGTACCAATCAGATAGACTCTAATGCAGGGATATGCAATTAGCGGACCTCCAGCTGTTGCAAAACTACAAGTCCCATCATGCCTCTGCCTCTGGGTGTCATGCTATGCCTCATGGGACTTGTAGTTCTGCAACAGCTGGAGGTCCGCTAATTGCATATCCCTGCTCGAATGTGTTCCGAGTATGAGACAGGAAGTCTCGGCTTGTACCCGGAACACAGTGCTGTATGCCGTTTCAGCTATATAGTTTATACCGCATATCCAGCAGCCTCACGTTAGTGAGGGACATGGTTTGCTTGGGCCAGCTTGGTGCAAAGCGTAATAAAAGATGGAGTTCAGCTTTAATTTTTTCAATGTTACTTACCCCAATTGTTGTTTGCCATTATTTATATATTTATCTATCTCTTTAGCTTATTTGCAGTATGGATTTTATGGTGAATGATCATACTGTGAAGATACATAATGATCATACTGTGAAGAGCGCAGCATTTGTGGTACACACCGTGTGTATGTACTAAGTCTATTGTGGTTTATACGTGTACGGAAATTTTTGTAATTTCTATGCTTAATTGTATGATTACTAAAAACTCAAAAGTGTATATTTATAACAGTTACTCTTCCAATTGCTTACATTAACAGATCCCTCACCTTTGCCGCTGGAACTGTTGTGTCTGTTTCCACCAGGTAACAGTGAAGGAAATCGGTTTACACAATACCCGCTCTTAGTATAAACTGCAGTGGATCCCTAAAACAGGATTAAGAGTGGTAAAATTAAAAAGGCCGACCCGTGAATAACTTGTGTCCAGTCATAACAGCTGCACCTTTATTTACAAGTACACCCATCATGAGAAAAATATGGGGGCTGCCATTCCTGGAATTCTTTTGAATGTTTGGCTGCATCTAGCTTCAGTACTCGGGTCACTGCCCTATAATAAGTATTCAGCAATGAGTGTCAAGGAAGTCATAAAACACAGTACAGCCTACTTGAAAACAGAATTTACTTGCAGGTCTACCTTCCATAAGAGATCCAAAAAAAAATTTTTTTTTTTCCTCCTTTTAGGATAGTGGACAGAGCCATGCAAATTTATTACAGGTATTTATATAAAAACGCCCACAATTTACACATTTATACATTCATATTAGTCCCTGCCATCAATGAGCTCACAACCTATGGTCCCTCTCTCACGTGTCCCTTTCTTACATTCTTATTAGGGCCAATTTCGACAGAAGCCAATTAACCTACCTTTGGAGTGTAGGAGGAAACTGGAGTACCTGGAGGAAATTCATGAAAGCACATGGAGAACATGCAAACTCTATGCAGGTAGTATTCTGATTGGGATTCAAATCGAGTACCCCAGTGCTGTAAGGCAGAAGTGCTAACCAATAAGCAGCTGTTATGCTTATTTCTTTATGCTCGTGTGGCCAACTGCAAATCCAGAATCACAGATTTATAGTACAGATACAGTAATTTATTACAAACTATACACAGCCGTTTCAGGCAAGCAGACCATTATCAGTGCAGCATGTGGAAACCATGAACTATGGGGTAGGGCTTTTGGAACATCCTCACTACAATATGTCTGGTTGTTTCATTGTGTTGGTCTATAAGCCCTAGTCCATAGGAATTGTGGTTTCCATACACTTCACTGAGGATGCTTGAAATGCAGTTTGGGATAAATTACCCTATAACAGGCTGTATCCTTATTATAAACCAGCAGTTCTATTTGCAGTTACCACAAGGGGGCATAAAGGAATGATTTGTAGGCTTCCGCTCTCTATCCAAAAAGGAGGAATAAACCCTTTTAATCACTTGCCTACTGGGCACTTTCACCCCCAACCTGCCTAGGCCAATTTTCAGCTTTCAGCGCTGTTACACTTTGAATGACAATTGCGAGGTCATGCAACACTGTACCCATATTACATTTTTATTATTTTTTTTTTCTCACAAATAGGGCTTTATTTAGCTGATATTTAAAATCACCACTGGGTTTATTTTTTGCTAAACAAATGAAGAGACAGAAAGCTTTGAAACATTTTTCATAGTTTGTAATAAAATTTCGCATACAGGTCATTTTTCTCCTTCACGGATGTGCGCTGTTGAGGCTGCACTGATGGGCAGCACTGATGGGCAATGTTGATTATCAGTGCCAACATCCTTATAAACACAAGCTGGTTATCGGCTCTCTTTTTTTCTCGCGCTGTCAGCACGAGGAAAAAAAAAAAAAACGCAGCTAGCTGATCACGCATGTAAACACAAGCAGGTTGTCATTGGACACAGCTGATCACGTGGTAAAGGGCCACTGTGATTGGTCCTTTACCCTGATCTGTGATCAGCTGAGTTTGAAGGACTCAGTGATCACAGAGCCCGCGCGCCACAGGGGGGCGCGTGGGCAGCACGTTTACAGGAGGATCCAAGTAGATGCCCTCCCGGCAAAGTAAGCCTGCGTTGTAGCAGTTATTCGGCTATTGTGATGTCGGGAAGGGGTTAAAGGCTAAGTTCCGATTTTACAAATAAATGCACATCTCTTTGCAGGTACAAAAAAAAAAAAAAAAAATGTTACTCTGCAGCCTGTATGGCATTGAACCAGCAGCCGGTAAAGCCCCATATACACAAGCCGAATGCTGGGTGACATTCGCCCATGTGTATTGCAGTCAGTCTGTCAGAAGCCGGCCGCTTGTATAATTTCTGTTGGATATGCATGCTGGAAAACCAGCAGCTGACCAGTTCTGATCAGATTTCTGGAGAGGGGGGGGGGGGATGGCCCCCCCCCCCTAGACAGAAATTATGTAGTGTTCCTATGCAGGTTATATGTTTATTTTGTATACATTCCTCATGTTTTTTCTAAGTAATTTGATTTCCAGAACAACTTGTACACATGCAGAGTATGATAGAGTCCGGGTTCATGCTGTGCCCTGCCGGCCCATGCCCCTTGTCTTCACATGCCCTTGGTTTAATACATTGTTTTATTGCTAGTAGATGTTACCTGGCCTTTAGTGATAACTTGTAGTTTATGTTTTCTTTTGCTTTGTTTATATGCAATCCCCCCCGGGTTTGGGGGCTTGCTGATGTGACACACTTTAGTTTCCAGCCGGGCACCATCTTCCAACACCCATCCCGGGTGTATTACTGCTTTGTTATTGTCTTTTTCGGTTCATGTGAACTCCAGTTTTGCACTTCTGGTTTCGACACTACGGGTGTACCTCACTTGAGGTGGCGACAAGCAACCCTTGGCGGCTCCTATGATGCAGGGATTCTCCCTGCACTATAGCGGGGACTTAAGTGGGGAAGGGAGAGGCCTGCTGTGATGATGTGGATAGTTCTTGGTTCAATTAGGACCCTGCCAGCAGCCCTTTGGCAGTTGATGCCTCTGCTTTTTATGGGGGGGGGGGGGGGGGAGACATACCATCATGTGATTTATTGGTCTATGCAAAAAAAAACCTTAGTTAGACTTACCGGTGACGGTATTTCTACGAGCCTTTCAGGACAGCACCTTGGAGAGAGCGCAGCTCCGCCTTTACCCAGGAAACACTGCGTGACAACGCCCCTTTTTAAGATCAGCTGCTTCCACCATGCCTTCAGTTGTTATCGAGAAATCCTCCGACATGCTGGAAAATATAAGCAGACAGTTACCATGCCCTATAATTATACATTATACATCATAACCTAGGGAGGGAAGTAGGCTGCTGTCCTGAAAGGCTCGTAGAAATACCGTCACCGGTAAGTCTAACTAAGGTTTTCTCTCTTCGCCTTTCAGGACAGCACCTTGGAGAGGATAACCAAGAAACTTACTTCAGGGTGGGACCACTGCCTGCAAAACCTTTCTCCCGAAGGATTGGTCTGAGGCTGAAAGCAGATCCAAGCGGTAGTGTTTTATGAAAGTTGAAAAACTGGACCATATGGCAGCCTTACAAATTTGTTCAGGCGATGCTCCGGCCTTTTCTGCCCATGATGCCGCTACTGCTCTGGTTGAATGAGGCAAGATTCCTTCTGGAGGCTCCAAACCTAGAGAGGTGTATGCTTCTTTAATGGCTTGCTTTAACCATCTTCCAAGGGTGTTTTTGGAAGCTTTACATCCCTTGTGAGCGCCCTCCATTAAAACAAACAATGAGGATGATTTTCTAAAGTCCTTTGTTATTTCCAGATACTTAAGAAGACATCTCCTGACATCCAGAGTATGGAAGGCTTCTTCTCCTGGCCCCGAAGGTGAGGGGCAAAATGTAGGGAGAATGATCTCCTGTGCCCGATGAAAAGCAGAGCTTACTTTTGGTAGGAAGGCTGGGTCTGTCTTTAGAACTACCCTGTCTGGTAGGCACCTCATGAATGGCTCTTTGATTGATAGAGCTTGTAACTCACTGACTCTACGAGCTGATGTTACTGCCACCAACAACACAGTTTTAAACGTTAAAAACTTAAGTGAGGATCCTTCTATTGGCTCGAACGGAAGCTTTGTTAGCCCTTGAAGAACCAAGGATAAATCCCATTTGGGAAAAATGATCACAGGCTTAGGCTTTACTTTAGCCATAGCTCTGAAAAAACGAATTATTAAAGGCTCCCCTGACAGGGTTCTTTCCAAAAAAACTGATAAGGCCGCTACTTGCGTTTTGAGCGTACTTGCTGCTAGGCCTTTCTCCAATCCGTCTTGAAGAAACTCTAGAACTGAAATTGTACTAGACAAACTAAAGTCTTTTCTGGAACACCATGTATTATAAACTTTCCAGACCTTAAAATAAATGTCTCTTGTCACCTTCTTCCTACTTGCAAGAAGGGTAGTAATGAGTTTTTCTGATAGTCCCTTTTGTCTTAGGATTTGTTCTTCAGAAACCAAGCTGCTAGGTTGAGAAACGCTGGATCTGGATGAAGAAACTTGCCCTGACTCAGTAGATCTGACCTGTTTGGTAACTTCCAAGGAGGTTTTACTGAGAGGTTCATGAGGGTTGCAAACCACGGCCTTTTTGGCCAATAAGGAGCTATCAGAATTAGTTCCGTGGATTCCAGTCTGAATTTTGCTAGTACCCTTGGAATTAGTGGAAATGGGGGAAAAGCGTAGGACAGCTGGAAGTCCCATCTGTGAGCCAGAGCATCTAACCCCAGAGCTTGATCCTGTCTCTGAAGGGAGAAGAAAACTGGTACTTTCGCGTTTTCCTGACTTGCGAATAGGTCCACCTGAGGAACACCCCAACTCTTGGCTATTATCTTGAATAGATCCTGATTCAGAGACCACTCTGCTTCTCTTACTTCCCTCCTGCTGAGGAGATCTGCCAAGGTGTTTTCCGTCCCTTTTAAGTGTACTGCCGATAGGGAGGCCAAGTTGTTCTCTGCCCATCTCAGTATCTGGCAGGCTAAATCCAACAGAGTTCTGCTTTTTGTGCCCCCTTGCTTTGTTATGTATAACACTGCCGTCATATTGTCCGTCAAGACTTGGACATGCTGATTCTTTAGAAGTTCCTGGAAGGACAGAAGACTCAGATGAATAGCCTTCAACTCTCTCCAGTTCGATGACCTTCTCGCTTCTGGCTTGGACCAAACCCCCTGAATAGTTTGTTCTTCCAGGTGGGCTCCCCACCCCCATGCGCTGGCATCTGTGGTCAGTCTCTGGGCTACTGGGAATGACCAGTGAAGACCTTTTGAGATGTTTCTCTGGTTCCTCCACCACCAGAGTGATCTTTTTGCTCTTACCCCTATGACAAACTTTTTCTCCAGCGATTCCTGGTAGGACCAATTTGTCAAAATGTCTGCCTGCAGCGGACGAGCATGCAGTCTGGCCCACTGTACTGCAGGGATTGCTGCTGTCAGCAGACCCAGGGCTGACATGGCTTGTCTTACTGAGAACCTTGAATTGGGCTGAAGTACCTTCAGAGCCGACTGTATCTTTTCTATTTTTTCTTGGGGCAGAAATATTTTCTGTTCTACTGAGTCTATTTCGTACCCCAGGAACTTTGCTCTTTGAGCTGGTATTAGGTTGGACTTCTGCATGTTGAGAAGCCAACCCAGACCTCTTAGATGTGCTTGAGTCACTTGAAGGTTGACTTCCACCTGACTTTTTGAGTCGGCAAAAAGTAGCAGGTCGTCCAAGTAGGGCACTATTGGGATCCCCTTCAGTCTCAGGGGTTCCAATGCTTCTGCCATCACTTTCGTGAAAACTCTGGGTGAGGAGGAGAGGCCGAATGGCAGGGCTCTGAACTGGAGATGCCAAACCTCCCCCCTCCCCAAATTGACTGCCAGACGTAGAAATTTCTGGGACTGGGGTGCTATTGGGATATGGAGGTATGCATCCCTCAAATCGATGGAGGCCATGTGACACCTGGGGGTCAGCAAGTTCTTTACTGAAAAAATCGTGTCCATCCTGAATCTTTTGTATTTTATGGATCGATTCAACAGCTTCAAGTTGAGGATCAGACGGAACTTTCCCGATGGTTTCCTGACCAAGAATATATGGGAATAAAACCCTTTTTCTTTTTGCCCCTCTGGGACTTGAGAGATGACATTCTGTTGCATCAGCTCTTGAAGAAGAGACTTCATAGCCAGAGCCTTCTCCTGATCCTTCGGTAAGTTTGTTACGTAGAACCGACTTGGGGGGTTTTGTAAAAACTCCAGATGGTAACCCTGCTGGATTATCCCTAGGACAAATGGACTTCTTGTTGTTTTTTCCCAACTGAGCAAGAAGTCCTGAAGCCTCCCTCCTACTGGAAGCTGGTCACTGTTTTTTAGGGGATTGCTCAGGGTTTCTGAACAATACCCCACCCCTGCCTCTTCCTCTCTGGGGGTTCCAAGGTCTTTTCTTTGTTTGGTCCTTTTCCTTATCGGTTTGTCGAAAAGGACGAAAATTCTTCCTCTGTTGTACCACTTTCTTTTTCTGAGGAAAAGCTTTCTTTTTGTCTGCTGTCCTATCAAGTACAGTCTCTAATTCCGGACCAAACAACAAGTCCCCTGAAAAGGGAATCCCACACAATTTCCCTTTAGAGGCTGAATCCCCTGACCAAGTTTTAAGCCAGAGGGCTCTTCTTGCGGAATTAACCAATGCTGATGACCTGGCAGACATTTTGATGGACTCTGCCGAGGCATCAGCCATATATCGGACGGCTTTTAATAGAGTAGGGAAGGACTCTAATAAATCTTTCCTGGAGGTACCTGCCACCACATGATTTTTGAGTTGGTCTAACCAGCATTCCAAATTTCTGGCCACAACTGTGGCTGCCATTGCAGGTTTCAGATTGGCTAATGAAGAGTCCCATGCTTTCTTCAGTAGCCCATCCGCTTTTTTGTCCATAGCGTCTTTAAGAATTCCCATATCCTCAAAGGCTAAGTCCGTTTTTCTGGATACTTGAGAGAAGGCCGCATCTATCTTTGGCTTCTTATTCCAAACACACTCCTCACTCTCCTCAAAAGGGAACCTCCTTTTAAGGGCTTTAGAAAAAAATTGTCCTTTCTCTGGATCCTTCCATTCCTTTTTAATGGAGTCTGTTAACACCTTGTGTACCGGAAAGACTCTATGTTTAACCTCCTCCAGCCCCTGGTACATTTTGTCATGTACTGACAGCTGAATTTTTTCTTCCTGGATCTCCAGTGTAGTATAAATTGCCTTGAGTAAATCATCAACTTCCTCAAGTGACAGTTTATATCTAGAAGCCTTGGCTTCTTCTTCCTCTTCCTCATCATCAGAATCAAACGTTGAGGGAGGAATGCTTTCCCTTTCTTCCTCAGACTCACTTTCAATTTGCACAGAAGTGGCCGGAGGGAGACTGGATTGAGAACCCTGTTCTTGGCTGGAACTCTGACCACGCTTTTTCACAAGGGAGCGTACTGTCCCTAGGGCCTCTGCTAGTTCTTTTCTCACTGAAGACAGGAGTTCCTTGCACTCCTGTGAAGACTCCTCCTTCACTAAATCCGCAATGCAGGATCTGCACAGGGGTTTGGGCCAAGAGTCCCTTAAAGAATTTTTGCATGAGGGGCATTTTCTTGAAGTTCTCTCTGACTTAGCAGTAACTTTCTGAAACGACAGAAATAAAAGAACCCACAGGTCCTCTTTAACTGCAGCCACTAAAGAGTACAACAGATAGACCCCCCAAAGACAAACACCCTAAGTGCCCAGAGTCTCAATCCCTGCTGAACTGCTAATGGACCTTTACACCAAAGCAGACAGCTGCAGGTTAACTTAATACATAAACCAAACAAAAAACACCCAGTGATGTAAAGGAAAGAGGTCCCTCTGTACCTCTCCTACCTGGGACTGGCCGGGAACCTGGGCGCCTGCATCCGCCATAGCTGCTGAAGATCCGTCCTCCATTTCGATCGTAGCAGCCGCCGTCCGCACGCTTTAAATGGCTTTCCTTCCTGGATCTCCCGACCGTGCCAAACAAACGGAAGTCCCGGCCAGAGGACCTGCCCCTTCCTCCTGCGTTCCAGCAGCTGGAACCAATTGCTGCTACGCCCTGCCGGAGGTCTCCACCCACCGGAACTGGCGTCCCCCGCCGTCCGGGATTCGGCGCCGCCATGCTGAGGCCTGGCATGGAACGCTCGTTTCTGAGCACAACCGCGGCCCCCCGAACGCACGGGCGATCAACCTCCGGCAGTCCATTACTCCTGTGAGCCGACGAAGGAAGGGAACACCGGAACACCAACCCCATCGTTCGGGAAGGTGCTGGGCTGGTCTTTGCGAACGTAAGCACAAGGTACTGCCAAAACCCTCGTTTTTCCTTTAAAGAGAGCGCAGCACCCCTGGTTCCCCAGCAGTGTTCCACCATGGCGGAGGAAACACTAAAACTGAAGGCATGGTGGAAGCAGCTGATCTTAAAAAGGGGCGTTGTCACGCAGTGTTTCCTGGGTAAAGGCGGAGCTGCGCTCTCTCCAAGGTGCTGTCCTGAAAGGCGAAGAGAGAAAAAAAAAAAAAAAGGTAACACTCGATACCCTTCTTTTCTGTTGTTAATGATGTTCCAAGGATCCATGTGACTGAGTCAGTACTGTGAGCTCATGTTATCTTTGCTTTATATGCTCTATATTATAGATCCCTTTTCCTTGCTGAGATCGGCTGATTTCCTGACAAGATGCACCTTACTACCTTAGGCCTCCAATCCTTGCATGCTATATATCCTAGACATCCATATTTAGGGTAAGATTGATTCTTTCTCTTATCCATAATGGGACTTACAACAATATACCGTATATACTCGAGTATAAGCCGACCCGAATATAAGCCGAGGCACCTAATTTTACCACAAAAAACTGGGAAAACATATTGACTCGAGTATAAGCCTAGGGTGAGAAATGCGCAGCTACTGTAAGTGGAAAAGAGGGTCAACAATGCCCATTTGCAGCCATAGGTCCCCTGAACTTTAAACTTGATAGTTAAGGGTTCCTAGATGTCCCCTAGCTGCAGCCATTTGGGGCCTCTGGACCCAAAGGGTCCCGAAATGACATTGCTGCAGATAGACACAGTTAGCCGACTTTGGGGCCCTGTATCTTGGGGCCACTTGGTGCTAGGAACCCCAAATATGTTGTAATGTTGGTTCCACTGGGTTTGCACACCAAATTTGGGGTTCCTAGCACCAAGTGGCTTCGAGATATGGGGCCGTAAAATTTCATTTTTTGCTGCAGAAAAGTGCTCGACTCGAGTATAAGCCGAGGGGGGCACTTTCAGCACAAAAAAAAATAAATGTGCTGAAAAACTCGGCTTATACTTGAGTATATACGGTATCTACTCTTTTGGCTATCTTCAATTTTAGGATATATGGCCCCTTTCTTTGTTGTCCAGACATCTTGCTTACGCTATACAATCTATATCGCCTATCAACAGTTTACGTTGAACAGATTGATCTTAAGGTAAGTAACATTTTGAACCTAATGCTTTACTGCCTATGCCCACAATTCCAACATAGAACCAGAGATTGCATTAGCAACCAGCCTCTGACACAGCCCACAGGGATCAGTGAAACCGGTCAGGCCTTTAAGGGCCCATCTCTGGACTATATGTTTTTGACCCATACATGGTTCTACATACCTTGCAAGGTTGCTGCTTTCAAAAGGCAAGGGAGAAATCTACCCCGGACCCTGGACCTGTGGACTGAATCACAAGCCGATAAGTATCAATATATTTACCACTCTTTGGGAAGGACTATGATTTTCTGGAAAGGATTACCTTCTCATATTGCCGTTTCACTTGGGGTTTGAGAGCAAGTCTGTATAGGGCCAAAGAGGACTAGGTTTCTATGGTTCCAGCGAGCCACACAGTATCTTATTGGTCATCCAAAGTTATTACTATTTAATTTACATATCTCCTCTTGACCGCTGTTACCCAGCAACACTCCCCCACTGTATTACAGTAGATGGTGGCTGTAATGAAATCATCCACTTGTCCACAGTTCTTCAATGCAGTTCAGGAGAACTATTGATATCATCTCATAGCTTTTACTTCATGGTATGACCACATCTATCCTCCCTTTTTGGAATAAGTTTTACCTCGATTCAACATTTGGGTCACTTTTCATAGGTCGTTTAGACCTGGGAATATCATCCCAGCTGTATTACACAATTCTCAGTGCCTCTACAACTTGGGTAGAATTGCACCACCTGTCCAGAGATGGTCTTTTTGTTTTTATAGCTTTGATGCTAATGTATGCATGTATGATGTTTTTTATTGTCTTTTTCTTACCTTTGATATAAATAAATCTTTTTTGCTAATCATGTTTGTATGGTGAGTGAAGTTCCATAGATATGTGCTACCATAGGGTTGGTTTGCCAATCCTTATATCTACTGTATTCTTCCAATTGCTTAGGTACTGAATCAAAATCATTATTATAACATCTGGGCGAATAGCATTTTTAGAAGAGGTGAGCAACAGTAGTCTGCATAATTATTTTAAGACCGGTCTTCTTTTAGGAAGGCAAATAGCCAGCTTTGCACAAAAGGACATTTAACATACCTTCAGGACTCTGGTCTACCTGCTTTTCAACAGGAAGAAAGGAAGAACATGCTGCAAGTACCCTTTAAACCTGAGGAAATAAAAATTGCCATTTCCTCCACACAGATGGGAAAGGCTCCTGGCCCTGACAGCTTATAAGTGTTTTAGAAACCTCTAAAATCACTTTCTCCAGGCAATTAATTCAATTATAAAGGGTGGGTGAGTAACTGTCAAGCAAAACGATACCAGCCCACATTAGTCATCCCCAAAGACAAAAGAGCAAGCTTTAATAAAATAAAGGGTTAATTAATAAGTTTGAAAATTGCTGAAAAGAAGGATCTAAATTGTCTTGATAAATTATTGCAATGCTTTCCACATAGCCAAATTTAGCCTAATGAGGCACGTGATATACTGCCAAATTGATATATATGAGTTTAAAGTTTGGAGTTCTCCTTCTCTCTATAAATAGTTTAATGTACAATACATATACCTGAACGCCAGCTTATTTCAGTTCCATATATGGTTTCATAGAAGACTTCATAATGCCACTGAGCAGAAAAATAGCTGCAACAAGTTTGTTCTTGCAGTCCTCCCCCTCTAGTTTTAAAAAATCCACCCAAGCAGCTTTATGGATTCATCATATGCTAGTAAGCAGAGTGGCAGAAGCCCTGTAATTATTGTTCAGCTCTGCAGGCTAATCAGCATTCGATTCATTAAAAACTGATGAACCATAATTACAAGCAATACCAATGACACATTTTAACCCAACAACATCTACCGTTCCTATATAGAAAAAACGTTTCTTTAAAATTTATAAGAAGGACTAATTCAGGAGCCATCTAATGCAGATGTTGTGTTATAAATACAAATAGCTCACCTTAGATGCCACAATCAAGGACCGCTTCCCAGTTGGGCACACTACAAGGAGCCAGAGATCAGCCAGGTCTGGAGGTACTTCTATTAACCACTCAGAGAGCATTATCTGGAGGGTTAAGAAAACAATACATAAAGAATGATTGAAAACACATAAGCTAAGCATGAAATATGAAACCAACCCAGAATGGCAAAGTACTAAATAAAACAAAACAAATGAAATAATAGGCTCTACATGTAAATGACCTGGTTAGCATAATGCCTTGGGAGCTTCTTGCCAGGATCCACATCCATCTCCTCCTCTTCACCCCCCTCTCCATCTTCTTTTTCTTGTTTGTCATCTATCTTCTCTTCCTCTTTCTCTGTCCAGTCCCCTTCAGCCAGTCGACGGGCATGGTTTACATAGTCTAACCGTTTCCTAAAAAGGTTACATCTAAGCATCAAAGAACTAATATTTTCTCCAATACATAAAAAAATTAAGCAAAGAACACATTAAAGTCTAAGTGGTTGTTATTCAGAGTCGCTCCGGTTCTAAAAAAATACTGCCCCGCAACAGTGCGACTGGACCCTTAGTGTTTACACCTACTTTAATTTCCCCACCCCCCTCCATTTTTTTTAACCCCTGCTTACTAGGTTGGGGGGGGTTCTGCACAGTTCAGATACTCACCCACCCAGCGTTATCCTGCCAAGAGCCTCTTCTGCCACCTCTTGTGTGGTGGCATCGCCATGTTCTTTTGTGACTTCATTGGAAGGCTGCAAGCCTTTTCAGGCTCAGCCAGCGGGTTCCCGATGATGCACTGCTAGGCCCTCCCCCCTTGTGAATAAACGACTATGCCTTATGGGATATGTGACCTGCATATCCCTGGAGGCACAGTGCACACCATTCTACTAGGCGGGTGACGTCCATGGGAGGGTGAAAGCGAACATTTTTTATTAAAAAAAAAAAAAAAGATATCAGTGTAGCAGAGTGGAGGAGGAATGTTTTTTTTTTTTTTTTGAGGGTGAATATTCTATTTAGGTAGTACCCCAAGCAACCGATTGAAATTCAGTTTGCTAAACTTAGACCAAAACAATTGATTAGATTTTCATTAGATTCTGATTGATTGCTATTACTTATTTTCCTTACTTTATCTTTATGTAAATCCTAACAATGAAATTTGCTCCCTTTTGGTCTTTTAAAAATACCATGGGAACATTTTATTTATATGTTCTGCAAGTGCAAAATATACCTGTTGGTCCAGCCAAAAATCTTGTGAGCTGATGACTTGCTGTGTATCCTGCATGTGCTGCACTCTTATTAGTTACAGTATTCCCAGTTATCTTAGGGGACTACAGAACACTTATAAATCAAGAAGAGAGGGAGAGGTTTCTGTAGTATGAATTTGATGCGGCATGTGTACTACTCCCTCTGGCCACAATGTTATGTTGAGGTGGGTGGTTGGGTTCAATAAAACTTTGTCCCAACTGACTATTTTTAGCCCCCCCCCCCCCCCCCCCCCCTCACTCCTCAGCCACAAGTCTACAAAAGCATCCACCAAATCTAAAGACTGGTGAGCCGCATCATATTTACACTTTTGGGTTTAGATACACTTTAACTAATAAGATTTCTTTATTGTTATACATTGCCAACACCTTGAGAATTACATTTTTTCAGTAAACCAATAATTATTATGGCGATGTTGAAATAATCCATACCCCTAAATATCCAAATTTCAACATTTCAGTCAAAAATGTCCTATAGCTCACGCTTTTTGTAGTTCCAGAAGTTTCCTCCGGCGTTCACTCTGTTCTAGAGAGCTGTATTTGCCCTTGTATTGTGCCAGTCGTGGGTGGGGAGCAGATGGGCTGTTAAGTTGTGAAGAAACCGAGAAGCTTCCGGCGAGGGCTTCTGTGAGAGTGTCCATTCCCAAGGTTTAACTGACCGGAAAACACAGGCAGCCCTGTAAAGACATGAAACACCATATACCGATTATGAAATGTAGGAGTCGCTTAGATACTGATAGAATAGCCAACTCCTGCAGATCTTTATTGGACACACCAGATATAAAAAGGGCACAAATTTACTGTAGGATGTTAGTTCACCTTTTCATTTTCTCAGAAATTAAACACTTTAAAGCTCAGTCACCAGCAAAAGGGACACGTTTCATTCAATGTAGCGTCCCCACTGCTGATAAAAAATGTTTATATATAGACTAAACTTAAAGTGTAAGTTCACCTTTTTTTTTTTTTTTCCCCCAAAAATCCTTCTTATCTGAATAGTACATACCAGCACTCCTCCTGTTATAAATGGTACACGTCCCCCCATTACCTATGCAGATGCTGGGGGACCCCTCCACAAAAACAGCTGGCCCCTCATCCCCCTCCATCCTTCTGTCTGCAGAACTGGCTGAACATTGCTTTAATGAGCCCCCTAGCGGCCCTGCTCCATTTTTAATAGCTGTATATCACTTCTCACAATGAAATGCACTCTATGAATGGAGGACGGACAAATGAATGAAAGGTCCGCCTTATCTATTTACTGCAGCCACCAGCACAAGGGACACTTTTCATTTAATATAAGCATCCTCCTGGTGCTAAATTAAATAAAAAAACAAATTTAAGAAAATGTAAGATTTAGGGCCGACAGACAAAGCTAAACTCAGGATTCAGATAAAAAAAAAAAAAAACATTGCCGGCGATGACAACTGCCCAGTATACATGGAATAAATAGCGTTGTCACTATAAGCAACCTCTGTACTGAGAATTACCTCTGTGCAGACTAAGGCCCCTTTCACACTGGGGCGGTTTTCAGGCGGTACAGCGCTAAAAATAGCGCCTGTACATCGCCTGAAAAAAACGGCCCCTTTCACTCCAGTGTGAAAGCCAGCGGGCTTTCACATTGGAGCGGTGCGCTAGCAGGACGGTAAAAAAAGTCCTGCTAGCAGCATCTTTGGAGCGGTGTATTCACCGCTCCTACCCATTGATTTCAATGGGATACCACGGTAATACCGCCGCTACGGCGGCTCTTTGCGGGGGATTTTAACCCTTTTTCGGACGCTCGCGGGGGTAAAAACCGCCCCGCGAGCGGCCGAATACCGCGGCTAAAGCGACGGTAAAGCAGCGCTAAATATAGCGCTGCTTTACCGTCGCCGCGGCTCCCGCCCCAGTGTGAAAGGGGCCTAATGGTCTTTCTTTTGTTATGTTCATCCACATTACAACACCTGATAAAACAAATTATTTTAGCTCTCTGCTCGCGTTCCATGATCAGTAGGTGGTGACATAAGGCTGCATGAAGTCTACACTCCTTCCCTGCTGAATTTTTATTTTTAAAGTAGACAATTCACAGTAGACGGTGTTTATTTCTTCTAGTTTAGCAACATAATAATAACATAACATAAAACGTAATTTTAAAGCGACTCCAGCCCCCAACACCACAAAAAAAAAAGAAATGTTAATACCTACCTGGCCCACTGCCTGCGCCATTGATCTTTGCAGTATTGAAGAGATATCCCTGCCTAACAGAGCAACTATACTCGCCTTCACTCCAGCGCTGCAGTATCCCAGAACTCCCGTCACCAGCCACTGACGTCTTAGGCTGGTCTTCTTCCGGTTACCGAACTCCAGACGTTTTGATTAGCCGGGCCACATGGACGGGTGGTCATTTATTTGGCATTGAAGAAATTGTACACTGAGCTGCGCATGCGCAGCTCAGTGCACGATGAAGGCAAGTAAGAAAAAAAACATTAAAAGGCGAAGAGAAATAGTATGTGCCTTCTGCATTAAAAATCCTACCTGTTCGCACTTTTTTTGTACTAAAGTTACACTTGAAGGATCTTCAGCACCCAACACTTCCACATATGTCTGATGCCTAGTCCCCCGCTGAGACCTGCAGTTCCATCCATCAGCCTCTAAATCAATACTGTGCCCTGTGTTATAATAGATGCCACAGGCAGTGAAATCCCTCCAAGAGAGGAATGATCAATGGTACAGGAAGCAAGACAGGCAAGTATTGACTTTGTTCTTTCACAAGTACTTCATTCTTTTTTTTGGAAGGAATGAAGTAATTTTATTAAAGCGGAGCTCCAGACAGATATATAAAATAAAAAAAAAAATAAAAAAAAAATTAAAATAGGCATTTACTAACAAAAATTATTACATGCAATTAGTGCAAGAATTTTCCCCAACCATCCTAGATTTCACGGGACTATCCTGAAGGTTTAACACATTTATGAGGTCCAGCAAACCGCTCCAGTTCTATGTATTCACCATTTAGCAGACAGATCCCATGCAGGACAAAAAAACACCAGACATTTTCCTCTTACTGGACTCTGAGTATTTTTTCTTCTTGTATGTGTCAATAACCAAAGATTGGCGCCCTATGTGAAATGTCTGCAGTTACAGCAACAGTTTATTTTTCTTTCCTTTTTGGATAAAGGTTTTAAATGAGTAAATAAAAGCTGATGATTGCTAGTGGTAAAGTGGCTTGTCTCAACCTTGCTACATTTGTAGGAGAGCTTGTTCTGTTGAAAAACAGCAGGCTAATGCCCCGTACACAATCGGAAATTCCGCCAGCAAAAGTCTGATGTGAACCTTTGGTCGGAAATTCTGAACGTGTGTATGCTCCATCGGACTTTTGCTGGCGGAATTTCTGCCAGCAAAAGATAGGAGAGCATGTTCTCTATTTTTCCGTCGGATATTCTGATCGTGTGTACGGGGCATTACTAGCCAGATCACCAGATAGAAAGGAGAGCCTAAAAAAAAGAGAACCAATGCAGCCACCGCATCTAAGAATTGGTAGGCTGAAACATTGATTAATGCCCCGTACACACAATTGGAAATTCCGCCAGCAAAAGTCCGATGAGAGCTTTTGAAATACCGCCAGCAAAAGATTGAGAGCATGTTCTCTATTTTTCGGTCGGAAAAAGTTCCGATCCGAAATTCTGATCGTTTATACAAATTCCGATGCGCAAAATTCCTTTTAGAACCAGGATCCATTTTTAGAACCAGGATCCATTTTTAGAACCAGGATCCATTTTTAGAACCAGGATCCATTTTTAGAACCAGGATCCATTTTTAGAACTTTAAGAACTATTTTTAGAACTTTAAGAACTATTTTTAGAACTTTAAGAACTATTTTTAGAACCTGGATCTATTTTTAGAACCTGGTCTAAACAGTTCGATCTATTTTTAGAACCTGGTCTAAACAGTTCGATCTATTTTTAGAACTTGGATCTAGAACCTGGATCTATTTTTAGAACCTGGATCTATTTTTAGAACCTGGTCTAAACAGTTCGATCTATTTTTAGAACCTGGTCTAAACAGTTCGATCTATTTTTAGAACTTGGATCTAGAACCTGGATCTATTTTTAGAACCTGGATCTATTTTTAGAACCTGGTCTAAACAGTTCGATCTATTTTTAGAACCTGGATTTAGTTCTAGAACCTGGATCTAGAACTTGGATACTTGGATCTAGAACCAGGATCTATTTTTGGAACTTGGATCTAAAACCAGGATGTATTTTTAGAACCTTGATCTATTTTTAGAACATGGATCTAGAACCAGGATCCATTTTTAGAACCTGGACCTCAGAAATGTGTTAAACCTTCAGGATAGTCCCGTGAAATCTAGTGGTGTGTTACTGGTCAGATCAGGTGAAAAAGCCTAAAAAAAAGAAAACCGAATACAGCCACCACATCTAATGATTAGTAATATACAGTATGTCACAAAAGTGAGTACACCCCTCACATTTTTGTAAATATTTTATTCTATCTTTTCATGTGACAACACTGAAGAAATTACACTTTGCTGCAATGTAACGTAGTGAGTGTACAGCTTGTATAACAGTGTAAATTTGCTGTCCCCTCAAAATAACTCAACACACAGCCATTAATGTCTAAACTGCTGGCAACAAAAGTGAGTACACCCCTGGAAGTTCAACAAGGCACCTCATGGCAAAGAACTCTGAGGATATGAAAAAAAGAATTGTTCCTCTGCATAAAGATGGCCTAGGCTATAAGAAGATTGCCAAGACTCTGAAACTGAGCTGCGGCAAGACCATACAGCAGTTTAACAGGACAGGTTCCACTCAGACCAGGCCTCACCATGGTCGACCAAAGAAGTTGAGAGCAGGTGCTTAGCATCATATCCAGAGGTTGTCTTTGGGAAATAGATGTAGGAGTACTGCCAGCATTGCTGCAGAGCTTGAAGGGGTGGGGGGGCTCAGCCTGTCAGTGCTCAGACCATACACTGCATCAAATTGGTCTGCATGGCTGTCATCCCAGAAAGAAGCCTCTTCTAAAGATGATGCACAAGAAAGCCCGAAAACAGGTTGCTGAAGACAAGCAGACTAAGGACATGGATTACTGGAACCACGTCCTGTGGTCTGATGAGACCAAGATAAACTTATTTGGTTCAGATGGTGTCAGGCGTGTGTGGTGGCAACCAGGTAAGGCATACAAAGACAAGTGTGTCTTGCCTACAGTCAAGCATGGTGGTGGGAGTGTCATGGTCTGGGGCTGCACGAGTGCTGCCGGCACTGGGAAGCTACAGATCATTGAGGGACCCATGAATGCCAACATGTACTGTGACATACTGAAGCAGAGCATGATCCCCTCCCTTCAGAGACTGGGCCACAGGGCAGTATTCCAACATGATAACGACCCAAAACACACCTCCAAGACGACCACTGCCTTGCTAAAGGAGTTGAGGGTAAAGGTGATGGACTGGCCAAGCATGTCTCCAGACCTAAACCCTATTGAGTATCTGTGGGGCATTCTCAAACGGAAGGTGGAGGAGCGCAAGGTCTCTAACATCCCCCAGCTCCGTGATGTCATCATGGAGGAGTGGAAGAGGACTCCAATGGCAACCTGTGAAGCTCTGGTGAACTCCATGCCCAAGAGGGTTAAGGCAGTGCTGGAAAATAATGGTGGCCACACAAAATATTGACACTTTGGGCCCAATTTGGACACTTTCACTTAGGGGTGTACTCACTTTTGTTGCCAGTGGTTTAGACATTAATGGCTGTGTATGGAGTTATTTTGAGGGGACAGCAAATTTACACTGTTATACAAGCTGTACACTCACTACTTTACATTGTAGCAAAGTGTCATTTCTTCAGTGTTTTCAGATGAAAAGATAGAATAAAATATTTACAAAAATGTGAGGGTTTTTTGTGAGATAATGTACATCATTTTTGGTTTTGGGTTCAAAACTGCTTTAACCTTAGGCTTTAAAGTGGTTTTAAAGGCAGAAGGTTTTTAATCTTAATGTATTCTATGCATTAAAGCAGAGTTCCGTCTAAAAAAAAAGAAAATGAAAAAAGTCAGCAGCTGCAAATACTACAGCTGCTGCTAAAAGGACACACACCTGTCCAGGGTGCCCGCGATGTCCTCACCCAAAGTCGATCCATCCCCTCGGCTCTAGGTGCAGGCATTGCTAGTAAGGGAATCAGAAAGTGAAGCCTTGCGGCTTCACAGCCTGGTTCCGCACTGCGCATGCGCGAGTCACGCTGCGTGTTCCGAGTGGTCCCTGCTGTCTTCTAGGACCTGTGTGTCTCCCAGAAGACAGCGGGGGGGCTGGGCATGGCATAGATCGCTGGGGATCCTGCGGCGATCTTTCGCCGGATGTGGGAGCAAATACCTGTATTAAACTGGTATCTGCCCCCCCCCTCCCCCCTGAAAGATGCCAAATGTGACACCGGGGGGGGGGGATCCAGACAGTGGAAGTTCCATTTTTGGGTGGAACTCCGCTTTAAGATCGAAAACCTTCAGTGTGCAGCAGCCCCCCCTAATTCTTACCCGAGACCCATCTCAATCCAGCGATGTGCACGAGAGCCTCAGCTATTCAGGACTCTCCTCCTGATTGACTGAGACACAGCCACTGGCTCCCGCTGCTGTCAAATTCAGTGAGCCAATGAGGAGAGGGGCAAGGCTGAGCCGCGGCTCCATGTCTGATTGGACACACAGAGTAGCGGCTTGGCTGCTCCCCATAGCAAGCTGCTTGCTGTGGGGGGCACTCGTCAGGAGGGAGAGGCCAGGAGCGCCAGCGAGGGACCCTAGAAGAGGAGGATCCGGGCTGCTCTGTGCAATACCACTGCACAGAGCAGGCAAGTATGACATGTTTGCTATAAACAAAACAAAAAACAGGACTTTAATATCACTTTAAAGTGGTTCTAAAGCCAAAACATTTTTACCTTCATGCATTCTCTACATTAAGGTAAAAAATGTCCAACTACTTGTTTTTTTTACCCCCCATCCATCCCTAAATACTTATGTGCCTCCTGTCACTGATCCAGCGCTGTGCCCATCTGCAGCAAAGCTGCTTCCTCACCCTGCTCTCACAGACTTCACTGTAGGCAGTAGTAGTGCTGCTGACAGTCAAATCCTGTGAGGAGGGAGGGGCCGAGCCTCGCTGTGTGTTTATGGATGCACACAGCCCAGCTCAGAATCACGCGTGCCCCCCAGCACCACAATGGGGGCACTTGGAAGACGAATAAGAAGGACACTGGCAGGGGACTAAAAATTAGGAGGTATGAAACCACCCTGTGCAATATCGTTACACAGTAGGTAATGGTAACCTCCTTTTTTATTTTAAAGTTGTTCTAAAACTTAAAACATTCCCTGCATTATTGTAAAAAAAGGTCCCACTATTTGCTTCCTGTGTCTTAAATACTTACCTGAGTCCTATCCTTTATTCCAATGCTGTGCCCATCTGCAGCAGCACTGCTCTTTCTTCACACAGGTGTCCCTCTTACACACAAGACTCACTGAAAGCAGCGCAAGCCATTGGCTCCTGCTGCTGTCAGTCAAATACAGTGAGGAAGTAGGGGGCGGAGCCTAACTGGGCTGTCTGTGCCCATGGAATGCCTGAGCGCCCATCAGCCCAGTTTGCTGAGGGGGTACTCATAGAAGAGGAGGAGCAGAAGCCGCCACCATTGGGAGACTCCAGAAAAGGAGGTAAGCAGCTGCTCTGTGCAACACCATTGCACAGAGCAGCCAAGTAAAACAGGTTTGTTTATTTTTTTTTTTTTTTTTTTTTAAAGCCTTCTTTACAACCACTTTAAGGGAAAAAATCATAAACAGGTAGCCTTTATTATAGCTCTTCAATTAGTTTAATACGAGCCTCTCTTTTGTAACCCAGTGGCGGCTGGTGTTTTTTTTTGGGGGGGGGTGGGCAGCAGAAAATGACCATCCCCCTAGTCAGCACCACCCCCACACCACTCACGGTCGGGTGGGTCACCCGCACATCCCCAAAGGGGTCGATGGGTAGGTCCTCCAGCCCCACACTTACTCAGTTTGGATCGCGGGCGGGCAGCGCTCCTACGGGCGGCAGCTTCTATTGCGTCTCCGTCATCCTCCTCAGCGTCCAATAGGATCGCCTGTCCTTTTAGCCAATAAAATTATGGGTCTCGGGACCCGCTTTCTGATTGACCAGGAGGAGAATGAGTGTGGCAATAGCGAATATTAATTCGCTATTGTCACACAAGTGAGTGTGCTCTGAGCCCACACTTTTTTTTAATCAAGCACAATACATAGCAAGGATTGATTTATAAACATGCCCGCAGTTCACCTTTAACTGCATTGCTTTCCATACAAGATCTTACTGACATATACTAGTATATCCGTCTATGCTCATCACAAGTAATGAGACCAGGAATTAATGAAGCACACTGTGATGTTGCCTTATAAGCTGTCACCTTTCCCACTATATTCTACTACAGCCCTCATTCATTCATCCCTCCCGCCAGCCACATCCTTTCCACCAACATGCCGCTTACCTCGTGACGTCGCTAGAGATGCGACACAAGCCGGAACCTAGAGAGACCAGGACGCGCCATACCGGAAGTCTCTACGTACGGTCATGTGAGCAGGAGGGGTGGGACTTCTGTGCCGTGTTGTGGATGGGCGGTGTGGTTTGAGGTGACGTGACTCCCTCCATGTCCTACACAGGCCTGGGCTCTCACTCATAGCCTGTCCGTGGAGCTCTTCTTATGAAACGGGCGAGTCCCAGTTATTTGTTTACTTAGGAGATGGAAGGCGCTCACTGACAGGCTAACTATAGAGAACAAATACGAAGGCTTCCATTGCTGACGTCTGATAATACTTGTGGCCTGGCTGTCATGCAGTGTCACTGGTTTTGGTACTTTGCCAGTCACTGACCTGGAATAATTATGCAGATTATTCTACCTGACTTTCCATGTGTGCTCAGGCCCCTTGCCCTGTATGAGGCCTCAGTTACTGGGCTGTGCTGTAGGGGAGGGCCATTCATGTCAGTTGGGATAGAGCTGCTGCTCCTGATTTGATGTACAGCCCAGAAAGCAGTGTGCGTTAAGGGCAGTGGATTTGCACGGCTGTCAGATTGGGAGCAGAAGCTGTGTTGGTGTAACCACTGCGTTCTAATTGACAGCAATGGGACTGGCTGCATGGAACACCTATGCGTCCCCCATATGTAACCGTAGGTGTACACAGTAGTATGCCTATGTGGTCTAAGAGCAATGCTTCCCTTGCATGTCGGTGTGCCCAGGGGGGGACAGGTGCAGCATCCAGCCCCGCGGCATGCAGCCTGTCAATGTCTGGCTGAGTGTTGTACCGGCGTTCAGGGCCCAAGATCCAGAACACAGGTCTTCTGCATTGCAGGCCGCTGGTTCTGAACACTGCTACCAGCATAGCATCCAGCTGCAGCCTGTCAGTGACTTTGACAGGCTGCCTGCCGCGGGGCTGGATGCTGCTCCTGTCCCTCCTGGGCACAGTAAAACACCAGAAGGGATGCACTTCTCCTAGAAGGCCCCATGTGCAAGGGGCCTTTTTTGGGGTTAATGACCACATGGAAGCTAGAGATGAGTAACTATCCTGTCTTCAGCTGTCATCTGAATATTTTATTTCTCCCATCAGTTCATCCCTTACAGTTATTACCTTTTTGTTCCACTTCCCCCTCCCTATTAGATTATTATACAGTATTTATATAGCGCCAACAGTTTATGTAGTGCTTTACAGTTTGAGGGTACAATACACTTTAATACAGTAGGAATCAGAGGGCCCTGCTCCTTAGAGCTTACAATCTAATGCTGCGTACACACGAGCGTCAGAAAAATCTTGGATGTTTTTTTCGATGGAATTCCGCTCAAGCTTGGCTTGCATACACGCGGTCACACAAAATTTCGCTGAACTTTCGACCGCCAAGACTACAACGAGCCTAGAAAATGAAATTCAATGCTTCGGAGCATGCGTCAAATTGTTTGAGCATGCGTAGAAATTTTGTGCATCGGAATTTCCGATCGGAACTTTTTCGACCGAAAATTTGAGAACATGCTCTAAATCTTTTGCTGGCTGGAATTTGGCCAGCAAAAGTCCGATGGAGCATACACACGGCTGCATTTTCCGACCAAAAGCTCTCGTCAGTCTTTTGCTGGCCCAATTTCCGATCGTGTGTATGCGGCATTATAATTAGATTGTAAACTCCCAAGAGCAGGGCCCCCACGATAATCTCACGGGGAGGAAGAACAGGGAGATGCTAAAGTAAACAAGCATCTTCCCGTTCTGCCTAGCAACAGTGTCACTGATCTCTGCTCCCTGTGATTGGAGCAGAGATCAGTGCTGTGTAGAACAGCCACACCCCCACAGTTAGAAACACGCCCCTAGGACACAGTTAACCTCTACACTGCCACCTCCTGGTTAACCCCTTCACTGTCAGTGTCATTTACACAGGAATCAGTGCATTTGTATAGCACTAATTGCTGTATAATTGACAATGGTCCTAAAAATGTCCGATGTGTTCGCCATAATGTCGCAGTCACAATAAAAATTGCTGTTCGCCGCCATTACTAGTAAAAGAAAAAAATATTAATAAAAATGCCATGAAACTATCCCCTATTTTGTAAACGCTATAACTTTTGCGCAAACCAATCAATAATCGCTTATTGCAATTTTTTTTTTTTACCAAAAATATGTAGAAGAATATGTATCGGCCTAAACCGAGGGAAAAAAAAAAATTATACATTTTTGGGGGCTATTTATTATAGCAAAAAGTAAAAAATAATGCGTTTTTTTTTTTTTTTATAAAATTGTTGCTCTTTTTTTTGTTTATTGCGCAAAAAATTAAAACCGCAGGGGCGATCAAATACCACCAAAAGAAAGCTCTATTTGTGGGAAAAAAAGGACGTCAATTTTGTTTGGGAGCTACGTCACACAACCGCGCAATTGTCAGTTAAAGCGACGCAGTGCCGAATCGCAAAAAGTGCTCTGGTCTTTGGCCAGCAAAATGGTCCGGTCTGAAAGTGGTTAATTGTTTCGTCTCCCTTTTATATTGCTGGCACTGTATAAATCCTCTATAATAATAATAATAATCTTGACCTCCCAGCCATGTACAGGGCATCTGGAAAGTATTCACAGTGCTTCACTTTTTCCATATTTTGTTATGTTACAGCCTTATTCCAAAATGGATTACATTCATTATTTTCCTCAAAATTCTACAAACAATACTCCATAGTGACAACGTGAAAGAAGTTTGTTTGAAATCTTTGCAAATTTAATAAAAATAAATACGAAAAAAATAATATGTACATACAAGTATTCATAGCCTTTGCTCAATACTTTGTTGAAGCACCTTTGGCCCCAATTACAGCCTCAAGTCTTTTTCAGTATGATGCTACAAGCTTGATACACCTATTTTTGTGCAGTTTCTCCCATTCTTCTTTGCAGGACCTCTTTAGCTCCATCAGGTTTGATGGGGAGTGTCAGTGCACAGACATTTTCAGATCTCTCCAGAGATGTTCAATTGGGTTCAAGTCTGGGCTCTGGCTGGGCCACTCAGACATTCACAGAGTTGTCCCGTAGCCACTCCTTTGTTATCTTTGCTGCATGCTTAGGGCTGTTGTCCTGTTGGAAGATGAACCTTCGCCCCAGTGTGAGGTCCAGAGCGCTCTGGAGCAGATTTTAATCAAGGATGTCTCTACATTGCTGCATTCATCTTTCCCTCAATTCTGACTAGTCTCCGATTTCCTGCAGCTGGAAAACATCCTCACAGCATGATGCTGCCATCACCATGCTTCACTGTAAGGATGGTATTGACCAGGTGATGAGCAGTGCCTGGTTTCCTCCAGACATGACACTTGCCATTCAGGCCAAAGAGTTCAATCTTTCTTTCATCAGACCAGATAATTTTGTTTCTCAAGGTCTGAGTATCCTTCAGGTGCCTTTTGGCAAACTCTAGGCCAGCTGTCATGTGCCTTTTTACTGAGGAGTGGCTTCCGTCTGGCTACTCTACCCTACAGGCCTGATTGGTGGAGTGCTGCAGAGATGGTTGTTTTCCTGGCAGGTTCTCCTCTCTCCACAGAGAAATGCTGGAGCTCTGTCAGAGTGACCATCGGGTTCTTGGTCACGTGACTAAGGCCCTTCTCCACCAATCACTTAATTTGGCCAGGCAGCCCACTCTAGGAAGAGTCCTAGTGGTTCCAAACTCCCATTGATGGAGGTTACTGTGCTCATTGGGACCTTCAATGCTGCAGAAATGTTTCTGTACTCTTCCCCAGATCTTTGCCCCGATACAATCCTGTCTCAGAGGTCTACAGACAATTCCTTGGACTTCATGGCTTGGATTGTGCTCTGAAATGCACTGTTAACTGTGGGACCTTGTATAGAGAGGTGTGTGCCTTTCCAAATCATGTCCAATCAACTGAATTTACTCCAATCAAAAAACTTTAATCAAGGTGTAGAAACATCTCCATGATGATCAGTGGAAACGGGATTTACCTGAGCTCAATTTTGAGTGTCATGGCATAGGCTGTGAATACTTCTGTACATGTGATTTTTTTTTTTTTTTTTCAGACAAACTTCTTTCACATCATTACGGGGTTGTATTTGTAGAATTTTGAGGGAAAATAATGAATTTACTCCATTTTGGAGTAAGGCTGTAACATAACAAAATGTGGAAAAAGTGAAGCGCTGTGAATACTTTCTGGATGCACTGTATATGCAGTGGAAGGAAAGGTGGGCTCTTACATCCATCAACAGTGGCCTGAGGTTGTGTGCTGGGAGCGTGTTCCCAGCACACTGACTGAGCATTCACAACAGTCACATGGTAGAGAATCTGTGCCACCTCCTCGGTATTAAAGGAGGTCAGCAATGGCAGACTTCATATTCCTCTCGTAATAACCTTCACACAAGTGATTACACTCATACTCTGCATTCCAGCAACAAGAATCAACAGATTCTTGTGTCTAGGATGACAGGTGTATGTGATCAGCGCCAGCCACTGAACCTGTCATTACTCCATGCAGGCTCAACAGCCACCACTGTTCCCATATACCTGTCATTCCAGCTACTGGAATCAGGTGTGTGTATGTATGTAAGGGCTCATTCACATTTGCGGTGCCCTTTGAAAAGTTGTTCATGTCCAGAAGCCATTTGGCAGATGGTGAGGAGGCATTATATCATGTCCTCACTGTTTCCTTTAACCCTGTAATGTGACAATCACATGCATTGCCCGTGGTTGCAGCTTGACTCCATTGAACTCAATGGGCGAGTTTGAAAAGTGGTGCCGCTTGTCAAACTTTGCACCCTGAGTAAAAAAAATGCTGTGACCGCAACACCTGTACCACTCACTGCGGCTGTATTGTGACAGTTCGGGTGGGTAGCCATGGAAGAGGTAAACTGTGACTCATCCACTCGCCTGAAAAAGTCTGTGTGAGGGAGGCCTACAGCTTTAGTTCCAAATCTCTGCTCTTCGTGTGATAGAGAATTATAACACAGATGATGTTAGGGAATGAGTACAGAGGACATCAGTAGGAAATCTGCATTATCCTGATTATTGTTTTTTATGCTTTCTTTATTTATAGTGTCATCATTACCAGAACAGACAACATCCACAGAAAACAATGTGGAATACAAAGAACGCAGTGACCATGTCTGACACTAGTATAGAGTCCAATCAAATAAGACAAGCAGTAGTACAATAAAATATAATATAACATATCCGGTTCATAGAGCGGTTCCATAAACATTGGGTACTATGAAATGCCCAGGGGCAGCTCAGTTGAATAGAAAATACATTAGTTACTGGGTTCAATGTGTAGTAGGACAACAACATAGAACATCACGATGACAGTGAATCTGGCTTAGTCACCCTTTATGATATGTAGGAATGGGAGGTATGATGGGTTAGGGCTATTCCTCATATTTAAATGGAAAGTGTAAATAAAGGTTTGGGGCCATTTCTTTTTTTTTTTTTAAGTTTATCTGGGGGAATTCACTAAGCACTTATGACACTTTCCTGGTAGTATGACCACTCTAAAAGGTCCTGCTTTAGGTTAAAATGTAACTGCCACCAGCTTTGGTAGCTTTTCCAGCATAATAAGCAGATTCAGGTGGTTCTAAATAGTGTCACATTTACAAAGTGACTTACCAATCAATAGATGCTTATTGCGATTTATTTTTATTTATTTATTTTATTTATTTTTATTTTTTTTAACAAAAACATGTAGCAGAATACATATCGGCCTAAACTGATGAATACATTTTTTTTTTTTTTTTGTTTTGGGAATGATTTATAGCAGAAAGTAAAACATTTTTTTTTTTTTTTTTTCAAAATCGTCCCTATTTTTTTGTTTATAGCGCAAAAAATAAAAAACGCAGAGGTGATCAAATACCACCAAAAGAAAGCTCTATTTGTGGGAAAAAAGGACATAAATTTTGTTTGGGTACACCATTGCACGACTGCACAACTGTCAGTTAAAGCAAAGCAGTGCCGTATCGCAAAAAAAATTACCTGGTCAGGAAGTGGGAAAATCCTTCTAGGGCTGAAGTGGTTAAACATATGTTTACAAGTTTCATATTTAAAAAAAGTGCAAAATTAAAAGAAACCCCACATTATTTCATTTGTAAATAACTTAGTAATGCTTTGTACCAGAATAATAATTTAGTGTAATTTTAAACAGTACAAATTATAGAATAAATTGTGCACTTTTTATCTGCAATAACTCTTTTTTTACTATCTTTAGACAATAATACACAACAAAACCAAACAAAATGCAATTTTTTCATTTTTTGACCAGTGTTAGTTTAAAAATAAACAACGTGCATTTTGTTTAGCTTTGTTGCGTTTTTGTTTTTTAATATGTATATAAACATTTTTTGCAAATTTGTGAAAAAGGACTATTGCCTCCAACAAAAAATATATGCTGCAGCACTTAAAGCTAAACTGTACTTACCTCCTGTCACAAGGGCCACGTACCTGATGTGGGACCGAAGTAGTAGGGAGGCCTCCCTTGCACCTCGGGTCCTTAAAGTGGTGTTGCCACCAAAAAAAATAATTTGCTTAAAAATAATTGGAAATTTATTTTTTTTGTTGCTAGGGGGTCCCTCGTAGTCTGCCACCTTCAGTGCCGGGGACTGACATCACTTCCCCTCCCAGATGACTGAGTGTCGTATCACGGCGCACGGCGCCGCTCGCGCATGCGCAGTGGGTGCTCGGCTTTGCCCACAGTAAGGATGCAGGCGCCGCGAGCAGAGCGGGGAACGAGGGGGGGCTTCGTTCCCCCGTATCACTGGACCCTGGGACAGGTAAGTGTCCGATTATTAAAAGTCAGCAGCTGCAGTATTTGTAGCTGCTGACTTTTAAAAAAATTTTTTTAGTGGGCACTCCTCTTTAAAGACTGGAGAATGGAGACAAAGACTTGGTGGGGACACCGAGTGGCAGGGGTGCGGAGCACCATGCAAGCCTTAGTCCAGGATACAGTTGGGCAACGAAGCATAAAAGAGTTAATCAGAAGAAGAATGGTTGAGATCCAAGCCAGGGTCAGTTCCAATCTGGCAGCTGAGTACAAAAGGGGCAAAGAAGTAGAATAGTTAAGGTACAAATCCGAGGTCAATGGCAAGCAGCAATCAAGAGTAGTCAAACAGGTTTCCAGGTCACAACAGGTTCAGACAGATCACACACTGTCACAGGAACAAGGGGGGACTGAAGATAATCCAGCAATTTGTCTGGGCTGGGCTTATATAGGGAAGTTTTGGGTCACTTCCTGTGCGCCTCCTGGGTATTTTCCAGCCTTTTTCCATCAGGTTGAGGTCACTTCCTGTGTGCGTCCTGGGCATTTTTTTGCCCTTTTCCATCAAGTCTTCTGCGCAGGTGCGGGTTGGTGCCCTGAGGCGTCTTTTGTGCATGCTCAGTTGGCACGGATTTCCTCTTGCGGCAACGCGCCATTGGTGCATTCGTAGTAAGCTGTGGACTCTTACACCTCCACTCCACCAATGCGACATCCACAAGTTCTCCCTCCAGCACTAACAATTTCTCACAGACTTTCTTTTGGGTCCTGATGTTCAGCCATCTTGATAGGCCACATTGGGATGATATAACTCTTGCTTGCACATGGGAATTAATTCATCCCAACTCCTGTTATATGCTTGGATTCTACTCTAAACTATGCAGTTCAGTATACACTCTAAAGAGTTTGTGAGAAGGAAGGTAATTTCAGAAGAAACATAGAGCCTCCATATTGCACAGTTCATTTTTGACTTAAAGCTTTGCTTTAATTCTAGGTTCATCTACACTTTTTACTACATCTCCTTAGTCTGCTGCAAAGTCCCACAAATACCCGGTGATCCTGCCAGTGAAGTTCATCTAATGTTAAAGCTTCCTATGAAGTTGCAGCAACAATGCTGCAGTGCTTCATCGGTAAAAGGTTTACCTGCAAAAAAAAAAAAAAAAAAAAAATGCTTACATTTAATGCTGTGTGTGTTGCTGAAGAACACTCAAATCATTAAAAATGGTCCCCTGAAATCTCTGCAACTGACACCACTGGGAGTGTCAATCACCTGTGTCCCCCACTGCTCTCTGTGGTTTCTACTACAGACCCCTCTGTGGCTGCAGTGTTCTGTAGTGACGTGGGTGTTAGCAGGAGAAACCTTTGAGCACTGCAGAGGACTCAGGAGGTCAACACTCTCAGACAGGGAGATTACTTATTGGTCTCTTCAGAGATTACTTTTCACTGGAGCGGTCTTAGGAATGATTTCTACTTTTGCAGGTTAACCTTTTATTTCGTTTTTTTTTACAACAGCAACTTTAAAGTGGTCTTAAAGTGATATGAATTTCTATTTTTTTTGTTAAAAATAACAAATATGTTATACTTACCTGCTCTGTGCAGTGGTTTTGCGCAGATTAGCCCAGATCCCCCTCTTCTCGGGTCCCCTGCTGGCACTCGTGTCTCCTGCAGAGTGCTCTCACAGCAAGAAGCTTACTATGAGGATACCCAAGCCGAGCCGCTGCTTTGTGTGTCTATTCAGACACAGAGCTGCAGCTAGTCCCCCGCCCCCTCTCTCCTTATTGGTACACTGACTTTGATTGACAGCAGTGGGAGCCAATGGCGCCCGCTGCTGTCTCAGCCAATAAGGAAGGGTCCCCAGACAGCTGAGGCTCTTGTGCAACATCGCTGGATAAAGATGGGGCTCAGGTAAGTATTGAGGGGGCTGCTGCATACAGAAGTTTTTTTATCTTAATGTACTCGTGCGCAGCTCAGAGTACATTTATGGCACCCACTGTGTGCCGTGATGAAGTTACTCCCATGCATATGCACAGGAGTGAGGTCATCACAGCCAGGCCATTCAAGCAGCCGTACAGCACGTACCCTGAAGGAAGACCCGGAGAAGATGGAAGCACCCGAGCACTGACAAGGCAACGCTGGAGGACTTCCTTTGACAGGTATGTCTGCCATAATGTGCTAGTATGTGGTGCATATTAGCACATTATGGCATTTTACTTCTGGAGCCCATTTAGAATTATTTTTTAGTGGAGCTTAAAGGAGAAGTACAGCCAAAGCTTGTTTGGCTGTTCTACTGTGGATCACCCGTTTTCAGCAGACAGCGAGCTAAAACCCTCTGTCGGCTGATGTCACAGAGCCGTTCCAGGCTTGGGAAAGATCCTGACCATATGGTCGGGATCTGTCCACATGCCTGGACCGGCACTCGTCTCTCAGTGAGCCGATGAGAGCCTGAGCCGACTGCACCTGCCCCCTCCACAGCCCAGCACCCCAGTGAGTGTGGAGGGGCGGGCAGAGCAGAGAGCTCTGAGAACCAAGCAATCGGAGGTGTTTAATCGCTCAATTCTCAGTGTTAGAGCTGGCGGGGGACAGATGCAGCATCCACTTAGGTACGTATGATTCTACAAAAAAGTCAATCCTCATACTTCTCTTTGAATTTTGTATTTTGATAGGCTGAAGAAGAAGCGACATGCTTTAAGATGCAGTGTCAGATATCCTCTCCATCCAGGCTCTGGCTTCCATTCCTAGTCGGGTTGTCACCCTGTAGCAGCGGCTCCCTCCTGCCTGTGCTCTCCTCTCCATGCTCACAGCCAAAGCAGGGGAATTCCACAGCAGCTCCGGGCTCCGGAGGCAGCAGCTTTGACTTTTACTGCTATGCACAAGCTCCCCTTTTGTGAGTATGTTTTTAATCTTTAATAAATATTGTTCATCTTGTTTACTACACTAGGGAGGTTGCATTGTCTCTTTCATTTGACTTCTGAGGCCCATTTAGATTTTTTTTTTTAGTGGAGCTTAATTTAGCTTTAAGTGCCATGTCACACAAGTAATTTTTAGCAGTGACCTATAGTAGTTACAGAGTAAACGGTAGCCATGCCAGAGCTACCAAAGAGGTGGAGGGGACTGACCAGCTACCCTTGTATGTGAGGCTGCACAAAAGTTGTTCAGCCCTCAGGTAGCAAAAGGTTCTTCATTGTAAGTAGAAGCTTTTAGGCCTGGTTCACACCTATGCATTTTTTAGTGCCTTTTCAGTTTTGCAGAAACACACTACAGTCCATTTAAGATGATTTCCTATGGATGTAGTTCACATCTGTGCATTTTATGGAAAGGGCCAGGGATTTTTTTCTGGTTTTTGGTTCCACAGACTTCAATGGATCAAAAATGTGTATTGAAAAATGCAAAATGCACCTGGAATATGCAAATTGCAACCTGCATAGGTGTGAATCAGGCCTTAGGCCAAGCTGACAGGAAGAATTTGCATGTTGTGTGTGTGCGTGCGTGTATGTGAGTGAGAAGCACAGACAGGAGTTGGCAGTATGACAGATGCAGTGGGGAGGAGAAGCTTGTGCGGAGTGTGGAGCATTGTTTTCTTACCTGCCATACTTGATACATTTGCAGATTGACGAAAACCCTGCCAGTAATCGCAATTCTATCATTTTTATAATCTATAGGAGGGTTGGCTACTTTGGAGATGTGGAGATCTACCTGAGCAACATGGAAGAGATCAAAGATCACCAGGATGGAGAACTTTTTGTTTTTTTAAGGCGATAACCTATCGAGGCCTCTTTAAAAAGTAAGGTTTGAAAACTTAAAAAAAATATAATAATACAAATGACAGTGTAAAAATATAAATGCAGAGGTCGGTAGTATATAATGCAGAGTGCAGGGCTCAGGAGTAAGTAATGTATAGATAGTGCAGAGGTCATTTAGTATAAAATGCTCAGTAAATTGGGGGGACTTGATAATGCACAGTTCAAGTGTAAGGCAAAGAACTAATCTTTAAAACCCTTTGAAATCTTATTTTGGAGAAATCTGAGATTTATGAGTTATGGCAAAGCGAATCTTGGGCTCAATTCACAAAAATCATTTGTGATTACTTTGTTTATATCTGTTAGAGAGGGAACCAAGCATGCAGTGTTGGTCATCCCTTTATGTGAAACTTCTTTGGTAATGGATTGGGCAGTGGGGCCTTGAGCTTTTATGATGTACCTTAAAGGGATCTTAAACCCAAAACCAAAAATGTAATATACTGCAGCTTACCAATCATTAGCTGTGGTGGCTGCATCAATTTTATTTACTTAGTCTTTTTTCCCCTCTGTTTTCACCCGTTGATTTGGCCAATAGAATATGTCCTGTATCAAAGTGCACCCCCCTCGGATGAATGAGCACAGGGGGCACCTTTGGAAAGCAGCATTGTCAGTCTGGGGGAAACTAACACTAACAAATAGCTAATACTTTATAAACAGTTATAGCAAACATTTATTTTCTTTTTGGGATAAAGGTTTACATGTGTTAAATGTTTTGTCTCATCTCTGAAACTGATACATTCTGCTGGTTCTTTTAAAAAACAACAGACTGGCTGGAATACCAGGTGAAAATAGAAGGAAAAAAAATATGCTTTTGAGTTTAATACCACTATAACTTGGGTCAATATTCAGGCAAAAAAAACAAAAAGGATCTTTATTTTACCCACTTGAGCGCCAAAAGATTTTACTCCTCTTCATGACTGGGACGTTTTTTTGCAGTTTGGCACTGTGCTACTTTAACTGGCGATTGTGTGGTCATGTAATGCTGTACACAAACAAAATTTATATCATTTTTATTTTCACACAAATAGAGCTTTCTTTTGGTGGTATTTGATCACCACTGGGTTTTTTATTTTTTGCTATAAAAAAAATGTAAAAAAAAGAAAGAATTTTGTTTACTTTCTGCTATAAAACATATCCAAAAAAATAAATAAATTCTTCACAAATTTAGGCCAAAATGTATTCTGCTACATATCTTTGGTAATAAAATAAAATCCCAATAAGTGTATATTAATTTGTTTGCATGAAAGTTTTAGTGTCTACAAACAATGGTATATATTCTGGCATTTGTATTCTTTTTTTTATAATAGTGGCGGCGATCAGTGACTTATAGTGGGACTGTGATAGTCCAGTGGACTAAATGACACTAAGTGGGAACTGACCTACTGCCACTGACATCTCCAATGACACTAATACAGCGATAAGTGATAATATGCACGGTCGCTATACTAATGACACTGGCTGGAAAGGGGTTAACATCTGGGGCAATCAAAGGGTTAACTGTGTGCCTAGCCTGTGTTTGTGTTGACTGTGGGCTGCTTTTACTCAGGAATGTGATGGTTTTTATTTCCTGCTTTGCAGGGAGGCAAAAACCGGCACATCCCCACTGTCAGTTGAGATATCTGTGTTTTTTACATACACAGATCTCTCTCCTGTCATCCATCCCACTGATCAGCATGTCCCGGTCATGAATCATTGGCCAGGACCTGCTAATCGCCATGTGCTGGAGCCAGCGCCAGCACAGCCAGTGTCAGTGGGCGTGTGCGCTCCCTACCCAGAAATGCAGAATCACATATACGCTCATATATATGTGATTCTGCGCAGCCGGCCCACACTGTAGCAGTAAAGCTACAGTGTGTGGTCAGCAAGAGGTTAACCATGCAACTGAAAATTTTGAACCTCATTGGTCTCGGATGAAAAAACTGTCCTTATCCCTGTATGCCTGTTTGAGAATTCGGCCTCAAGAGTTATACTCCAACTATCAATTGCCTTGTGTGCATGACAAAGAAAAAGGTAACAGCGCTCTCTGCAGGGACAACCCAATCCATACACAAGGTCCACTCACAGGTGCCGAGGCTCGATGTGTCCCAACACACTCCAATGCAACAATAGTAAGAAGAGCTGGCAAGACAGGAATCCTTGAAGTGTCGTTTATTGGTACCTCAGAGTGACAATAAAGCTGACGTGTTTCGGCAATAGCCTTAGTCGTAGCTACGACCAAAACGGCGCCAAAACGCGCCAGTATTATTGTTTTGTTGTCACTCTGATGTACCAATAAACGATACTTCAAGGACTACAGTCTTACCAGCTCTTCTTACTATTCTTGTGTGCATGACATTATGGTAACTGGATTATGGTGATTAGCCTACCCATCCTGAAGAGCAGAGGTTGGCAAACTGGGAATGTGAAGGGGAGATCATGAACAAACCCACTGTGCTTTGACCATGCATGGTGAGTGGGCAGGGTGTTGCCATGGACCTGCAGACCCGCTATGGACCCACACACCTGCTTATCTTTTCTCAAGCATGCCAGAGTGTTGTTGACATGTCTATGTAAAGGCCAAGCTTTATATTTGTTGTGGATAGAGCTAGGATGGGTTCCAACCTCTTTCAAATTTGTATTGCTGTCTGTGTTCCTTATAGGGAAGATACACCCACTGTACTTGTCCTGGAGACCACTGTCAGAGATAAGTTTGTGATGGCAATTCATTTCACATTTTTGGAGATTTCCTCTCATTCCTATTTTTTTCCTCTCCAGACAGTAAATGAAGGGAAATCTAGCAGGATTCACAGCACAGCAAAAAATTACCCTGAGAGATGTTTTAATGATTTTTTTTTTTTTAAATGAAACACATTTTAAACATGAATGGGGGTATTTGGTTTACTCCTAAACGTATAAATGGGCTATTTCCTTGAGTGTTGAAATGTTATAAAGAACATTCAGTTAATCCAGTTGTTTTTGATTTACTACTGCTAGATAACCTATGACTTGAATGAGGGAAGCATACACTACATCCAAGTTGTTAAAGGAAATCTGTCAGATGGCTCTGATGGATGCAGCTATTTCCTGACTTGCTGAATATTAAATCCAAGTGAGTGAAAGGCTGCTTCTGCCAAGTTTTCCCATGTTTTGGGCTCATGGTCCTCTCCCTTAAAGGAAACCTGTCAGGACAGCTAGCTGTCACTAGCGGACACTTTCATCTAGTGCTGGAGGTTGTCATTGCTGCTTTTGAGAGGCAGTGGTAGCCTCAGACAGGCATCTCAATGTGAGTATTGCTGCATACATGTGCTATACAGAAGTAGCACTCTTTCTAGAAGTAGCCCTTATTACAGGAGATGTGTGATGACAGTTTTGGCTGTTGTTGGCAATGGCCATGTTCAAAGCGATGAGACGCCGACTTTGCAGTGCCACATTGATTTGAAAAGGTAGTTCCTGCACTACTTTTGCCGATTTCGGGTGCAACTTGCATAGACATCTATGTATGAAGCCGCACAGATGTTTTCAAAGTTGCACCTGAAGTCGCACTGACATGCGGCTTTGAAATCCTGCAATTTTAGGTGAAGTTTCACGATTTCAAAGCCTTATTCAATGTGAGCGAGGGCTAAATTACAAAATGAAAGCTAGAAACGAATTGGTTGCCATGTACAGCTACTCCAGATTCTGTCAGCTCCAGTCTTAGTAAATTCCCCTCGCTGAGTTTTGCAATAGACCACAAATATTTGCTTTTCAAATAGTGACGTTTTTACTAAGTTGAGTTTGAAAATTGCAACCTTCCCAGAAAAAAAAACTTCAGGGGAATTCCTAAAGGGTGTCATTGACCTCCTTTTATAATTCTATCGGCCGCTGCACCAAAAGTGTTGGTGCTTTCACATGATTCATGGACCTGCAATGAAGAGAAAACCAGCACACGAGAAGTAGATTCTGTAGCAGGATTTACTGCAGTCCCATATCAGAAAAAAGTTACACCTGATTGGTATACTAACTCAGGTCTTAAAATGTCAAGTCCTGAGCTACTAGTCTCACCACCAGTTAGAGACTAGTTCCCCATCAGGTCCGCCTTGCTGTTGACTGACAGTGCATGGCAGTGAGCGGATTCAAAGCCTCTATTCATTCCAATAGTGCCTTTCAAAAAATGTCCACTGCAGTGTGCTGTCAAAAGTAAAGTAGACCTGATGGGAAACTAGCGTTTCAGTCCCCACCCACCCAATGACAAAAATAATTTCCCAAATATGCGCATTGCCACTATCCCCAGCCACTTTGTTTAGCTTTTGGCTGGGGAATCTCCCAGCCAATAGCTGAAGGGCCAGGATACATACAGCTCTGTGTGGGAAGCTAACACAATATAGGCAGCTTCCCAGTACAGGCATGCCCCACTATGAGTACTGGCATACCTCCGTAAGCCACCTCGATGCTGGTCTTAATTACCACTAGTTTCCCCCAGGCTAATTTCCCCTCACCCTGCAAGAGAAAATTCAAGGTTTAAGAACCCTGAATTAAAAAATAGTCAGCTTCTTACCCATACATTGATATGTATTTTTAGAAAAAACAGTTCACTGTACTGGCTGTGGCTATAAATTATCGACTTCTTTTTCTAAAAGAGTAATATGTCTACAGGAAGCCTTTTTTTCTTAGAGGTCATTAGTACACAGAGAATAGTTTTAAATAGTCAGCTCCTTGTCCTAAAACAGCAATATATTTAGTCAAAACACACAGTTTTATTCTAAATACTCTTTGTAATCTGAGTTTGGAAAAATGTATTTAGTAAATAAAAAACAAGCCCAGTTTTTCACAAAACAATGCAGCGTTTACAGTTTTGACTGAGGATATAGCTTACAGTGGTGTGAAAAAGTGTTTGCCCCCTTCCTCATTTCCTGTTCCTTTGCATGTTTGTCACACTTAAGTGTTTCGGAACATCAAACCAATTTAAACAATAGTCAAGGACAACACAAGTAAACACAAAATGCAATTTGTAAATGAAGGTGTTTTTATTAAAGGTGAAAAAAAATCCAAACCATCATGGCCCTGTGTGAAAAAGTGATTGCCCCCTAAACCTAATAACTGGTTGGGCCACCCTTAGCAGCAACAACTGCAACCAAGCGTTTGCGATAACGTGCAATGAGGCTTTTACAGCGTCCTGGAGGAATTTTGGCCCACTCATCTTTGCAGAATTGTCCTAATTCAGTTACATTAGAGGGTTTTCGAGCATGAACAGCCTTTTTAAGGTCATACCACAACATCTCAATAGGATTCAGGTCAGGACTTTGGCTAGGCCACTCCAAAGTCTTGATTTTGTTTTTCTTCAGCCATTCGGTGGTGGACTTGCTGGTGTGTTTAGGATCATTGTCCTGCTGCAGAACCCAAGTTCGTTTCAGCTTGAGTACACGAACAGATGGTCGGACATTCTCCTTCAGGATCTCTTGGTAGACAGCAGAATTCATAGTTCCTTTTATCACGGCAAGTCTTCCAGGTCCTGAAGCAGCAAAAGAGCCCCAGACCATCACACTACCACCACCATATTTTACTGTTGGTATAATGTTCTTTTTCTGAAATGCAGTGTTCCTTCTACGCCAGATATACTTGGACACACACCTTCCAAAGAGTTCCACTTTTGTCTCATCGGTCCACAGAATGTTGTCCCAAAAGTCTTGGGGATCATCAAGATGTGTTGTGGAGAAATTGAGACGAGCTTTGATGTTCTTTTTGCTCAGCAGTGGTTTTCTCCTTGGAACTCTGCCATGCAGGCCATTTTTGCCCAGTCTTTTCCTGATGGTGGAGGCATGAACGCTGACCTTAACTGAGGCAAGTGAGGCCTGCAGTTCCTTGGACGTTGTTGTGGGGTCTTTTGTGACCTCTTGGATGAGTCGTCGCTGCGCTCTTGGGGTAATTTTGGGCGGCCGGCCACTCCTGGGAAGGTTCACCACTGTTCCATGTCTTCGCCATTTGTGGATAATGGCTCTCACTGTGGTTTGCTGGATTCCCAAAGCTTTGGAAATGGCTTTATAACCCTTTCCAGACTGATAGATCTCAATTACTTTCTTTCTCAATTGTTCCTGAATTTCTTTGGGTCTCGGCATGATGTGTAGCTTTTAAGGATCTTCTGGTGGACCTTACTGTGTCAAGCAGCTCCTATTTAAGTGATGCCTTGATTGTGAACAGGTGTGGCAATAATCAGGCCTGGGTGTGGCTAGAGAAATTGAACTCAGGTGTGGACAACCACAGTTATAGTATGTTTTAACAAGGGGGGCAATCACTTTTTCACACAGGGCCATGATGGTTTGGATTTTTTTCACCTTTAATAATAAACACCTTCATTTACAAATTGCATTTTGTGTTTACTTGTGTTGTCCTTGACTATTGTTTAAATTGGTTTGATGTTCCGAAACACTTAAGTGTGACAAACATGCAAAGGAACAGGAAATGAGGAAGGGGGCAAACACTTTTTCACACCACTGTATGTGACCAGAACAGTAAGGTATTTTGTGGAAATAGGCCTCTATTTTACAAACAAATAGTTCTTAGTACACTAAGTTTAGAAGTAGATTGTCAGCTACTGGAATGTAACATTTGCGTCAAAATGAACCTGTGTTATTTCAGCAAATAGTGACTCTCTTAATGTGCTGCGTTTCCAAATGATCCTTTTTTCCCAATTTCCATGTTACTAACGTTGGCAGGTTTGCAAACTTGAATAGGTGTAGCAGATTACAAGTCAGATTGTGTTTCCTGAGCTTTCTGTAGCCAGTATAGGGTGTGCTGTGCAATGCTTTTGTCATGTCTGGATCTTGGCAGGCATTTTCTGCAGTCAATGTCCTGGTTGCGAAATCTACTTTCACGTATTAGAATAGAACCAATATTGAGTATAGGTTGCTGTAAAAGAAACATTTTCCCAGTAAAAAAAAAATCCTTCAGTCGGCAGAACAGATGAGGCATAGCTATAATTGTGTCTTATTAGTATGTTAAATTGCTGTGCATACTTTTGTTTGCAGAAATTGGAGGTAGAGGAAGTTGCACAATGACTAGAGTACACCATTCTCTGGGGAAGCAAGGATTAGAGTCCTTTCTGAATCCCTCTTGTGACCACCTCCAACTGCTTTATTGTAGCATAGGATTGCATTGAAAAGCTCCCTTTGAGCTGTCAGTATATCAATGTACAGTGAATCTTATAGATTGTATTATTCTTTTGGTATATGAGCCCTACCCACTTGAATACCATATATCCTTCTGCCACTGATCGCTGCTGGCGCTGCCGTAGGGATTGCAGCACTTAACTTCATATTTATTGGCACTGCCCACTTCTGCCACCATATTGGCGGATGGTGCATTATCTCCTCCTCTGCCTGTTTTGATGTAAACTTATTTTTTCCCCTCTTTCAGGACAGCACACTTGAGAGACCTTGGCTCCTCCCTTCTCAGAAACACCTCCTCCACCAGAGTTTTAAGCCACGCCATCCCTCCAGCCCGTCAGTTTCTGTGTTTCCTCCGGAAGGGAGACACTGCTAGGAACCAGGGCCATTGTTTTCAGCTGGGGAGGCTGAGGCCGGTATTTTCCTAAAAATGGAGAGACAGAGGTCTCTCAATGCACTGCAGCTGGGATGGGGAATCCTTAAACTGCCTAGTGTTACAAACACACCCTGTCCCACCTTGGGGAAGTTTTGAGGCCAGGGCGCTTGCTTTACAGTACCTTGGGGAGAGGTCTGGGCGGTTTGTGCTTCATTCCCCTCGTCCTATGGCGGCCAGTATGGAGCTAGATGCTGGGCTGGATGGTGGGTGACATCAGATCCGGCGGGGGTAAGCACTTCCACTTGAGCCGTGGCTACCGGTTCAGGCCACGGGATGTAAAGCGAATCGGCGTGACGGCTGGTGGAAGCTTTGTTTTTTGCTGTAGTGTCAGCAGTAGAAGCAACGATCGTAACCACTCTTCGCTCCGGTCCGAAGGGATGTCTGAAGCGGACGCTTCCCGTTCGGTGTCGGGTGACACAGTCACCAGCCACTCTAAGGTAAGTGGAACCCTGGGGTGGTGTTCCCTTACCATTTTCCCGTTTAGCTCCACAGGTGAATTCCCCTCTAGGTGGTCAGAGGGAGGTACTGTGTGCTTCTGGGACCCTGGTGGTGGTCGGTCATGGGGGGGTGCACTCCTGGTGTCGGGTGTGGTCTGGTGAATTGTGGTGTTGGCAGTTTTGCTGATGTTGTGGGGTCTGTTTTGTCATTTCAGGGCAAGGCCACTGAAAAGTCTAGGTCCCCTCACAATACCAAGAGGAAGTGTCCATCATGTAGGAGTACTTTGGGGGAATCCTGGACCAAAGTTTTGTGTAGGGACTGTATCGAGGGGCTGGTTAGGGAACATTCTGCTGAGCAGGGTTCAGACCTAACAGCGTCCGTTAAGGAGCTTTGCAGCACCTTCCAATCTTTTAAAACGCTGTTTGCGAGTTTCCAACCCCCAGCTAATTCTCTCCTCTTTCCCAATGCTTTTAAAGGGGGTCGCATACATTGCGGATGCCTCAGCAGAATCAGTCCGCATGTCTGCTAGATCCTCTGCCTTGGCCAATTCAGCCAGGAGAGCGCTCTGGCTAAAAACTTGGCAAGGGGACAATGCTTTAAAGACCAAGCTTTGCGGAGTCCCTTTCACGGGGGATTTATTGTTCAGTCCGGACTTGGAGGCTGTCCTAGATCGAACAGCCAATAAAAAGAAGGCCTCCCCCTTAAAGAACAAGTTGGGGGAACAGTCTAAAAAGAAGGCTCGCACGCAGAAAAAGTTTAATTTTCCGAGGGCAGAGTCTTAGAAAAAAGTTTGGACCAACAAAGGTAAAGGGCGCGGGGGAGTGATTTTTCGCCCTCCTGAAAATCCCAATGACAAGTTAACCACAGTGGGAGGAAGATTGGGGGCTTTCCTCCCACAATGGGAGTCAGTTACCTCCAATCCATTTATTCTAGGGATTGTAAGGAGGGGGTACAGACTAGAATTCTCAAGGCCTCCCCCACACAGGCTGCTAATAACAGATTTGCCAAGGTATGTGGAAAGGGCAGCACCCTTCCTGGCTTCTCTGGAGGAGCTGGAACAGCAGGATGTAGTGTCACGAGTCCCACCTGGGGAGATGGGCAGAGGGTTTTATTCCCACATTTTTGTGGTCCGGAAGCCCTCAGAGAAGTTCAGGCTCATCTTGAACCTGAAACCTCTGAATCTGTTAATCTCCTACAAGAAGTTTCGGATGGATTCCATCTTCTCCGTCTCTTCCGCCAAATTGCTACATGGCGTCCATAGATCTAAGAGACGCCTATCTGCACATTCCGATTGCAGAGGACAGTCGGAGGTTCCTCAGACTGGCAGTAAGGTCCGGGGAAGAAATAGTACATCTTCAGTTTCAAGCCCTCCTCTTTGGGCTATCCTCTTCTCCCTGGATATTCACCAAGGTGATGGTGGAAGCTCTGGCTTTTCGACGACTTCTGGGAATCGCAGTCGTCGCATACCTGGACGACCTGCTCCTCTTTGCTCCTTCACCGGAGCAGCTGGTCCAGGATTTGCAGGAAGCAAGGAATGTGTTGGAACAGCTGGGATGGATCTTAAATTAGGAGAAATCCAACCTGGTTCCATCCCAGAGGGTTACGTTCCTAGGTTACATTCTGGACTCATTTTTTTTCAAGTGTTATGCCTTCCCCCCTCCTGTTCTGTTGCCTGCAGTCTTGAGGAAATTCCAGTCAAAGCATACGACCCTGATCTTGATAGCACCACACTGGCCCAGGAGGCTGTGGTTCTCGGTCCTAAAAAAACTGGCGGTGGAACCGCCTTGGATATTGGCAGTCAGGGAAGACCTCCTCTATCAAGGCCACATCTGCTGCCCTCAGGTGGAGAGGTGGAATTTGGCAGCCTGGCTACTGAAGAGGAAATGCTGAGAAGTAAGGGGTTCTCCGACAGGTTGGTAGCGACTCTTCTAAGTTGTAGGAAAGAGACGTGCAGGATCTATTTGAAGGTCTGGAAGAAGTTCAATTCTAGTGTGTAGAAAGCTCCTTTAACGTTCGCAGCCCAGTAGCAGTGCTGGAGTTCCTACAGAGTGGGGCAGATAAGGGACTGGCACTTAGTACTCTTAAAGGTCAAGTTTCTGCTTTAAGTGTCTTCCTTGAGCAACAACTCGCAGTAAATCCTTGGATATCCAGGTTGTTTAAAGCCATAGGTAGGCAGAGACCAGTCAGCTCCCACCCCTTTCCGGTATGGGATCTCTCCCTGGTATTACAGGGGATCCTTTTGAGCCTATTGAGTCTTGTACGGTAACATTTTTAACCCTCAAGACGTTTTTTTTTTTGGTAGCAATCACTACCGCAAGGAGGGTTAGTGAGCTAGAAGCCCTCTCTAGGAGGGCACCTTTTCTTCAGGTTTTTCCGGATCGGATTATTTTTAAAACTGATCCGGCCCTTTTGTCAAAAGTGGCTTCAAAATTTCATAGGAGCCAGGAAATTTGTCTACCCACTTTTTGTTCAAATCCTGTGAGGGAACAGGAGCACATCTTCCACAGGTTAGATGTCAGGAGATGTGTATTAAAATACTTTGAGGTTACTGATCAATTTAAGAGATCTGATTCCTTTTTTGTTTCTTTTTCTGGGGCTAGGAAGGGGCCAAAAGCTTCCAGAAATACTATAGCCAGGTGGTTGAGGTTGGCTATCAGTCAGGCCTACAGTATATAGCAAAAGGGGTGGAGGTCCCGGAAGGTGTTATGGCTCATTCTACTAGGGCCATGGCAACATTACAAGCAGAATGGGCTGGTGCTACACCCGAACAGATCTGCATAGCAGCAACGTGGTCAAGTTTTAAGACCTTAGTTAAACATTACAGATTGGACTTGTTGTCTGCCCAGGACCAGGCCTTTGGGCTTAAAGTCCTGCAAGCAGTAGTCCCACCCTAGGGTAAGTGCTCGCTTATCCTCTCAAGTGTGCTGTCCTGAAAGACAAAAGAGGGAAAATCGAAGTTACGTACCGGTAACGTTTTTTCCAAGAGTCTTTCAGGACAGCACTGGTACCCACCCAAATAATTTTTTGCCACCAGGACGCGAGAGCATCAGGAGTATGAAGGTTGGTATGATGTGTTCTTGTGTCTCCCTAGACTGGTCGGAGGTTCTCGTAGAAAAACTGACGGGCTGGAGGGATGGCATGGCTTAAAACTCTGGTGGAGGCGGTGTTTCCTGAGAAGGGAGGAGCCAAGGTCTCAAGTGTGCTGTCCTGAAAGACTCTTGGAAAAACGTTACCGGTACGTAACAATTTTTTTTTTGCCCCAAAACATTCCTGTTAGGGCTACTTCCCCCAAGGCTACCCAGGCTGTCTAAGAAATTTACGTCTCATATCTTGACAGCTGCTAGATGTCTGGTAGCTCTTCAATCGATGCGGCAAACACCATCGACCTCCTTAGAGTTATACGCTAGGATTAAGTATGTGGAGGTTATGGAGTCCCTCACAGCACAGAGTGTCATAATGCAATATGGGAACCTTGGCATTTGCGAGAGGACCCCCCCCAGTGAGGTTCTACTATAAATCCTGTATAATTAAATTATCTCTTGTTGGTCATAGTTCTAGCGTTCTCTGCCTCCCCCAGGAGTGATGAGCTCATGTCCCCCCCCCCCCTTTTTTTCTCTCTTATTATCCCCTTCTTGTTCTCTGTTTTTCTTTGGTTTCTATACAAAGGCATCTTTCTGGGTGCTGAACTTTATCCCTGGGCCTTGTTCTATTTCAGATGGCCCCTTTTGGGGTTGGGTTCGATGGATATTTCTCATAACACTAGGCTGTTTGTTTTTTTCTTTTATATGGTTTACAGAATATATTGCAACTGTTATTTGCTGCCAATTTGTAGATACAAAATGTAAACACTTCCAGATCTTTATTTCATTTGAAATTTGGTCAGCTGTTGACATTATACAATGTCCTTTGTTTGTTATGCCTATATTATCTTTGTTTGTTTTATAAAGGAAAATCTAATAAAATTGTCAATTATAAAATCTTATAGATCAATTCTAGAATACCTCCTGTGCATACTTTTTAGTATTTCCGACACATAAGGACATATTGTCAAATTATATTTAGTTAAACAATGCCATGCTGGCCTTTACTACAGATGATGAACAATCTGCCAATCCTGGTTATAAAAATGTATTGAAAATGATCCTAAGTTAGAGATTGTATATATTGGATCTTGCTTTGCTTTGAAATTGGTGGCATCTGAGTTCATTTAATATCGATAGGCATTATCAGTTACATATGTCATGAGATCGTATTGGCATTGTTGGTAGCTGCCACGTCCATGCCACTGTCCAAACAGCGCTTATTATGCATTCCTTGACTTGTGACTCAAATACTGAGTATTCATTTTGCTGTCGTAAACCTCAATTTGTTTCCCTTGCCCTATTTAGTAGACTAGATTATAATTATATAATAGTTTTCGTTTCTTTTTCTGTACTCATATGTTGTATATTGTGTCAGATGTGGACATTCTTGTCTTTCGTCTTTAGAAGTGATCTCCAGGATATCTTCCTGTCTGAACGGATATTCACAATGAAGTGTTTTGGGAAATGGGTAGGGAAGGCCATCCTAGGAGTTTATTGGGAAATACTGTTGTGGTTATTTCCTTTTCAATAAATTGTTTATATTCTCAGGAATTCCTATGATTGAGGCTAGATTTTCTGTGTTTTTCCCCTACATTTCTATTTGTGTGGGAGTCAGGAAATCACATATACTGTATCACCAGTGTTATTTATGTATCCTGTCACTCGAAATAGAATACAGACTACAGTCTCGAAATCTAGTGTAAAAATCTAACTTTAAACCTGTAGACTGCAAATTACACTTTTTTTTCCTAACAAATAAGATAAAAATTTCTAATACCCATCATTAAAAACAAACCGATCACCATGACAAACGTTTCCAGAGGAAAAAAAATATTATCGTACAGTGTTCCAAAAATAGACTTTCAATTAGCAGTGGAGGAAGTTCTGATTCTTATAATGCTTCTTCTTGTCCCGCTGTAATAAGTTGCAAATGTTAAAACATGGATGTTTGTGTGCCACAGTAACAAAGCATACAAAATATATTCAGAAACAGTCTAAAGCCCCATACACACGGTCGGATTTTTGCATGGATTCTGTCCGATCGGACAATGTTGTTGAAAAATCAGACCGTGTGTATGCACCATCGGACAGTGTACGTCGGATTGTCCGACGGACAAAGTCCTATCTCCTGCTGGATAGATTTGCCGACAACACGGTCCGATCACACCAAATCCGATCGTGTGTATGGTAGTCCGACCGGACAAAGTGCTACGCATGCTCAGATCACATTACAAGTTAATCTATAGCCACAAAGAGGGTATAGAAGATGTATCCATAAATGTCCAAAATGACTATATCCTTACATTATTTCATAAAGCAAGTATGTCCAAACCTTCTTTGTATAGAATAGGGGAGGGTTGACAGCCCCATCAGGTACATTTTTGCTCTCTTAGTCCATCTGAAGACATTTTACATCACTTCCTGTTCTAAAGATGCAACAGGAAATGAGAAAACTGCTCCCCAAAGTGCAGGGAATTTCCATCCCAGAAAGTTGTTACCAGAATATTTGTCCCCCCACTGGATGAGTTACCCTCACTTCTTGCTCTGGTGACAACTGTAAAATGTTGCATTTCTCCCTTTCTTTATCAGTCACACCAGGACAGACAGAGTTTGAATCTCTTACAGCAGTAAAAACCCAACAGACACTTGGCCACTTTATCAAAAACTAATAACATTTTGCCTTTACAATTGGATCTACCAAATAAAATAAAAACATAAAACAAAATTGATCTGTTTTTAAAGACAGCTAAACATTAATTAAACCATAAAGTGGTCTTTCCATACCATCCAACAGTCGTATTAGCTGAAATTTTGTCCCAAAGTCCAGGTCATCTGACCAGAATGACCCTTAAAATCTAAGGGCAGGCATAGGGGCAGATGAAAATGGTGGAACTACATCAGTTGCTATGATGGAGCTCACCGCACTCTTCTACTGCTCCTGGTGACCACTACGGTGGAGGCATGTTTGGGGAGTTTCTGTTCTAATTCTGTAGACTTTCTATGGGCTTTGTCAGTAATAGGCAGTGTGTACCTAGATCCATGTCCCAGGTAATACCCACATTCTTCAATGACTGTGGATGTTCAGGCTGCAGGGGGTGTGTTTGGGACCAATTCCACTACAGAAGATAGGCTAATTGTACCTAGTAGAGGCAAATAGAACATTAAAAACTAGTTATTCTATATTTGTATGCAAGGATCTAACCCACTTTACTGCTTTCAGTCATCCTGGAGTTTAACTTTAAGAGCCTACCCTGCACATTATACATCCTGTAAGAATATATGGTCAGTGATATTGATTCCTTACCATAATTTTAGTCTAATCACCTCTTTTTAACACTTACTTTTCTTCACCCACCCTGCCTTCTCCTGGCCCGGGCGGGCCCCCGGGGCCCCTTACAGTTGTAACGGCTGTACCCTCCTGATGGTGGCCCTGGGCACGGGAAAGCCAGGGATGGGGATCTTGCAGGGCCCATAACATACCTGCATTGTCCCTTTTAGCCACCAAGGAAACTTTTATAAGGAAGCTAAAAAATGTATAATGCCCCGTACACATGGTCGGATATTCCGATGGAAAAAGTCAGATCGGATTATGTTGTCGGAAAATCCGATCATATGTGGGCTCTAGCTGGCTTTTTCCGTCGGAGAGCAGGATCTAAAATTTTCCCACAACAAAATCTGATCAGACTTTTTCCGATCGTGTGTAGAGAATTCCAACGCACAAAGTGCCACGCATGCTCGTAAGAAATTTGAAGACGAAGGCTACTGCCTTATACATAGTCCCGTCATACATTTTGTACATCACCTCATTCGGAATGATCGGATTTTCCGACCGTCTTTGTGCGACCATGTGTGTGCAATACCAGTTTTGGACAAAATCGGTCGGAAAATATCCGAAGGGTTTTGTGGTCGGAATGTCCGACCGTGTCTACGGGGCATAAGGAAACTATAACTTTTGTTTGTGATTTGCATTTATTTCTCATGTTTGTAGGTTTAAAAGTAGCCTTTTAAGTCACTTTTTTTACTACTAGAATTTTTTTTTTTTAAACAAACATTTACAGGCTGCTTTTGTGACACTGTTCACAGAGCATTCTGGATCTGCTATTAAGGCAGCACAGCAACAGCTTCTCACTTTTAGATTGTCTCACTCTTATTTATACACTATGCAGAGCCATAGGAAATGGAGACTAGGATGGGGGGATGTGTCCTTTCTCTTACTTAGCTGTTTATCTTCTGAATAGAGCTGAACAGAATGGAATCAATCATGTTGTCTTTACAGTGCAAAACTTGAAATCATTGAAGCGGCACGTACTAGTTGCTCACGGTAAACTGAATTGTTCACATACGAGAAGGTCAAGAAAAAGATTTTTTTTTTTTTTTGTCAGCCAAGTCCTGGCTTTTAAGTAAAAGTGATCTGGTCAGCTGTAGAACCACCCAGTTACTTTTATGAGACAAGCAATGTATCAGCCCCCTTTTGGTCTGCTAGATATAGTTGTGCTCATAAGTTTACTTACCCCGGCAGAATTTATGATTTCTTGGCCATTTTTATTTTTTTTTGCATTGATATTTACCTGGTGATCCTATCAGTTGCAGTAATGTGGAAGGGGTTTCTTGTTTCAGGATGACAAGACTAAGCCATTGCCTTACAGTTAGCAGTGGCCTTGTCAGCCTACCACCAATGCTCCTTAAAGTGTGTGTATTCAGGGCACAGGGCCTGTGTGCCAGCATGAATACATTTCTGCGTATGCGTAAAACTTACGTCATCCTGTATCGGCCAATCAACACCTGGCACCCAGGAGAAGATGTTTGCATCAGTGAAGAACCTCATAGATGTTGGAGCGGAGGTGACTATTTGTGGCTTTAGTTTCACTTTAGAGTGGAACTTCACCCTCTTCACATTCGGCACATTCTTTTTTCAGAGGAGGAGTGGGTACCAGGTTTTGACAGGTACTCGCTCCATTTCTGTTTAGATCGCCTCTCTCCTGCAGCCTTCTGGGACATGTCACAGGTCCCAGAAAGCTCAGGAACAATTCAGATTTTGCATGCGCAGCGAGCAGCCGTATGTGAAGTTGCAAGCAGTTACAGCCGACTGCCCATGACTGCCGACTCCGGAGACTAAAGACCAGTGAAGAAATCGACAGTATGAAGACAGCGTTGAATCCTGGGACAGGTGAGTTTTTAAGGCTGAATCTGCACTGCAACTCAGATCAGCCAAAGCAATTCACCGATCCAGACGCTCTGCGCTGCCGGCTGCGGTAGGGGGCAGTGTGATGCGTGATTTGGCACATCCTATGGCTCCCTTTTTTTTGTTTTGACTAAACTTTATGTGAAGTGTACAAAATTATGTGAACGTTTACTGCAATGTAAGACAACGCGATGTGCTGCCTTACATTACAGTGTGATTTGGCATGGTGCACTGCGATAAAATGCACTGTGTCTGAATTTCACCATGGCACTAGGCTGCGTTGCAGTGTGAATGGGACACATAGGAAATAATTGTTTCCTGTGAATCCTTGCAGTGACAGACGTTTTAACATGTGGTAAAATGTCTGTCAGCGTATATAGTGTGAATTAGTCCTAAAAGTCAGCAGCCGTAAATTTTTTAGCTTTTAGACTATTCATTTTTCTACAGGTGACTGAAGAACCTCTTTAAGGGCTTGTTCACATCATACTCCTTGAGCATTAAAGATGGTCTGAACAAACCCTGTTTGCAGGCTGTGCTGATGCACTCACATGTGCCCTAATCATTTGTTGCCAGAGGAAACATGGGCGACATTCATTGCTCACTAGTTTCATGCACAAAAAGACAGCGATCCTCCATGCAAAAACACCTATTGGTGAACTGTTTCTTAAAGTGGAACTTTAGTCAAAAAAGGAAGTCCTGCTAGATCACTTCTGGGTGGCCCCTTTTTCAGGTATTCAGTATCTCACAAAAGTGAGTACACCCCTCACATTTTTGTAAATATTTTATTATATCTTTTCATGTGACAACACTGAAGAAATTACGCTTTGCTACAATGCAAAGTAGTGAGTGTACAGCTTGTATAACAGTGTCAATTTGCTGCCCCCTCAAAATAACTCAACTCACAGCCATTAATGTCTAAACCGCAACAAAAGGGAGTACACCCCTAAGTAAAAATGTCCAAATTGGGCCAAAAGTGTCAATATTTTGTGTGGCCAGAGCTTCACAGTTTGCCCCCTTAGTCCTCTTCCACTCCTCAATTACAACATCACAGAGCTGGTTGATGTTAGAGACCTTGTGCTCCTCCACCTTCCGTTTGAGGATGCCCTACAGATGCTCAATAGGTTTTAGGTCTGGAGACATGCTTGGCCAGTCCATCACCTTTACCCTCAGCTTCTTTAGCAAGGCAGTGTTCGTCTTGAAGGTGTGTTTGGGGTCGTTATCATGTTTTGAATACTGCCCTGCGGCCCAGTCTCTGAAGGGAGGGGCTCATGCTCTGCTTCAGTATGTCATAGTACATGTTGGCATTCATGGTTCCCTCATTGAACTGTAGCTCCCCAGTGCCGGCAACACTTGTGCAGCCCCAGACCATGACACTCCCACCACCATGCTTGACTGTAGGAAAGACACACTTGTCTTTGTACTCCTCACCAGGTTGCCGCCACACATGCTTGAAACCATCTGAACCAAATAAGTTTATCTTGGTCTCATCAGACCACAGGACATGGTTCCAGTAATCCATGTCCTTAGTCTGCTTGTCTTCAGCAAACTGTTTGTGGGCTTTCTTGTGTATCATCTTTGGAAGAGGCTTCTTTGTGGAATGACAGCCATGCAGACCAATTCAATACGGCGTATGGTCTGAGCACTGACAGGCTGACCCCCCCCACCCCTTCAACCTCTGCAGCAATCCTGACAGCACTCATACATCTATTTCCCAAAGACAACCTCTGGATATGACGCTGAGCACCTGCACTTCAACTTCTTTGGTCGACCATGGCGAGGCCTGTTCTGAGTGGAATCTGTCCTGTTAAACTGCTGTATGGTCTTGGCCACCGTGCTGCAGCTCAGTTTCAGGGTTTTGGCAATCTTCTTATAGCCTATGCCTAGTTCAGGTACCGATATAGTCCATCTGGTTGGTTTTCCTTCCTTGTTTTTCTGTATAGCCTAGGCCATCTTTATATAGAACAACAATTCTTTTTTTCAGATCCTCAGAGAGTTCTTTGCCATAAGGTTCCATGTTGAACTTCCAGTGACCAGTATGAGTGAGTGAGAGCGATAACACCAAATTTAACACACCTGCTCCCCATTCACACATGAGACCTTGTAACACTAACGAGTCACATGACACCGGGGAGGAAAAATGTCTAATTGGGTCCAATTTGGACATTTTTACTTAGGGGTGTACTCACTTTTGTTGCCAGCGGTTTAGACATTAATAACTGTGTGTTGAGTTATTTTGAGGGGACAGAAAATTTACACTGTTATACAAGCTGTACACTCACTACTTTACATTGTAGCAAAGTGTAATTTCTTCAGTGTTGTCACATGAAAATATATAATAAAATATTTACAAAATGTGAGGTATGTACTCACTTTTGTGAGATACTGTAGCTATGTAAAACATTAAAAATAATTGTCTACACTGTTTAAAATCCAGTAATGTGCCATCTCGCCCTGCTCTGCACATGCCATTGACATTTATACAGCAATCAGAGCTAAAAATAGCCACTGATTACTGTATAAATGTTGCTGGCAGGGAAAGGGTTAACACTAGGGGCGATCAAGGGGTTAAGTGTTCCCTAGGGAGGTGTTTTTAACTGTGAGGGGAGTGGACTAACGGAGTAGAGAGAAATCGCTGTTCCTGATCACTAGGAACAGCAGATCTCTCTCTACTTCCCTGACAGAATGGGGATTTGTCTATTTACGTTGACAGATCCCCGTTCTGGCTCTGAGGAGCGATTGCGGGTCGCCAGCGGACATCGTGGCCTCCGGCCATGCGCATCAGGTCCAGTGTCGCACACGCCTCCTATAGCTCTTAAAGTGGATGCCGTACACAATTCACGCAGCCGTGCCAACCTGCCAAGCAGTTAGAGGCCAATCTGCTGACAGCCTTAAAGCGGAATGAAAGTGATTGTAAAAGATCACCTTGTAAAACAACCCATTTAGTTTAAAATTTAAATGAAAATTAAAACATTTGTGTATAGCTATAAACATACCTTTTTATAAGTAATTTTTTTAGAAGTAATATCATTCCTTCTGTTCCCTTTGTTCTCAGCTAAACGGGGGGGGGGGGGGGGGGGGTTAGGCGAAGCAACAGTACACTGAACTTTCCAGTGAAAGGCTGTGCAGGGGGATGCGTGTCTGTCAGAACAAGTCTGATAATTGGAGGGACGCAGGCTCAGTTCCCAGCATAGCTAGGGAACTGACCACATTGTGTTCTCCTGCTTAGTGTGGTCAGTTTTTAATAGGGAAGCAGAGGGACTGGTAGGGACACCAGAGATTTCACACAAAGGAAGCAATACAAAGAGAACTTGATACTTTTCCATATAAGTACATGGTACAGCAGGCACATATCAGGAATATGAAACGCTGGGGTAACAAACACTTTAAACCTTCCTGTTCTTTACAGCCAAAGAAGCTGCTTCTGTTTGATCTGCAACTGCCATGGTGCTGCACATATGATCAGTTATGACACCAGCCATTTGATGGTTTGACAGTTTGGTTGAGGACACAAGCAAATGTGACCGTTAGTTACATTCCTGGAAAGCCAAGATTACTTTTTTTAAACGGTTCAATCAATGGGTTTAGTTCTGCTTTATGATTTACTGCTGTTCAGGGGCTCTGGGCTTCAGCAAAATGGCAGCCCCTGGCAGGATGAAACCAGAGAAATGCTGGAGGCAAATTACAGCACACACTCATTTTGGTAGCATAATTATTAATGTGGAATGTATGTTCAGAAAGTTGTGGGTAGAGGACATGTCATCAAATCCAATCTCAAGTTCACATTGGCATCATCCCATAAATGAATATGGTATTTTTGAAAACAAAAGCTCAAATCACTCATAGCAAGTTGCTGTCAAATGTTTAAAGACCCTTCCTAGGTAGGAAATGAATTACATCTCCGACATTATTTAAAACCTTTTAAAGTGGAACTTTACCCATAACAACTTACTAAAAAAAATAAGGTTCTTTAGCAAGGGATATGCATTCCATATGGTATCGTAGTGGGGCTTTAAATATGCCAAATGAGAACAAAGTCAGAATAAAAATCTATATCAATTTTATTACACATAAAACATTGTCATAAACACACAATATGAAAAACCTAGATATACATAAAGAAACTTTGCGATGAATACAAAAATATGTAAATCTAATGTTACAAGTACATGTATCCATTAGATTTACATATTTTTGTATTCATTGTACAGTTTCTTTGTGTATATCTAGGTTTTTCATATTGTGTGTTTATGACAATGTTTTATGTGTAATAAAATTGAAATAGATTTTTATTCTGACTTTGTTTTCATTTGGCATATTTAAAGTCCCACTACGATACCATATGGAATGCATATTCCTTGCAAAAGACCCATTTTTTTTTATTAAGTTGTTATGGGTAAAGTTCCACTTTAAAAGGTTTTAAATAATGTCTGAGATGTAATTCATTTCCTACCTAGGAAGGGTCTTTAAACATTTGACAGCAACTTGCTATGAGTGTTTTCGAGCTGTTGATTGTGCTTTCATACTTTCCCTGCAGGGGGCGCATGGGGCAGTTCTGTCTTCTCTCCCAGAGCCCTAGCTTCTCCTTAACGCCCTTTTGTATCTATATCCCATTCCTGACATCACGGAAAAAAAATAAATAAATAATGAAGTGAATTGAATATGACCGGCGACAATGTGCTGTCTGTGGTATGCTGCAAAACAGACAGCAGCATTAAAATCAGAAGAGCTTTTACATTTAAAAAAAAAAAAAGTTATTTCAAAATCTATTACATTAATGTTCCATAAAAAAGAATGGCACACCAGGAAGCATGATGAAACCTGGAGTGCCACATAGCAGAAACGACAGAAGTGAGCTAGCTGCATTGTATTTGGTGTGCCTATAAAAAAGAAGTCAAAGGTGGAAGAGCAGAGTGAAAACACTCCACAAATGCTGCTAGCACCTCCTCTGGAAAGGAGGGTGAACAAAAGGAGGAGTTTAACATAACACAGGGGTAAGAAGACACAGGGGGGGAGCTGTTGTGGGGTTCCTAAGATCCCAAAAGATCTATTATTAAAGAGATCTCCCATCCCCCTTGGCTGCAGGCTTGGTGTTGTCACACCCTGTGTCCACCTCCAGGGTGAAGGTAACACATCCCTTTCTGTGTGCTGGGAAGGATCTGACTGCAACATGTAGCAACTGCTCTCCTGCCTGGGACTCTGCACACAGGAATTCTTTTTATTGCTCCTCCAAACTCTCTCTTTGTGAATCCACTGGATCCTAAACCTTTCCTGCACTAATGATCGTCTACAAATGATGTGAAATCCCACTGCACTTCTTCTCCTGATGGCACATGGATGTTCCCCTCTCTGCCTTGTTTTTTTTCCCTACAAACGGAAATAGATTTTTTTTTTTTTTTTTTTTTTTAGGGACTGGATTCCTGAGGTTCTGACTTCTTACATCACAGGGGAAGTTTGACATGTTTTTATCTGTAATCAGCAAAGTAGGGTTTTTACTTGTTTCCTGTGCATCCTGATCCTATTCCAGCTGCAGCCCAACTTTGAATGCCTTTTGGATTTTAAGAAACGCAAAGTTTTCACATTTGGATGTTGCATTATCTTTACAGAGGGATGTAGAAAATGTGAGCTGAATTATTGGAATATTGGCACAGTCAGCGTTGATTCTTCAGGCAGATCACTGCTGGGGTGAGTTCATGTATTGTTTGGATTTGTTTGTGTAGGATCTGTTAAACACAGCCTCGGTGTAGAGCTGAAATTCACGCCATACCTGTTTGTCGGATAGGCTTGGAAATGCTCACTAGTAAGTATGCTTAATGCGTGGTAAGTATGCTTAGTGCACGTCATTGTTCAGCACATTTATATGAGCCTGGAGCTCATAGACGGATGTTATATAATGTTAAAAACAAATGTCTGCCTCCCTGTTGAGGGGAAATTATGTGTTTGAGTTAGCGTTCCCATAGGCACCGTGGGCCAATCATTATTTATTTATTACAGGTATTTATATAGCGTCGACAGTTTACCCAGTGCTTTACGTTCACATCAGTCCCTGCCTTCAAGGAGCTTACAATCTAAAACTCACCAGGCACATTATGGTTTGATTGTACAATCTCCTTTAGATCTGCCAACAACTATGTAGTGCATATCCTGCCCGATTTAGATTGTCTTCATATTGCAAAATTTTCGTAAATCTAAAGTTGATTGTACAGCTGGATTGTAACTTGTATGGCGATTCTTATGGTGTCCATAAACGTAACAATCTGATTCTTCACAGAATCCGACATTATGATTAACTCTATTAATTCTCAAAAAGAGACATGCAATGTTATTGATCGATTTTGAGCAAAAAAATTATTGATTTCATCTAAGGCCCCTTTCACACATGCTGTCCGATCAGGTCCGCCTGTCCTATTTTCCACTCACTGTCCTTTATGGGAGATCGGATGAAAACAGATGCGCCTGTCCATTTTCATCTGATCCGCCAGACGGATGGAAAATAGGGTCTCCATCTGTCTGGATTTGGCGGACCGGATAGGATAGCGGCGGATGTCAGCGGACATGTCACCGCTGACATCTGTCGCTCCATAGGAGGCGAATTGAGCGTCCATTCAGGTCCGCCTGTCCATTTTTCAGGCGGACCTGATTGGATGCTCCATTCACCTCTATGGAGTGACGGATGTCAGTGGTGACATGTCCGCTGACTTCCGCCGCTATCCGATCCGGTCCGCCAAATTCAGACAGATGGAGACCCTATTTTCCATCCGTCTGGCGGATCAGATGAAAATGGACAGGCGGATCTGTTTTTATCCGATTTCCCATAGAGGACAGTGAGTGGAGATGGACATGTCATCTGCCTGCTCAGCGGAGATCAACAGATCATTTCCCATTAAAACGGACAGCCCCTTGTGAAAGGGGGCCTAAACTATTTTGATTTATCTGGATGGAAAATTAATTTTTAGGAAAGTGTGGTAACCATTATGGTGGCCTTAAATGTAACAATGTGATTGAACGATTCTTCACAGAATCAGACTTTATTGATTGAATCTAGGAATTGTCAAAAAGAGACATAGTGGGGGAGATTTACTAAAACTGGCGCACACAGAATCTGGTGCAGTTGTGCATAGTAACCAATCAGCATCTAACTTCAGCTTGTTCTCAATTAAGCTTTGCCAATAAAACCTAGAAGCTGATGGTTCCTATGCAGACCTGCACAAGATTCTATGTGCACCAGTTTTAGTAAATCTCCCCCACAGTATTATTGTTTTTGCTCAAAATCAATCAATTTCATTTAAATTATTCTGATCTGTCTGGACAGAAAATCTGATTGTAGGTAGATTAATAGGATCATTCATCTTTTCAATCAGTCTTCAAATCAAAATTTTCTCTCCAACAGTAAACCGAATAACAATATGAATATATATATATATACACCTGGACATACCACTTATGCTGGGTAAAGACGGGGGGGGGTTCATTTTTGTTCAACCTAACAGGCCGAGCGGAAAAAAACTGAGACGTTGCCGTACTGCGATGTTAGTGCAGCGATCTCCCACGCTGAGCTATTTTGCGCTGACATAGGGACTGCCCCACCGCCAGAACACACTGATCAGCCATTGGCTGCACGATCTGATCAGATGCTGATCTTCCAGCATGCCCATTCGATAAAAGCCAGTCGTTAGACCGGTTTCTGTCAGACAGGCTTCTGTACACGTGGACCAAACACAGGCGGTTTCAATTGAACTGGCCAATATTCGGCCTGTTTGTACCTGCCTTTAGGAACCTTTTAACCCACCAGCATGTCCTTGGAGTCTGGGAGGAAATCCATGTAAGAATGCAAACTCCATGCAGATAGCATACTGGCTGGCATTCCAACCAAGAATTTCAGTGCTGCAAAACAGAAGTGCTAACCATAAGCCACTGTGCTGTTCAATTAGTGCTCTTTCTCTTTTGATTGAATGATTAGATCAGTCGATGTGTGACCATGTTGGAAACGAATCATCCTTTTTTTTTGCACAGCCAAAAAGATTATTTTCTCTGGTTGAGGTCATAATCTTGCTGCAGAAAAAATTAAAAAAATCTCAAATGATTAACAGAAGAACAATCATATGTTTGGGTGTTTTAGTTTATTAATTTGGTGTAAATAATGTCACAGTAGTACACACTGACCAATTAGAATTTGCTAGATTGCATATCATAAGTCTTTGCTCCGTGCTGTTGAATAATTGTCTTTATCTAAAGTGATTATATACTCAAGTGTTAAAGTAGCACTAAAGCCTCTGCTTAATAAATTGCATTACAAACCTTATACTGCACAAATAAAGATAATTAACGAAGTGTATCTAAAGGCAAAACTTCTTTTTTTTTTTTCATTTAGGCTACAGTACGGGAGGGTTAAAACCTCTTTTTTTTTTTTTTTTTGCTATCTGTGTCCCATTGGGGAGATTTCCCTTCATTTCCCGTCCCATAACCAAAACAGAAAGTGAGAGGAAATCCCTGTAAAGTGAGGGAATCCCATTGTGTCACCAGATCTAATGTCTCCATTGGAGGATTTTCCCCTTTCACTCTTTTGGTGGCAACCCAAAATTTGGGATTTTCTTTTACTTTCACTTTTGATGATAACGGTAAACAGGACAAATAGGATGAATCTCCTTAATGGGGGGCACAGACAGCAGTAAAAACTGACAGGGTTTCTAATCCATCTCAACTCTATTCAAAACTAAAAAATCCAAAGCTAATAAAAAAAAAAACGTTACCTTTAGTGGCACTTTAATGGCTAAGTTTCCCTTTTAACCACTTAAGGACTGGAAGGATTTGCCCCCTTAATGACCAGGACATTTTTGCTATATAGGGTACTGCGTCTATTTAACTGACAATTGCGCGGTTGTGCAACGCTGTACCCCTTTTTTTTCCCCCACACAGAGGGCTTTCTTTTGGTGGTATTTGATCACCACTGTGTTGTTTTTTCTTTGCGCTATAAACAAAAAAAGGCAGACAATTTTGAAAAAAAAAAAAAAAAAAAAAGATTTTTTACTTCTTGCTATAGAAAATAACCCCCCCCCCCCCCCCCAAATAAATGTAAAAAAACTATTTTCTTCATCAGTTTAGGCCGATCTGTATTCTACATATTTTTGGTATCGCAATAAGTGTATATTGATTGGTTTGCGCAAAAGTTATAACATCTACAAAATAGGGGATTGATTTATGACATTTTTATTTATTTATTTATTTTTTACTAGTAATGGCGTTGATCAGCGATTTTTTTTTTTAGCTGGACTGCAACATTGCGGTGGACAGATCGGACACCTGTGACACTTTTTTGGGAAATGTGACATTTATACAGCAATTAGTGCTAAAAATAGTCACTGATTACTGTATAAATGTCACTGGCAGAGAAAGGGTTAACGCTAGGGGACGATCAAAGGGTTAAGTGCTCCCTAAGGAGATGTTTCTAACTGTGGGGGGAGTGTAGTGACTGGAGGAGGAGACAGATCGCTGTTCCTAATCACTAGGAACAGCTGATCTGTCTCTCCTCCCCTGACAGAACGAGGATCTGTCTGTTTACATTGACATATCCTTGTTCTGTCTCTCTCAGGAGCGATCGCAGGTGGCTGGCGGACTTTGCGGGCGCTGGCCAGGCGCATCAGCTCCGGCCATGGGCACGCGAGCCTCCTAGAGGTCTTAAAGTGGCCGACATACAATGATGGCGATTTGCCCAGGAGAGCCAACCTGCCGCAGTACAACTGCGGCAGGTACAACCCATTGTACAACCCATTCGCAGGTATGAATGCAGCCTTAATCTAGACAAATTACTTTTGATTGATCTCTGTGAAACCACATGTTCTATTACTCATAGTGCTGTTGCGCTTGTAAACCAGTTGTGATGTAATTTTTCCTAATCATCTGGGCTGCGTGTGCAGGCATGGGGTGAACGTATTTTGTGAGTGTGCCCAAAAGGGTGGCTTTGGAGCCAATGGGCCACCTTTGCAATGGTAGCCTGAGGCAGCAGTTTGGACAGTGTTAAAAAGATTAAATAAAAAGTACCATGCCAAAGAATCTGAAGACAATGCAGTCCTACCCTCAGCATCCAATACAGAAAAAAATGGGTTGAATATCTCCAAACACAATTTTTCCTAGTTTCCGAAAGACTGGGGAAGTGTTTTTCTTGCTGTGTCCCATTGGAGGAGCACTTCTTACCTCTGTGACCATTGTCACTGGAAGAGAATATCAAATTTTACAGTTGTCACCAGAACAGTAATAGTGAGGATGCCCTACAATACTGACCCCTTTTTTCATGGTAACTGCTGTCATTTTGCAGAAACATCTACATAATTCTTGTTTTGGTTTCTGGGACAGTAAGTGATGAGAAATCATCCAAGCGAGGGCATAGACCTCCAGTGATTCTAACATTTTCCCATTCTATCTACTGCTTAAGAAATAACGTTTTGGCTGAAGCTACAATTTAAAGCAGACCTAAACTCAGTACCACACCTAAGCTATTCCTTTTCAGCCATAAACTGTAAGTTGCTGCTTAAATTTCGGATATATTTACCTGTGTGTGGGTTTGGGCTGCTACCAAGTAAGGGCCCATTCACACCAGTGTGCTGAGGTAGGTAACACACATTACACCTGTTGGTGTAATGTGGCGCCATTCATTCTAAATAGTACCTTCCCAGTGCACCTGTGTTGTAGTACTTTGCAATGCATGGCAAGATACTACCAGGTGCTACACTGCTGAAAATGCTAAATGCATGATTTGTTTGGTCTGTAGTGGTGCATTGGGTAACCCAATTAAATGAATAGGCTGCCTTAGCACAACGCACGATAACTGTAATGGACTGGTGTCATTGGACTGTTATGGTGATGGGTTAGACCTGGGATTGAGAGGTGGGATTTGTGTGTAGGCCACAGATGGCCACAGATGTCCCCTGTGACTTCTGGCACCAGAACCTGAAAGGATTGTATAGCCCAATACAAACACTGTAAGGCTGGCCATACATTACACATTTTATTTTTTAATATTATACAACTTTCCTTTTAGGCTACTTTCACACGAGGTGCTGGGCGTCGTTTTAGCGGCGCTTTTCAGCCGCTAGCGGGGCAGTTTTACCCCCCCACTCCACGCTTGCGGCCGAAAAAGGGTTAAAACCTCCTCCAGTTCCTACAGCACTCCAAAGATGCGGCTTGCAGGACATTTTTCAGCGTCCTGCAAGCACACCGCTCCAGGCTTTCACACTAGAGAGACAGCAGCGGCTGTTTGAAGGCGCTTTGCAGTCGCTATTTTTAGAACTTTAGCGCCTGCAAAGCGCCTCAGTGTGAAAGGGGCCTCAGATTTACCAGTTCAATTTGTATGCAATCAGGCAGGCCCCTTGCACTACACAGTTGAAGGTAAATCTAAAGGAAATTGAATAAGAAAATTGTGTATGGCCAGCTTTGGTATCGGAGAGGATTTTGTAGCAGCTTAGGTTTTAGGACAGTAAGGGAGAGGTGTCTTGACATTTAAATAAGAATAACAGAAGCGGTGAAATGCCTGTATCTTTCATGAAAAAAAATGCTGCTCCAGGCTCTCTACAGTCCTGATCACATGATAGCCCAAGCATTTAATTAATATGAATTCAACTTAAAGGAGAAATATAGCCAAAGCTTTTTTGGCTATACTTATCCTGGGGATCACAGCAGAATGAACTGCACTCATGTGACCTGTTTTCAGCGAATAAATGCTGCAGAATCCATGTAGGTGAGTATCGTTTTATTTTTTATTTTTTTTTACTTCTCTTTTAAAAGGAGGATCAGACTATCTGAGATTTGACCCTTCCCTAATTGGAGTTCCCATTACCAAAACCTAGGTGCTTGGTCATGTAACGTGCATTGGAGGGAAATGGAGGGATTTTAAGGAGATACATAATTGGTGAGGTTGAAAAAAAGACACTTCAAAGTCCTTCAAGTCCAACCTATGGAGTTCAGAATTTTTTATTTCAATTTCTTTATCCATTCGAATGAGACAATACATACGAATTTAACCCTGCAAAAAAAAGGCAGGTAGAGGGCACAGAGCTGGTTACCTTTATTGCCTGTGGTCTCCCTGTAGTAGACCTTTAACCATTACTGACTTGCCATGCCTTGTTCTGTACTGTGTCTCTGTGTAGAGGCTGCCATCTTGGTAGAGGCAGGGTTTTGCTTCCTCCTATCAGAGCCTCTAGCAAGGAGAACAGTGATCAGCACAGCAGTGGCGTCAACAAACCTAACTGCAACTGCAGCCACTGATCAGTGTATTCTTACAGCAGAGAATCCCTGTTGTCAATATGTGATGTATCAGTGGGGAGGATTCCTCTATCCACCTTGCTTGTGTGGGTGAAGGAATCTATTTATTTTTTATTTATTTTTTATTGGCCTGCTGCTTGATCAGAAAAAATAATAATGGTCCCTATGACATAATGTGGTTGATTTACTAACGGCAAATAGACTGTGCACTAGAGCTGCACGATTCTGACTAAAATGAGAATCACAATTTTTTTGCTTAGAAGATAGATCACGATTCTCGCGGCCTTACATCATCTTTCACACTAAAACAAAAAAAATTGGGCTAACTTTAATGTTTAGTTTTTTTTATTATTCATTAAAGTGTATTTTTTCCCAAAAAATTGCGTTTGAAAGACCGCTGGGCAAATACAGTGTGACATAAAATATTGCAGCAACTGACATTTTATTCCATAGGGTCCCTGCTAAAATATATATAATGCTTGGGGGTTTCAAGTAATTTTCTAGCAAAAAATATTGATTTTAACTTAAACAAGTGTCAGAAAAAGTTTTAGACTTTAAGTGGTTAAACTTCTTGCATTTACACTAAAAACTTGGCAGACTGCCTGGATTTTTTCTTTACACACAGAAGTTTATCCCTTTGATCTAAGAAGGAAGAGTTAGTTGCAATGTTTCATGTTAAAAATTTGGCAGACTGCCCAGATGTTTTCTTTTGACAGCTGAGTGAACAGATAAGTCTCTCCACTTGTTATATGAAAGAATTTCTCTAAACGCTGCAATAGAGATTGTCAGGGGCGGTTGAATCGAGATCACAATTTTTTAATAATTGTGCAGCTCTACTGTGCACTATGCAAAGCGCAGTTTCTCCACAGCTTAGTAAATGAGCAGAAGCTTTGCTGACTTTCATCATCCAATCATGTGCGAGCAGAAATTCTTTTTTTTTTTTTTTTTTTTTTTCCTTGCATGTGATTGGGTATTCTTTGCAAAGTGAAGCTTTACCTCATTTACCAAGCTCTGGAGCAACTTCACAGTCTATTTGTTTTAGTAAATTAGCCCCAGTATCTTTTAATCTTTTAGAGTTCAAATAATAATAAAACACAAAACTGTTTCATAGTGCAGTAACCTATGTAATAATTATTCATTAGTCTGCCCCCTCTAAACTGCTGAAAGCTGATTGTTGATTTTGGACTGGTTGTCATGAATTAGTGTGCTTCATTACTTTTTGTAGTATGCCATTAAGTAAACTAATTACTGTGCAGTTACCATGTTGTGGAGCTTCTGACACTAGAAAATAAAAAGAGGAGCGTTTCTAAATTACATTGCTTTTTGTAAGGTAAGAGTTGGAAAATGATATTGGCATATGGCTTGATGTGCATTAGATAGTATTCATTTACCTCCCTACTTAGTGTCCTTGCTGGTAAATAACAGCAGCCTGGTGGCTGGTGAGGTCAGGAAGCTTATTGTGACAAGTACTGAATGATTCAATACCTGCCATGAAAAACCTCTCAACCACCTGGGTACTGTTAATTTATTGATATTACACTCATGGCGATTGATGTTAAAGCCCAATTTGGGGCGCATTGTTTTTACATTTTAAAATGTAACCGCTTCCAAATGAGTTATAGTTTGCATGTCTAAAATCCTCAACAAATAACTGCTAGAATGTACATCAGTAGCCATGCTTCCAACTCCCAGCCACATCCTAAGCTTTCATTTACTACACCGCATAATGTGTGTGCGTTGTGAATGCATGCTGTTTTCTTCTACATTGTTTAAAATGCATTGCAGTGCATTCTCCTTTTTTTTTTCCCCCCCAAACTTATGTAATGCTTATGCACTGCGTAACACGCTGCACAAAAATGCAACTTATTTTTTTTTTTTTTAACACACACCAACGCAGTGCTTTAATGTGAACTGAAGCCATAGGGCATAAGGCAAATTGCCTTGTTTTTGCATTGGGACTGCATTGGGCAACGCTGCCCAACACAGCTGGTGTGAATGTACCCTTCCCTCCACTCACTTCCTCTGCTTTCCCATTCCTGTGAGGTCTGTGGCTGTGCTTTGTGTCTGGGGAAGGGGGAGGTCTATTTGGGGGCCTATTCTAAATCTTCCCTTCCCCCCATGTAGTGCTATGTGGCTGATCGTATTTGGCCTAGAATGTGCTACATATGCTAGGCCAAATGATTTTGAATTGTGTCCATCAGAGAGCAACCCTCTGTTATGGAATGCCTTTTCTTTCAGCATATTAAATCCAGTTCACTGCCAGAGAAATCACTAGGGCAGCCCCCAGTCTGTACTGTCTGAGACTGTACAAATAAAACACACCACCAGCACATTCATAGTAGAAGTACCATAATTTACATTTTATTTGAAATATTCTTGCACATAAAAGTGGCGCAGACCTATTGATGAAAAAGCTAAGAGTTGGTGTGATGTGATAAGGGGACATTAAATTGCATGTTTATGGACTTTTTATGGAATGTTTTTGGAAAATATTAAAATTAGTAGTAGTAGTTACTAGATAGTAGTAATAGTGTTACTAGAAGTAAGGTCACAATTGTTACAATGTGTTTCATTGACTTCCTTTTCCACCCCTTTAATTTTGTTTCTAAACATTACATATTATGCCAAAGGAAAAAACAGCATAGGGAAGCTACTGTAAAAACGTTGCATTTGTATAATTAAATTTTAAAGTGTATGTCAAGGTAGAATATAAAAAAAAAAAAGACACATACGCAGTACATTTCTGCCATATATGCATATTTCCCCGTGTTTTAAACTTTTAAAGATCCTGCAAGTACAGAAAACGATCTTTTGATCTGCCAGAAATTCATTCACCTCCTAAATTCTTGTTGTGGACTGACAACACGCACAGTTTTGTGAAATGAGTGTTGTCAGCCCTCCCAGTGCCTTTTGCTAAACTATTCAACCAATATAAATGTCTTTTTATCCACAGCATAGGGACTAGATTTTTTGTTTTTCATAATAAGAAGAGGAAGGCTAAATATTTTCTGAGATAAACAGTGTGCACAGCACATCTCTGAATTTTTGGTCCATGGGTATTTGTTCATAAATATAACAGACCAAAAGGGAGCAAATAAAAGACTTTTATTGTTGAGGTTTACATACGCTTTAAAGTGATTTTTTTTTTTTCTATTAAAATGACAAACCTGTTATACTTACCTGCTCTGTGCAGTGGTTTTGTACAGAACAGCCCAGATCCTCCTCTTCTCGTGTCCCTGGCTGGAGCTCCTGGCCCCTCCTTTATGTTGAGTGCCCCCACAGCAAGAAGCTTGCTACGGGGGCACCCGAGCCGAGCTGCAGCTCTGTATATCCATTCAGACACGGAGCTGCGGTTCTGACCCGCCCCTCTCTTTCCTGATAGGCTAACTGAGTTTGACAGCAACAGGAGCAAATGGCGCCACTGCTGTGTCTCAATCAATCAGGAGGGAGAGTCCGGGATGGCCGAGGCACTCATGGACATCGCTGGATAGAGATGGGCTCTGGTAAGTATTAGGGGGGCTGCTGCACACAGAAGGCTTTTTATCTTAAAGTGGTTGTAAACCCACTTAAAAAAAAATAAAAAACTAACACCTGCAAGACAAAGGCATAATGAGCTAGTATGCATAGCATACTAGCTCATTATGTAATACTCACCTGAGATCGAAGCCCTCGCTGCGGTGCCTGGTCCTATGCTTCCCCAGCAGAAAGCACTTGTCTATACTCTGGCAGTGGACTGTTCCTCTGTGTTCTCACAACCAGCAGCATGGAGAGGGGCCTGCGGGAGCAGGGGATCAGGTGAGTTAAAATTGCTGTACCCGATTCCCCCCCAGACATAAATTGGCAATTAACATCTACAGTACAAGGGCAGCCCCACCACAAGGGGGGACTTTAAGGTTTCTGAACCTTTCACACAGGGTGGGCTCCACTTGAGTCCGCTTGCTCTGCGGGGAATCTGTCCACTGATCCCCACTAAACAGGCGGCTGACTGGTCCATGTTTGCTCCACTTATGTAGAGCTGACACAGACATAGTCGCTCTCCTCTATGGGCGGTTGGTTGTAAACGGGCCACCAGTCCGTTTACACCCAACCGCCATACAATCGGATTGGGTGTTGGAGGGTGTCAACAGACAAAATTGACCCGATCGGTCCACCCCATGTGAAAGGGTTTTCCTGTAGTACAAATTCCAGAATCCTGACTGCAATTTCTTTTTTTTTTTAACTGATAGCTTATTGATCCCCTGAGATAAAACTAGGTTTATGGATGTTTGCAATTCATACAAACCTTGACACTTGCAGGATGTGTGTATGCATGTTAATATGACTGTAAAAGGGAGTAGATCAATGAGTTGAGAAAAAACATTCAGCCATCAGAAGGCTTCCTTATGGCTCATTACTGCTTATGCTTTGTGGCCAGGTGAACTACTTAAATAAGTTGTTGGTATGCAAAAGTGCATCTATATAAATACACATTGTGTAACTAGATACAGGGTGGATTTTTTGGTTTGAATGATGGCTTAGTCACTTAAACTGTTATTACCATTTTGTTTTAAAAGATGCAGGCTACAGGGCTGTCCTCTTCATCCTGGCTTCACTACCTGTTGAGTCAGTGCCCCAGAACAAGTATGCAGCCAGTTGAGTGCACAGTTTAAAGCCTGTATAATTTTTCTAGGCCAGTGATCTCCTAGGTCAGTCTTTCCCAACCTTTTTGCCCCAGTGGAAACCTTTAAAATAATTTTCAGGTCTTAAGAAATCCCTGCAAAAACCAATTCAATGACAGACGATAGGAAAAAGGCCCCTTACACTGTTGGCCAGCGTCAGAAATGCTGCCTTTCAGTGGTGGTTAGAATGACACCCTTCAGGCTAAGTCTACACTGGCAGTGGAGTTTACTAACCCTCTGAATGTGATCCATAGTGGGGGTTTGAAGGTGTTTGTGAGGCCACCTCCTAGATGCCTATTATTTTTATCCCAATGGCGATTTTTTTTTTTATGTTGCACTACAACACCGCAACCTTGTGCCAAGGAGTTGGCATGTGGTTACAGCAGGGTCCTACTGACTTTAATAGAGTGCTGCCACAGGCAACACGCCAAGGCAATGTGGACATACCTGAGAGGCTACATTGTAAATTTGTAGGTAAGTGATCTTATCAGATCAACAGTTTTTACTCCCTTTTTGCTGCCAGTGTGAACGAAGCCTTACACACAGCTAAAAAAAAGTAATTTGCTTCATTCAGCCATCTCTGCCAAATAATGGAATTTTTCAGGCACCATCAAATGGGAGGTCAGTCAGCTAAAGCTCAGCCCTGGAGTCTGCACCTTTAAAAACATATCAGCAATGGGCACTGCTAATATTTAAATACCCACAAGTTCCTTTAGATATAGATTGGTTCATGTTGATGGTTTTCTTTAGATAATGTTTATTATACTTTCAAATAATTTACTCACTAGAACCCTTGTTGCCTTGAGCAGGTGCGGCACCTGTTAGCTATACAGAAGCCTGCAGCTCATATTCAATTACCTCCGCCTTGTTGCTAATCACGAGCTTGTGTATTCAAATTACACTATATTTAAAGTGTTTGTCATAACCACTGAAAAAGCACTATACTGTAATAAAAAAAAGTTGGGAATATTAATGTATTGAAGTGTAGGAATCAGCATAAGGCCTGTGACCTTATCTTGTGAAAGGCGCAGTTTGCTGCTCATAAAGGGAAGCACATTGAGGATCCCATATGAACCATTTACTTAGTGCAGTATTAATGCTACAGGGTAACCTGCACCAAAGATTTTAGTATAGGTGCTCATGGGGCTTTTTAAATGACAAGTTTAGAAATGTATTCCTGCAAATATTCTTAATCCCTTATCCCTTTTGCCGTCTTGGGAACATGATCATTTTAAGTATGATGGCGTAATAGCGATTTCCCTGGAAGAATGTTGACTCAGACAGATGGCTCGTTCTGTATTATACTGGAACAGTAATCAAACATGATGCACAACTGTAATACAGATAGGTAGCCTCTTCCATGCCTGATTGGTTAAAAAGGGAAAAAAAACATTAACATATAGTAATTGCAGGCAACAGACATTATGCTGCGCTCCAGACAGACATCTACACATATGAAATGCACACGTCAACTGTCTTATCTGCCAAAAGATCTGTCATTTATCCAGCCGCTTTTGTCATTTATGCACCTCAGCCAGACAGCACAGCCAGAATAGTGACCCAACTTGTCACCTTTCTTCCCGCAGCTTGCTGATTGGATATTTTAGGTTCACACTATTCACATTATTGCAAACTTAGACATCAAATGTGATTCGCACTACATTGCTGTACCAATCACATCAAATGTCTGTGCAATGCGAATTCAGCCATACGGTTGTATGGGTCACATTGGATTTGCAATAAAAGGTGCAGGAACCCCCCCCTGCACCGGAATCAGATTGCATGGGTGTTTACACCCATGCGATCCGATTCGTGTCCGAATTCGCAGTTCGCACTGTTCGATCCGGTCTGGGGGTGTCATTAACTTTGTTTTGACACCCGCATCGGTTCGCAGAGGGCAGTGTGAACTGCCTGCAAGGGAGATGCGATGTGGGAACCGGCACTGGAATAGCGCTGGTTCCTGCATCGCAATATTGTGAACCGAGGCTGAAGGAGAAGCAACTCATCCATAAATCCCTAACTCTGCTCACTTTGCTCTCTGCACCTGTCAGCACGTGTGAATGCAGGAGAAACAAATTAGCTCCTATACTGCACATCCCTCTCAGCTTGAGCAGTGTTGTGCCAAGGATAACACTCAAGTACTTTTTTTTTTTTTTTAAATACATGCATTGTTTTTTAAAAGGAATGCACCATTAAATGTGTGTGGAGAGGAGAAGAGTGGGAGGGATTCAGTAGTTTGGAAAAAGACAAATGAGCAGGGCTGACACCTTTCAGTCCACAAAAATGATGTGTGTTGTCAGCTCACAACAGGAATTCTAAGTGCAATTCTAGCTGATCAAAAGGCGTTTTGCTGTACTTGCAAAATCTTTAAACGGATGAAACAAGAAGAAATGCACTGAATATGTTTTTTTTTTTTGTTTTTTTGTTCTGACATACCCTTTAAATGTCTGAAAGGTTTATGCTGTGACTTGTCCCTTTCTGTCTCGGGTACATAAATATTCCCCATTGTGATAGACGGTCCCACTGACCAGCAGTGCAGTGTGACAGATGGGAGAGCCAGAGCCCAAATTTGCATAGTGCAGTACCCTGTTTTTTAGGGACTTTTTAGGTTGGTCATGAACATAATAAAAAGTTCATACAGGTAACATTGTGGGACCTCTTTACAGCACAAATAGAAGTTCAACAGTAATAATCTTAGGACAGTTATACTTTAAAGCTTAATGCCAAGAGGATATGAAAAAACCAGCATTTAATTTAATGATATGTTTATTACAAAAATAATGAAATGCAATAATGAATCATCCAACCTTTTATCTAGCCTATGTTTCTCCACCCGTCTTCCGAATTTGATCCCAATTAAATCTAATTAGACTGCATCAACTTGCTACTTCGACCCCCATAAAAGCATTCCCTGTGTTACATGAGGAAAATAAACTGCCACACTCAGAGGTATTTCGCTACCTCCAAATTAAACGTTTTTTCACACCACAAACATCACTGTACATACAGACAGGAATCAGATGACTATGTTTTCAGAGTTCCTGTTCCACATGCAAAATTACACTATACAAATTATCCCTCACTGTGTTTTTGGGGTTGTGGAAACTTTGGAACTTCCCTTCATATCTGGTGGGTCTGCCCAATCTGGTCTAGGGTTGCCACCTCATCCCTTTAAACCTGAATACGTATTAATTACACAGGTTCTGTGGCTGATTAAGGTAGTAATTAAATTGACTTAGTGCCTTATCTGCATTAAATTAGCCTCAGAACCTGTGTAATTAATATGTGGTCGGGTTTAAAAGAATGAGGTGACAACCCTAGTCCTGGCGACAGTCTGCTCTGAAGTTTTTCAAATGTTATCGCAGCTTTTTGGTATCGCCATTCATCTGGACCCTCTAGTAGTGCCTTAGTGCCCTCCTAATTTAACCTTGGCTCAATTTAAAGTGGTTCAAAAGGCAGAATACTTTTTACCTTGAGCCTAGGTTCACACTGGATGCAGTGCGACACAGGGTGATTTTCATGCGGTTTGCGGTGTGATTTGTGCTTAAAAGCTGCGATTGTAATGCGAATAGTTTATGGAGCTTAAAATCGCACGGGACTCTTTTTTTTTTTTTTTAACCACTTCAGAATTGCACCACATAGATGTGAACAGCCTTATAGAAGACAATGTAATTTCACTTGATATGCAATTCCTTGATATGCATTACTTGATATGCAACTCTATGAGTTTTGGAACGCATCTGAACCACATCAGATTTGTATCTGTGTCAACCAGGGCTAAAAGAAGTTCGGGATTGTAAAAAATACAAACAATAATACACACCTAGGTGGATGCAGCATCGGTCTGATCAGTGGCGTAACTAGAATCTTCGGGGCCCTGGTGCAAAAAAAACATGAAGGGCCCCCACCAGGGTCGTTGCTAGGTCTACAAAAGATCTCGGGCTAGAGCCCATAGCAGCAAAGTAAAGAAAGTCATACTCTTGGGCGGGCATACACATACATGTGTATGTATTTATATATATATATATATATATATATATATATATATATATATATATATATATATATATATATATATATATATATATATATATATATATATATATATATTGTTACATATCTGAGTGCGGATCCCCTCATTACACCAGGGTCCTCAGAGAGCCTCCCTACTTACATCAGGGTCCCCAGAGTGCCTTCTCCTTACATCAGGGTCCCCAGAGTGCCCCCTCTTTAGATCAGGGCCCTCAGAGGGGCCCCCTCCCCCCTTTAGAGGTTCCCCGTGTACCTGGCTGGTCTCCGCTGTCTGTGGACCTCCAACCCCCAGCACATCTCTGTACCCCCCCCCCCACTTGGGGGGAGGCGGCGATCGACAGCTCCATTGTGTCCGCGGGCTGCGGGATCTCCCTGGGGCTTGTAGTTCTCTCTCCAAATGTATACAGTGGAGAGGGGAGGGGCCTCTGACCTGGGCATGTATCAGCAGGATTGTAGAAGCAGAGCGACTCACTGAAGAGTGAAGCCGATACATGCCCGAGTCAGAGGCCCCTCCCCTCTCCACTGTATACATTTGGAGAGAGAATTACAAGTCCCTGGGAGATCCCGCAGCTTGTTGGCACCATACAGCTGCCGATCGCAGCCTCCCACCTTCCCCCACTGCATACCAAAATGGAACAGCCAGAGGTGCAGGTCTTGGCACCCCCCCCCCCCCCCCACAGTGGCAAAATGCCAGGGCCCAGTCACAAATGCGACTGCTGCGACCCTGAAAGTTCCGCCACTGGGTCTGATGTTGCATCTGTCCCCTAACACTTCTAAGATGAAGAACTGAGGGATCAAAGACTGCTGACTGCTTACGTGAGCAGAGAGCAGTGACTGTCAGTCACCAGATTTCTGCTCTGCACTTCCAGAGCTTACTCGCGCACTGTACTGTGGAAGCGGCTTGCTCAGGCTATTAGCAGCTCACTGAGAGGCTGAGCCAGCTGCCGGTTCAGACATCTGAGTGGATCCTGACTTTAAAATCGGGATCTCTCCAGAGCCTGGACTGGCTCTGTGATGTTAGCTGACAGCTGGCTGAAATATGGGTTATGGGATCGCAGAACAGAGTCCACTCCTGTGAACCCTAGGAGATCTCTGCATTAAGGTAAAACATTTTCTGCAAGCAGTGCCCCCCTCCCCACAGCCCCCCTAAATATTAACCTGAGCCCGATCTTGATGCAGCGATGTGCACGAGAGCAAAACCATTGCACAGAGCAGGTAAGTATTGCCTTTAGAATCACTTTAAGCTTTTACACCAAATCACTACTTCATCTAAACAAACGATTGCTAAAGCCTAGAAAATGCCTACGCTTTGTCTTCTGGCCACTAAACAAAGACAAACTCAAGCCATGACACACACAAAGATTGATGTGACCCTACAAGACAGAATCACAAAATATACTAGGATTTGGCACCCTTGGGTGGAATATTTCCTTCCACCCAATTTGGGTGGAACCATGATTCTTTAATACTATCCTTTTTCGCATGCTCCTAAATGTGCCGGCTGGCAGGGTCCTGTCCACCTCGGGGGTTCCCCTTTTTCTTTCCCCCAACTCCCCCTTTTTCCTTATTTACTACCTTTTTTTTTTTTAAACCTATTTTATTCAGCCTCCCTAATCTGCATTGCTCTTTGATCTCATAGAGCTGTGATTGTTATATTTTCTTGTATTTCATCCATTGTTACTCCCTGAGCGGAGAGCATGTCGGTGCTTGCATATAACTCAAAATGCGTTGCCCTAGTTACTTGAAAACCTGTAATAAAACTTTTGAATAAGAAAAACCTTGACAAGGGTTCTAAAGCTTTTAGTATTCTAACAAATACAAAGTTTTGGCTATACATACAGAATACGTGTCAAGCTATAACCATGAAAAGTCCTCTCATTGGCTGCAGGATTTCAGTGTAGGCAGAGCAACTGTATTAATAATAACCTAAGGTTAACCTTTATGCCTCTCAGTCTTCTCCTATCAGAAGAGGAAGCACTGTATTTATTTTGGTGGTGGAAACTGGTCATTGACCAATTTTCTGTAACCGTGTCAAACTGCTATGTTATTCTAGACCTGGGGTAGGCAACGTCAGCCTTCCAGCTGTGGTGAAACTTCAGATCCCACCATGCTTTTGAGAGTAATCCCCATGGCTGTTAGTCTTACAGTGTGCAGTTTCAACACACCTGGAGTACTGAGGTTGCCTACCCCTGTCCTAGACCGTGAGCAATGCTAAACAAATACCAATCGCATTATAATTGCCAGTTTTGCAGCTTGACTGTATTAAAATACTTTAAAGAGGAAGTAAACCCTGGTGGCTTTTACATCCTCTTTATTTCCCTGCAAAGGTAAAGCTTAATGGACTACTTACCTGAAACTGAAGCCCGGGATGTCTCCTTTGTCGCCACTAGCAGGGAGTGTCCATCTTCACCCCCCTTCCTTCCGGAGCCGCAAACTCCGGCTCTGTGACTGGCCGGAGTCTTGTGACGTCACTGCCGCGCATGCGTGCGGGAGCCGCCAGTCACGTCATGACCCCTATTAGTAACGGCACGATGTGCCCTTTCTAAAGGGCACAAGGTTTAGGAGATACTTCAAGCACCTACAGGTAAGCCTTAATATAGGCTTACCTGTAGGTAAAAGGGGTTGTACAGGGTGTACAGCCATTTTAAAGTATAACTAAAGGCAAAACTTCTTTTTTAGTTTTGGACAGAGTGGAGAGGGATTAGAACACCTTTCAGTTTTTATTGCTGTCTGTACCCCTGTTAGGGAGATTCTCCCTCTCTATTTGTCCTGCTGACCATTACCATGGAAACTGAAAGTAAAATGGGGGGGGGGGGGGGGGGGCATCTTCCAATGAGGTCCCTAGCTCTGGTAACAATCAGGGATTCACTCACTTTGGAGTGATTTCCTCTCACTTCCTGCTTTGACTATGGGACAGGAATTAAAGGGAAATCTCCCCCATGGGACACAGATGACAAAAGAAAACTGACAGGTTAAAGCCTCCCAAAACGAGAAAAAAAAACACTAAAAAGAAAGAAAGGGATCTTTTGGTTGTTAATGTGATTGTATATATATCATTATTTTTTTTAAAATAATAAACATGTTATACCTGCCTGCTCTGTGCAATAGTTTTGCAGAGGAGCCCTGATCCTCCTCTTTTCGGGTCCCCCACCGGCGCTCCTGGCTCCTCCCTCTGCTGTGTGCCCCATAGGAAGCTACTCGCTAAGAGGCCACTTGTGCAGGCTCACTCCTGAGCCTTGCTTTCTGCTTCTATTTACACAGATAATGGGACTCGGCCCTGCCCTCCGCTCCCTTGTCACTGGCTATGATTGACAGCAATGGAAGCCAATGGCTCTCGCTGCTGTCTCTGAGCCAATGGGAAGTGAGAGAGCAAAGACAGCCTGTGTTCTTGTGCACATCGCTGGATTAAGATCGGGCTCAGGTAAGTATAAAGGGATGCTGGGGGGGGGGGGGGGGGGGGACTACATGCAGAAGGTTTTTTACCTTAATGCATAGAATGCAGTAAGGTAAAAAAACGATCTGCCTTTAGAACCACTTTAATGTTATATATCATGTGATTTAAATGTTGATGGATCACTTAATCATATATATGCTTATTACCATTGCAGCATTTTGGTCCCGTCTTCTTCATCATGGCACTGAAAGCACGAGCTCTGTACACCTTCCAGAGCGAGAACAAAGAGGAAATAGACATCCTGGAGAATGAAGAGCTACGTCTGCTCAGTGATGTTTCGTTAGATGGGTGGCTTCAGGGCACAAATAGTCATGGTCAGACTGGGCTGTTTCCAGCATCATATGTTGAAATCCTTCATCCACCCCGTTCTGGATCTGTACAAGTAGACTACCCAGCACACCATCAAAACTACCCAGATAATACACATCATGGGAGCTACGATGATGACGAGGAGGATGATGATGACTGGGATGAATGGGATGATGGACAGTCTGTTGCAGAAGAACCTAGTGGTCCAAATGGTGTTCCATACAATCAGCCCCCACGGCCCCATTACCCAAGAGCTGAATATACCCACAGACCACGGCTAGAACGTCAGGACAGTGTGGCAAGTTCGAAGAGGGGAAGTGTTGTGGGGAGGAACTTAAACAGATTTTCTAGCTTTGTAAGGTCAGGTGTCGAAGCCTTTATACTTGGTGATGTTCCCCAGCTGGGCGGAGTGCCTGAAACTCATGGTATTGAAATGGGACCCATGGGTCCACAGTGGCAAGCGGATCGTAATCCATTCAGTTGCTCTGTGGAGGCACCCACCAAACAGACAAAGTTCAAAGGAATCAAAAGTTACATTTCCTACAGGTAAGAAACTGTGTTCTTATACAGAGGTAGAACAGTCTTTAAATATACAGTCAGTGAAGTCTGTATAGTGTTGGTAAAGGTCTCTGTGTGTTTAAGGAAAATGCTCAAACCAGTGTTTACTCAGAATCAACTATTTATATCCATGCATTTACTGAACAATGTCTGGAATTTGCAAAAGTGGCATACTGTGTCTTGTCGCTTTGTGTAACTAAGGAAAAAGCGTATCATCAGCTCTTAGTAAGAGGAGTCAGGATGTGTCGGTGTACACTACAGTAATGTATACTAGTATGTGCGGTAAACTATGAACTGCAATTTGCTTGTGTGGAATTTGTGCCGTCGGGTCACTCTGTCATTAGGGAGAGTGAACAAAGGGTGTGGGAGGGTGTGATTCCAAGAAAAACAGAATAGGTTCTCTGTTACCCTGCACCCTCAGTAACAAACTCCATCTGTTTTTGTTTATTTGGGCGATTGAGCAGCTTTACTAGAATACTTTACAGGATCAGTCCACCAAAAATTCAAATTTTGGTTGTAGACGGAAATTTTTGGGCTCTGTCAGCTCCTAGCTTTGTGGTATTTTGTTGATACTGCAGTAAAGATAGTATATAAGAAAAATTGTGCTATCTAAAAAATAAAAATAAAGCTGCTGCTCAAGATGTTATACTACACCAACATAAATACAAAAAGAAGGAGCTGCCCTGAATTAGCGACCACACCGTATTTAGGCCAAAACTGGCTCTATGTGTTGCTAGTGAAATTAATCTAATAATAGGTTGAAAAGATATGTAATACGGTAAATCAAATGTGCAAAAACCACACTGTCATCAAATAGATACAGTGACGTAATATAAAATGATCACAATAGATAATAATATCATATGAAAGTGGTATATATCAGAGTCCTTCATAAACTCAAAACAATATATGAAAAAAAAAAAAAAAATAAAAAAAAAAAATTTTATTTTATTTTTTTATATATGCAAGTCTTTCAATGTCCGTGATTTAGTTTAAAGGTGACTTACACACACACACCGATAGGTGAGAAACCTCCACCACATGAACACACTGCAGCTTACCAGATCTCGTGGTCCCTTATTACAGGGGACCACACAGCGCAGATGGCTATAAACCCAGCCTGAGGTAATAATGGCAGAACCCGGAACTCCTCAACCACAGAATGGACAACGTCACAACTTGTAGCAGACTGGTTCCAAGAAGTGTCCCCCACTCAACAGTGATCCACGATAATCAGATATATTGCAGGTGACCCAAAAAGCAAATAGACTCACATAGCATAAAAAACCCTTATAAATTTATTATGTCCAGAAACGGACGAATGAACACTAATACCCCGTACACACGGTCGGAAATTCCGACCACCAAATCCGTCAGATTTTTTCCAACGGATTTTGTCTGACACTGGTGTTGCATACGCATGGTCGGACAAAGTTGTCGGAAAATCCGATCATTCTGAAAGTGGTGACGTTTGTTGCATACGACGAGACTACGTAGAGGCTAGTAGCCAATAGCTTTGGTCTCGTAATTTGATCTGAGCATGCGTGGCACTTTGTCCGTCGGAATTCTCTACACACGATCGGAAAAGGTCCAATCGGACTTTGTTGTTGGAAAATTTGAGAGCAGGATCACAAATTTTTTTAGTCGGAAATTCCGATGGAAAAAGTCAGATGGAGCCCACACACGGCCGGATTACATGTGTATGGGGCATTACAATACAGACGTTCAAATTTCAACATTAAGCAAGCCGGCTGGCCTCGCAAACAGCCCGTAGCTTCTGAGACTAAGCGTGTAGCGGTGACGTCAGTACGTCGCTCCTCCTCCCTGCGCGTTTTGTCATCAACAGGACGCTGTGCCCCCCGTGACCACATCCTGTTGATGACGAAACGTTCAGGTGATCTGGGAGTCTCCAAAAGATTACCTTAATTTGCAGGGATTTTTTCTCACTTCCTGTTTTGGCTGTAGGACAGGAAGTGAAGGGAAATCTCCCCAATGGGACAAAGATAGCAAAAATATTCTAGCCCTCCCTTACTCTATCCAAAATGAAAAATTCAAAATAAACATTTAGCCTCTAGTTCTGCTTTAAAGTTCACCTTTTGACAAAATATAATATATGCAAATTTTTTTGCATGTAATAATTTTTTTTTTCTTTCAATAAGTTTTTATAAAATTTTAACAGAATATACATAACTCGGGCATACAGAGAAAATCGCTCATTATCATACATGTTACAGTAGTAAGGAAAGACAAAACGAGCCAAACTTAGCTTGAGATATAATAACTAGCACATATCTTAAAACCAGGTGAGACGTGGTGTTAAAGGGAGGGGTGACTTACTGAACCCCCAAGATGAGATTTGCTTCTAGCAGAGAAACCTCTAATGATTGCTTTTAAATTGAAGGGAGAGGGCTGGCCCAGGGCACCCCAATTGGGATCAAACTGTGCCCTGGGACATCTCCCCTGAGTTTCCTCTCTAGTGGTAAATAGGTATTCAGGAATGGGAGAAAGTGGGGTGATCGACCCGTCTCAAAGGGTGAGGGTCTCTCTGTGAGGAGAGTGACGAGAACTGTCGCCTGTGTATTATAACAGTTTCCTCAAGTTAACTTGGAAGGTAGCTGGTGCTAACCTGGCTATCGTAAAAACTATATAAAAATAAATAAGAATAAGGGAAAGTTAAAAGAAGGATGAGGGGGAATAAGGGTGGTTGTGCCTAAAATTAGTTGGGATTCAGAGATTTATCCGAAGGGACCCCTGGAATGAGGGATATCCCGCAGTGAGATGCCCATGGTTCCCATACAGCTTCAAATTTTTGAGTGGTGTCCAGTAGTATACTGGCTAGCTTCTCCTGGGTCATTATCCATGAGATCTTACTGACTATTGCTCTGAAGGCAATCTTCGAGCGTTTCCAGGCCCTTGCAATGGTCAGTTTAGCTCCCAGTAGAATAAAGTGAATCAACCTTCGCTTGGGCCCGGAAACGTTCGGAATGTTAGCATTCAAGAGAGCAACTGCTGCAGTCCTAGGAACCGAACAGTTTGTGACCTTGGTGATTAAGGAGAATATTTTTGCCCATAGTGGCCTTATTCTGGGGCATTCCCACCAGATGTGTACCAATGTTCCCCTCAACTGACACCCTCTGAAACAGCAAGGGTCCGCCGAGGGATACATCGCAGCTAACCTAGATGGGGTCATGTACCATCTCATGAGAACTTTAACGTTTGCTTCCATTAGAGAAATATTAAGAATACCCTTAAAGGCTTTAGAACCCGCCTGGTGCCAGGTGTCTAAGTCCCATACTTGTTGGAGATCAGCCTCCCAATCAGACATGTAAGTGGATTTACTGGAAGGTTGTGTGAGCGACGAGTATATTACCGAAATGCCGCCCCTCCGGCCCTCGGCTTGACCACACCACAGTTCGTAATCGGTGAATTTGGGGGGTAGAGGTTTTTCTGTCCAAATCTCGTGTAAAAAGTGTGATATTTGATCAAATCTGGATTTCTCAGAGGTTGGCATTTCTAGTTTGTGAGTGCAGAAATTTAGGGTGAGAGGTCCTTTACTCGTGAAATAGTGTCCAATGCGGTACAGTCCCTTATCCAACCACCACTGGAATGTTTTAATGACCATCCCGGGCGGGAAGTTTGGGTTGCCAAAGATGTGGGAGAGAGGTCTAGCCTCCGAGATTAGGTTTGGATTATCACGAATTCTGTCCCAAAGGGCGTATGACTGAGAGAGAGAAGGTGAAAGAATTGCTGGCCTTTGTTTTTGTGGGCACCATAATAGAAAGTCTAAAGTGTATTGGGGTACTGCATGTCTCTCCATATAGACCCAGTCTGGTTTTTCATATGATGAATAAACCGATGATAATTGGGCTAGTCTAGCTGCCTGATAGTATTTAAGGAGATACGGTAATCCCAGTCCCCCCTTTTTCCTATGCAGGTATAGAGTTTGTTGGGGGATTCTATAGCCCGATTTCCCCCATATGAACTTCAGGATTTTACTTTGTAGTGTCTTGAGATGATCTCTTCGAATGGGTATTGGGAGGGACCTAAAGAAGTAAAGAATTCTAGGAAGCAGGGTCATTTTAATGGAATTAATTCTACCTAGCCAGGAAAGCTCATATTGTGACCATGTTTTCAGATCGTCCGCTAGCTTTTGAAATAGTGGGGGATAATTTTTATTGTATAGGGCTTCTATCCTGTCTGTGAGGGAAATCCCTAGGTATTTGAGGTAGCCCGTTCCCCATTGGAATTGAAAGGATTTTTGAAGTAGGGTGACCGTGGAGGGAGGAAGAGAGATGTTCAGTGCCTGTGATTTAGAGTAGTTTACTCCTAAGCCCGATATCCCAGAGAAGTCTGAGAGTGTTTTGAGTAGGTTTGGGAGGGAAGTGATGGGAGACGTCAAAAATAAGAGCATGTCGTCTGCAAATAGGCCGCATTTGTGAGTACGATCCCCGCATTTGACCCCTTGGATGTCGGGATTGATTCTTATTGCTATGGCTAGAGTTTCAATCGCAATGGCAAAAATAATCGGGGATAACGGACATCCTTGTCTAGTTCCTCTAGCAATGGGTATGGGGTTGGAGTATTGTCCCTGTATGCGTATTTGGGCTTTGGGTCGTGAGTATAAGGAGTGAATCACCCCTCTAAAGCGGGGGCCGAAGCCCCATTTCTCCAGGAGTGGGAAGAGGTATGACCATGATACTGAGTCGAAAGCTTTTTGAAGATCAAGAGATAACAGTAGTCCCTGTTGTGCTGACCCCCCATCCCAGTTAGATTGAAGAATGGATACAATATCTATCGCCCTCCTAATTTGGTCGGGGCCTTGCCTGCCTGGAATGAACCCCACCTGGTCTTTGTGTATATATTTGTTAATAAAGGACGATAGGCGAACCGCCATTATTTTTGTGAGGACTTTAAGATCAGAGTTAATAAGTGAGATGGGTCGGTAGTTCCCTATCTCTTCTGGGTTCTTATCGGGCTTAGGAATAACCGTAATGTATGCCGTATTGAGATGAGGGTCTAGGGGATTGCCTTGAGTTAAGTGATTAAAGAATTTAACCATATATGGGACTAGGGATTCCTTGAAGGTTTTATAATAGGGAGCCGATAACCCGTCAGGGCCAGGTGCCGACCTTGTCCTGAGGCCTTTGATTACTGAGGCCACTTCTTCTATCACGAAAGGGGCTTCTAAGATTTCCCTATGTTCGTCTATTAATCTTGGTATAGGTACACTGTCCATGAAGTCAGAGATCGAGATACTCGGGGATTGTGGGGGAGCACTGTAGAGTTTCGCATAAAATTTTTGAAAGGCATCTAGGATTTTGGCGGGGTTGGCCGTAAGACCGTGATTTGCTAATCTGATTTTGGGGAAAGAGGAGAATTTTGTTCTGGGAGATAATTTATTGGCTAGCATTGGTCCTATCTTCCCCTTCTGAGTGTAGAATTTGTTCGAGCTCCAGCGGATAGATTTTTCCGCTTTCGTCGTAAGAGCTAGGTTAAGTTCCAGTCTTAGCTTTTCAATGTGGGCAAGTAGGGATGGGGAGGGGCGACGTTTGTGTTTGAGCTTTGGCAGATTTGTATGATTCTTCCAGTCTATCTATCTGTATCATGCGTTCTTTCTTGAGCTTGGAACCTATCTGTATGAACTTTCCCCTAATCACAGCCTTGTGTGCTGACCATAGCGTCTCTGGTGAAATGTCTTCTACATCATTTAGGGTGAAGTACTCAGTCAGGGCCTTATTTAATTCTATCACTTGCACTGGGTCTGAGAGTATAGATTCATTTAGGCGCCATTGTCCCTGTTTCGTCGTGTGTGTGCTGGATTGAATGTGCATGATAACTAGTGAGTGATCTGAGAGAACCGTATCACTTATGTGAGATTTAAGAATTGCTGGTAGCGAGTTTGGAAAGACCAGAATATGGTCAATCCTGGCGTATGTGTCATGCGGGTATGAATAGTGAGTGAAATCCCTTTTGGAGGGGTTGAATTCTCTCCATACATCAATGAAGTGTAATAATTTTTTTATGTTGCAGGAGCCTGTAAAGCATTGCACCAGAAATCAGCAGATTGCTGTTGCCATGCAGGTCTCCTGCAGACCTGTCAATGTACCTGCTTGCTGCTATCTCGTATGAGTAAGCGGATACACTCTGACAGGAAGAATCAATGAACTACCACAATGCTCACAGCACGGTGGTAATTCATTGAGAAACATACAAGCTGACAGCTGCCAAGGCTATCGGGACTTCCCATTTACAGAACACTGTGAATGAGTGACCCGGGGGCAGAGTTTTTTTTTTTTTTTTTAAAGTGGATGTTAGCCCTCTCCTTTACCCAGTAAAGTGAACAGCCTTAGATAATACACAGTGATGAAACAAATCTCCCTACAATAGTTTTACATGTATATCTGCTGTCTTCAGCTTTATATATTCTTTAGAAAGTAAACATCATGTTATAAATGTTTCAGCAGTGGGTGTGGAGTCTGGGCATACACTGTGTGTGAGCTGATTGGAGCAAAGGCACATACCACCCTCCACATAGGCAGAAGAAACTTGCAGAGCTGTGCTGTGAATAGACGAGCTCTCTGCTTATCTATCTCTAAGTTAGCTCCCCGACACAAATTTCCAGTTGCTTTTATCTCCTGTGTTGGAGAGCTTGTCAGAAGTTATCATGCTGATAACAGGAATGGAGCAGCAGAAAGACACAGCACTTAGGGCTTTGGAGAGAGATAAGAAAACACTACAGATATATGTGCCCAGGCCAGATTTCATGAATGGGCTTTACATCCACTTTAATTGTGACAGCTAGCAGGGGGAGAAGATTCCCGCTAGCTGTCAGAGCAGGAAATCGGGGGGGGGGGGGGGGACTGGTCCTTTTATAACCTGTTACATGTTACACCCTGATTATGGGTGTAACATGTTATGAAAGGTGAACTTATCCTTTTAACTGCTTTTTTAGGGGATTTAGAAAAGCGGATTTATCTACCCGATCCACTGCTCCTGCAGTCTCCCCTGCGCTGCTAGACCAGTAACCTTGGCCTCTACTTATCCATGCTTCGGTGGCCTAAGGTCCTCTGATATCATAAAGACCTAGAGGAGCATCCTCTGCCGGGGTAGTAGAGGGTCTCATAAGTATAAATGCTTTTACCTTGCCTCTAGACTAAATGGGCAGTTAAAAACTGCAGTGAGGCACATCCCATCTGCAGGGGAGAATTTTTAGGTTTCCTGGTGTTGGGTTTTTAAGGACAAGTACAGTAATATATAAAATAACCCTTTCCCCCCTCCCTTGCCCTATAAGTATTCTCAGCTCTGCAATCCATCCCTGCATGTGCGTATTTACTTATTTTTTGTGGCCTTTCCACACTGTCTGCAGTCCAGCTGGTAAAAATGTAGTACTGTGCTCTCCGGGCCTACTCACTAACATCTCATAGAATGAATTGCTCCTGCAGTATGGGTACATCCCTTTCAAGTCTACAAGTTGCTGGTGCTGTGGTGCAAATGTAAGTGAGGACATTTAAGGTGGCACGGCAGAGTGTAATGGGGGGGGGGGGGGGGTATATACAGTATTCCTTATACATTTCTGAACTTTACCTTTTTAAGACAGTCCTATCATAACACATATTTTGTTTGCACATGTCAATTTGTGCTCATAAATATACAGGTCCACCCATTGGCTATTCACCATCCTAACTCTAAATAAAAAAAAATGCTAGGTTAAAGGTAAAAAAAAAATAATCAATCACCTTACACCCCAGTTTGCAGCATGGTTGCTAGGCGAGGGTGATGACATTCAGCCTTTCCAGATTCAGAATACTTTATTAATCCCAAATGGAAATTATTATTTAATCCAGGAGGGAAATTATTAACAGGATCCTGGGATAGCCGAGTATCCTTAATCCAATGAGAACTTTCATGAGCTGTGCAGGAGCATATTCTTTCCTCCTCTTTCAGGGATGTAGAGTTTATGATGGCATACATGAGGTTGCAGTAATATTCTCTTCCAGGGAGATTCAGTTTATGAAGGCATGCTTGGTTACAGTAATATTCTCAACAATTGTCAGCCTCATTGCGACCTGTTATATTGCTTTTGGCGCTGCTCAAAGTAGAGGTGAAAGCATATCCCTGTGTCCTACAGCAGCGGTGGCCAACCATTGGTAAAGTTTTAAAGGTCCCCATGGGTTCTGCTTCAAATCAACATTGTGGCGGATATATACTGCCCAATGTTGTTTATAGTGTTTTCCATGCACACTGACAGTCAATCAGTCAATACTTTCAGTGTCCATGGATACCCGATGCTTCCTCTGTAGTTCTTGCTCCTGTTAACTCAGAGGGAGGCACCGGTAGTGCAGAGAGCGGGAGTGGAAGGAGGAGGGGACTTCCAATGACAGCTCTGATCAGACTGTGAAAGGGAGCATGGAACTCGAGCACATGGCTGTATAAGGAGGTGAGATTCAATGATGAGTCTGTATAGAGCAGCAGTGTGATGCAGAGTGCAGGGGGCAGAGAGCAAGAGCATTGTGTTTATAAGGCACCAGTCTGATCCAGGGGGAGGGGGGCAGAAAGCGAGTGTGTTGCGTGTATAAGGCATGTAAAATTCATGTTAGTGGTCAGTGGGATTCAAAATTGTGAGTTTAGTGGTCTGTGAGGTCCGAAAGATTGGCTACCACTGTCCTAGAGCATGGTGTGCGGGCTTGTCCTGATACCAATCCAGAGGACTAGTGAATGTAAATCGGAAAGGATCGCTGCTACTCCTAACCAGCCCAGGTGAATGAATGATAAGTAGCTGCCTCAGCTTACATGTCTCCACCAAACCTCCACCAAACCACACACTCTGATGGATTTCTCCCCCCACTGGTGCTTAGTCATAGGGTCTACTAAGCCCTAGTGGGTGGATCGAAATGCATCAGGGTGCTGAGTAGCGCCGATCCTTTGCTCTTACCAGTTGTCAGGCTTGTGTTTTTTGTTTTTTTATATTTAAGTGATTTTTACCATTTGTATCCTATTTATCTCCTGTCTTTATCTTCTTTTTTTATTTTATTGATTTATTTTTATTATTTTGTCAGGCTTACACCAGGGCACACCAATTCTCCAGTTTACCGAAGATACAAGCATTTTGACTGGTTGTACAACCGGCTTCTGCATAAGTTTACAGTAATCTCCATTCCACACTTGCCCGAAAAGCAAGCGACAGGACGCTTTGAGGAGGACTTCATCCAAAAGCGCAAACGTCGTTTGATCCTGTGGATGGATCATATGACCAGTCACCCGGTTCTTTCTCAGTATGATGGTTTTCAGCACTTCTTAACCTGTCAAGATGAGAAGCAATGGAAAGCGGGCAAACGACGGGCAGAGAAAGATGAGATGGTGGGTGCCAGTTTCCTGCTGACTCTGGAGATACCTACTGAACACCAGGACCTGCAGGATGTGGAAGAGCGTGTGGATGCCTTCAAAGCCTTCTCAAAAAAGATGGATGAGAGCGTTATGCAGTTAACCGGTGTGGTGTCTGAACTGGCACGTAAACACATGGGTGGCTTTCGTAAGGAGTTTCAGAAACTTGGAAATGCTCTTCAGGGTCTTAGTTATTCCTTCCAGCTAGACCCTCCATATGGCACAGAACCACTCGTTGGTGCTATTGCTCACACAGGGCAAACTTATGAAAAGGTTGGGGAGATGTTTGCCGAGCAGCCTAAGAACGATCAGTTTCGATTTCTTGATACCCTGTCTTTGTACCAAGGATTGCTGTCTAACTTTCCAGACATCATCCACCTACAGAAAGGTACGTTCAGAACGGTTTTCTTACAAGTTCTAAGATGAAACGTGCTTCCTTCAACTCTGCTTTTATAAGAGCACAATCATTACGCTTTTATTGCTAATGATATATTATTTTATTTGTAGTCTCATCCCTTAATGGACATAAAAACAGATAAAGAAAAGTAAAACAATCGCAAGGGAAACTAATGAGGGTGAGAGAGAAGCCAATGAAATATAATAGAGGTGTTGGGAAGAAATAGCAATTTATTTAAGGGTAAAAGCAGAAGAGTCTCTTTGGCGGAGTCTTCAAAGGATAAGCCTATGATGTTTCTGACAATTTTAGTACCATAGAGCAGGGCAGCTGACAAAATAAATATAATTTATTAGCTCTCCTACGTACACACAGTAAAATAGATGACTTGTTTGACTTTTGTTGATGTCGGTAATTGCATATTAGGTTTGCAGTTTTTGAGTATATAGATGACATACTGTGCTTACATCTATTTACAGTATATTTGTTTAATGTGCAAGCTGCCTTCATTAAATATAAAATGATGCTCTAAAAAGCATGAAAATACAACAAGGCTAGTACAAAAGCAGGATGTAGAAAAAAAGAAGAAGCAGCAAATGAGTATGACTTTATTTTACTATATATTTTTATCAGTTTAAAAGCTGTTGTAAACATATTGAAAACATGGAAGTCTATACTTGTTCTGTTATTTAATACGGCTTTTATTATCAGTCTCATGCGGTGACATGTTAATGTTTTACTTATGGCATCATTTCATCAGGTTCCAGTGTAACAAACACAGTTTGAATAATCCAAATTGGGGAACAATTTCAGATGATAAATGCAACAAAGCTATAAAAAAAAAAAAAGGAAAAAAAATTTCCTGCCTAACGATGCTCTTTTGCCAGTAAAAGCAAAGTTGGACTTATAAAGGGAATCTGTGAGAGTATAAATATTAAAGCTACTGCTGATTTCCTTTTGGTACAGACTCTGGGGCTATTCTGATCTTGGCTTTACAGTTCAAGACACTGAGCTGGAATAAATATACAGGATATCAGTTTTTAGACTTTACTGGCTGCATGCCTGTTCTTAGGTCAGTTTTAACAACAAGTTAGCACAGGGCTTGACAAATTTGCTTGGAATCTAGGAGCCAGCTAAAAAAGTTAGGAGCCACTGACAGGTGGCACTGGGCACCGTAGGACGTCCTCCCAGAACCTTGCTCCTGCACGCCCCCTGGGGCGCGCACTCGGGAACATCCGTGACCGCCAGGTCCCGAGGACCCGGTGCATCGCGGTAAACGGACGCCAATAGCGGCCGTTTACCACGTGATCGCTCTGTCAAATGATCGTGCGATTTACATGTACACAAACCGGCGTCACGTCATGATGCCGGTTCCTCCCTCCCCTCTCTGTATCGATCGGTACAGTGAGAGGTGAAAAGCTGAGGGGGGGAGAGATGGGACCAGCGCTGTGGGCTGGATGTGTAGTGCCCACAGCGCTGGTCAGTGACAGCTACACTGCCAGCACTGTGCAATACTCTTCCAGCACTGTGCAATACTCTGCCAGCACTGTGCAATACTCTGCCAGCACTGTGCAATACTCTGCCAATACATTTTAATAGAAACAAATCATTTTTTTTTTTTTTTTACCGAATTTTCAGTATTTTTTGATTTATAGTGCAAAAAATAAAAAACCCAGCGGTGATTAAATACCACCAAAAGAAAGCTCTATTTGTGTGAAAAAAAGGACAAAAAATTAATTTGGGTACAATGTTGCATGACTGAGAAATTGTCATTCAAAGTGTGAGAGCACTGAAAGCTGAAGTGCCCAGTGGTTAACATTGCATTAGCATTGTTAGAGGTGTTGCAATACCAACGGCCACCACAAGATGGCGCCATAGAAGGATTTCAGAAGGCCGCAAAGCCGCGGCCTAAATTTCTGGCCGGCGCGGCCCGATGCAATCGCGCGGCGGGGGTCGGTGTCCACAGGTTGACACGGTACCGCAGCTGTGTCGCCCCAGGCGCTAGGACCCCAATTCTAGGCGCAATTGCGCCCGGGCGACTGGGGTTTGTCGAGGCCTGAGTTAGCAGTTGTAGCTCTAAAGCCGGCCATAGATGGTTCGATTCTTGGCCAGTTCAACAGGGACTGGCTGAGATTTGAACCATCTATGGGCAGGCTGATTGTACCCAAGTTGATTCATTGATTGACTTGGGTATAACCAGTATGTCGGATTGCTAGCATGTGATTATTACCAGCGTCTATAGCCACTAGCAATGATCACTGTGTTCTCCCAGCCGGGATGCCCCCCCTACCAGGAGAACACAATAGATTCGTAGGAGGGATTTACATATAGTGTTGATGGGGGACTTGAGAAATTTACACAAACTCCCATGTAGATGTAACCTTTTTTTTTTTTTTTTTTAGGCTTTTCTTCCCTTATTTTTACCTACTTATTCTGACAGAAACATACTCTCTAAACTAGAGTGACAGCACCCACTCACTGTACTGCACCCATGGAGGGGGAGCTTTGTCCCTAGCACAGGAATTATGTTAGAACTACAGAATGCCTCCCACTCCAATATTCATGATTCATAATTTCCAAAACATAGAGCAGGGGTGCCCAACTAGTGGCCCGGGGGCCACATGTGGCCCGCGGAGCCCTCTGATGTGGCCCGCGACCTACTGCTCTAGGATGGCTGGTTGGCAAGCCCAGATCACGGGTTCCCGTCCCGGCATCCCAGAGCATCAGTGTTGTGAATGAAGCCGGTGGTAGAGGAAGCAAGCAGCTGCGTAGCAGAGCCACATAAGACAATGCTTCCTGTATAGCGCCACCTCCTGTCACAGGTGGAGTGATACCAAATGCACTCTGCCTGGAACAGCAACAGCTGGCGATACCCGAATTGAAGACTGTTATTATTCAGGTCCGCCTGTCAGTTTTGACGGCGGACCTGAACGGGCGCCCCATGCTGGTCTATGGAGCGACGGATGTCAGCTGTGACATGTCCTCTGACATCCGACCCGGTACAATCCGCCAAAAGCAGACAGATGGCCCTACATCCGGATCCGTCACTGACGGATCGGATCCGGTGAGATCTGATGAAAACGGACATGCTGTTCGTTTTCATCTGATCTCTCCATAGAAACCAGCGGCGCTCGACAAGCCCCTCCCCACTCAGTGAGCAGAGAGGGACTTGTCATCCGCCGGCTCAGCAGAGATCCACAGAGAGATCTCCCGCTGATCCGGCGGACAGAGGCAGACTCCGTGGAAGCGGATCCGCCTCGTGTGAAAGGGGCCTTAGTCTGCATGATTGACAGAAAAGAAAAAAACAAAATCCAATGAATAAAAGGGACAGTCAGGGTTGGGAGGGAAGCGCTAAATGGTGCTGGGCATCCTCCAGCCAGTAAATGAGGTAAAAATCAACCAAAAGTATCCCACTGCTCCATTCACATTAGCCCCAAACTTATTTCCAGCTGTAGGTGCTGGTCTGGTTCACAGCCAAAATACTAGTTATAAAGAATGACCGCACTCCAACTCGCTGAAGATCCAAAACTGTATTGTAGAAAATCAATCATCATATCTTGTTTACAGCTCCATAAAAGCAGGTACAGGCATTAACACGTTTCATGCTACAAAGCGCTTAATCAGTCTTGATTAAGCACTTTCTAGTGCAAAATGTGTTAATGCCTGTACCTGCCTTTATTTAGCTGTAAATGTGATTTTATGATCGATTTTCTACAATAAAGTTTTGGACCTTCAGCAAGTTGGAGTGCGGTCATCCATCCTTTTTCACCAGTAAATGAGGTGGGCTCTGTCTGACTTGCTGCAGCTCCTAATGCAACTGTGAAAAACTAACAGTGAGCAGCAAAATCAGTAATGAATTTTTGAGCCCCGTTCTTTTAGTGCCCCCAACTGCCAACAGCAAATGGGGTGTTCACAAGCCACAGTCACAATGCTTAGTGCTGGCAGCGAAAATTATCTGACAAGTTGTAGTCGGTGGATGGAAAGCCAGCTGAATGCAACCCATTTAAGCAAAGGGGAAGCACCACAAATGCCACAAATGTTTGTTCTCCAATAATGTGGTAAAACATGTGATGAGGAGGCATCGCAATCACCTGTCAATTGCCTCTGAAAAGTGATCTGAATGTTCATTGCTTTTCAGAGGAGCTGCGATTTAGATGTTAGCCTATCCTTATTCATACTGCAGGCTGTGCTTTGTCTCAGGTGGTTTATGTGGGAATGTTACATAGTCAGGTTGAAAAAAGTCACAAATCCATCTAGTTCAACCATAAAAAAAAATAATAAAATAAAAAAATATCATACAATCCCATATACCCAATCCTATACCCACAGTTGATCCAGAGGAATGCAACCCCCCCCCCAGAAAAGCAGGATCCAGTTTTCTACAGCAGGGGAAAAAATCCTTCCTGATCCCACAGAGGCATTCGGATTTTCCCCGGATCAACTTTACCTATAAATGTTAGTATCCAGTTATATTTTGTATATTTAGGAAAGTATCCAGGCCTTTCTTAAAGCAATCTATTGAGCTGGCCAAAACCACCTCAGGAGGGAGTCTATTCCACATTTTCACAGCTCTTACTGTGAGGAAACCTTTCCGTATTTGGAGATGAAATCTCTTTTCCTCTAGACGTAAAGAGTGCCCCCTTGTCCTCAGTGTTGACTGTAAAGTGAATAACTCAACACCAAGTTCACTATATGGACCCCTTATATATTTATACATGTTGATCATATCCCCCCTGTATTCTACTCTTCTCAAGAGTGAATAAATCCAGTTCCTCTAATCTTTCCTCATAGCTGAGCTCCTCCATGCCTCTTATCAGTTTGGTTGCCCTTCTCTGCACTTTCTTCAGTCCCCCGATTATCCTTTTTGAGAACTGGTGCCCAAAACTGAGCTGCATATATGAGAATGCTCTCTACATGTTGCTGCAGAGGACACCTCTTGATAGGAGGAGAGCTCAGTCACATGACTCCCCCCCCCCCCCCCCTATTCATTACATCCAATGAAGCTTTGCTTGTTTCCAATTTCTGAAGCCAACAGTTTTTTTTAAGCATCGGTATGGCTATGATAAGGACATACTGCTGCTTTTGAAACAAAATATAGGAGGGACTATGGACTTTTTAGGCACCATAACACAATCATTTTTATAAGTAGAGCAAATTTATTTAGTATAAAAAAGTTCACACAAAACTTAAAAATTTTCGCCTACAACAATTATATCCATATAGAACGTTTACACATATTACCGCTACTGTAACCTACCCATATTACAATTGGAAGCTATGGACAAACTAGGTTGTAGAAATTCCATAGTTGGGTTGAATATCCAATGGAGAGGTGAAAATACAGCATTTGCGGTAAGGTCATAATATTCGAGAAAAATGGCTCAACATATTTCGCGTGTATGCACGCTTCTTCTGGAGCTTAAACTTTATAGCTAGCGGAAAGTAGAAAGAACAAAATAAATATAATATGTAAAACAATAATTACAAAAGTGATTCATTAGTAGAAAAGTATGCAAAAACAATTATTGAACAGTTAGGCCCCTTTCACACTGGGGCGTTTTTCAGGCGGTACAGCGCTAAAAATCGCGCCTGTTCACCGCCTGAAAAAATCCGGCCCCTTTAACTCCAGTGTGAAAGCCGGCGGGCTTTCACACTGGAGCGGTGCGCTAGCAGGACGGCAAAAAAAGTCCTGCTAGCAGCATCTTTGGAGCGGTATAGGAGCGGTGTGTTCACCGCTCCTATACCGCTCCTTCCCATTGATTTGAATGGGAAACCGCGGCAATACCGGCGCAAAGCGCCGCTATGGCGGCGCTCTGCGGGGGTGTTTAACCCTTTTTCGGCCGCTAAAACCGCACCGCGAGCGGCCGAATACCGCGGTTAAAACGACGGTAAAGCAGCGCTAAATATAGCGCTGCTTTACCGTCACCGCGGCTCCCCGCCCCAGTGTGAAAGGGGCCTTAAGGTGTGTTCTGGACAGTATATGTCAATCAGCTAAAAAATAGCTTAATAGCTTCCAATTGTAATATGGTTAGGTTACAGTAGCGGTAATATGTGTAAACGTTGTATATGGATATAATTGTTGTAGGCGGAAATTTTTAAGTTTTGTATGAACTTTTTTATACTAAATAAATGTGTTCTACTTATAAAAATGATTGTGTTATGGTGCCTAAAAAGTCCATAGTCCCTCCTATATTTTGTTTCATATTATTTCAGGACATGGCACATTGTTATCTAATTCTGTATCCACAGTACCACTCTGTTAGAGGATACATTTATCATCCTTTCCATACTGCTGCTTTTGCTGGGCCGCAAAGTATTAATAATAGAGTGTCAGCCTTCAGGCCAGTCAGCTTGCATTTTCAGAAGGAGACGTCAACAATGGCAGACTGTTACAGGTTTCCATAAAGTAAAGTAGGCAGATTAAAATCTTTTCACAAAAAGACAGGTTTGCTTTAAGCCTAATGGGAGTGACTGTGGGGAGACTTCATACTACCGCTTACCCTTTTTTTTTTTTTTGTCTGTCTTACTCAGGAGCATTTGCTAAGGTGAAGGACAGCCAGCGAATGACTGATGAAGGGAAAATGGAGCAGGAAGAAGCCGACGGAATCCGGAAGAGGTCCCGCATAGTTGGATTTGCTTTGCAAGCAGAGATTAACCATTTTCACCAGAGGAGGTTGCTAGACTTCAAGCAGACGATCCAACATTATATAAAGGAACAGATTCTCTTCTATCAGAGGGTCAGCCAGGAGCTAGAGAAGACTTTACAGTTGTATGAAAACATGTGACACCATCTCTAGTTTTTGGGAATTTGGCTTTTTTTTTCTTTTTCAGCCAACAAATGGTTTGGCATTGTCCAGCGGATACATTCCTGATAACAAACGCCATCTTTTTTTATTACCTTGTACACACCTGGGTGCCTTTTACAATGAACGGGGCTAACTAAAATCAATGGAATTTAGAGATATCTTTAAGTTTTGAAAGACTGAGAAGAACTTTTAAAAATTAGATTTTTAGCAGGTGTTAATATTGGTAAAAATATATGTTTGACAAGATGCTGCTGTTTATGTAAAAGAGCAAAAATAAATCAAAGCTTTATCCTATATTTCTAGAGGTCAACTATTTACAATGGAGGATAAGGGAACATTGACAAACTGCTAGGACCTTGTGGTTTCAGTGTCATTGGAAAAGAAGTGCAATCATCACTTACAGACATTTTGTGAGCTAAAATAACTTTCAGCTTCAATCATTTCACATGACTAGGACTAGAGGGCCTCATGTATAAAAACTAGACTGAAGGATGATAAAGGTGTTGCACGAAGGAACCAGTTATTTTGACTGTACGCTTTATAATGAAGGCTAGATAATGAATGTAACGCTGGCCATACACCAAATGTGTTTAGTGGGTAGCCCCAGGGCCAGATTAAGAACATCATGGGCCTGGTGCTGAGGATTTTGGTGGGGCCTTTTATAAACAATAAATTAATAAATAAAAATGCAAACAATTTTTTGTTTTAACAAATTAAATTAAAAAGAGAGGGAGGATGAGAGAGAGAGAGAGAGAGAGAGAGAGAGAAAGGGGATGAAAGAGGTGTGAGGGGTAAGGGAAAGAGGATGAGAAAGGGGGGATGAGAGAAAGAGGATGCACATGAGCATGTGTGGGAATGACATCAACACAGCCCGGCCAAGGCAAGTGACCGAAGGCACAGAACCCGGAAGGAAGACGATGGAAGCGCCCGGGTCGGATTGATCACAGCACAGCACTGGAGGGCTCAGTCTGACAATTTAAGTGTACCCTAATGTGCTAATATGCTGTGCATACTTGTACATTATGGCATAACCTACCTAAGGGCCTCTAAAAAATAGTAATGTTAGAAAAGTTTACTACCGCTTTAATATCATTGGAATCCAGGAGCCTCTCATGGGGCCCTCTACTGACCCGCATAGTTGCCAACATTTCAAAAATATTTTCAGGGACACTTTTTTACAAGTGCTATATTTAGAGTAGCTGACATCACCCATGTTCCTCTATACATCACAATAGTAATTACAAAATTAAATAAGTACTAATAATGGGGCAATTTTAAAGAACTGTTTTTGTGGGTAAGAGGCATAGGGGAGGAGAATGGATGGTATAAAAGTGGGAAGTATGTGCAGGTGAGGGAGAGGAATGTGGAGGGTCTAACAGTGGGCACTATGTACATGAGAGGAGTGCGGAGGGTATGGCAGAAGGCACTATGTACAGGAGAGGAGTGTGAAGAGTATGACAGTGGGCAGTATGCACAGCAGAGGAGTGTGGAGGGTATGATGACAGTGAGCAGTATGTACAGGAGAGGAGTGTGGAGGTACGACAGTGGGCACTATGTACAGGAGAGAAGTGTATGACAGCGGGCACTATGTACAGGAGAGGAGTGTGTAGGATATGACAGCGGGCGCTATGTACAGGAGAGAAGTGTGGAGAGTATGACAGTGGGCACTATGTATAGGAGAGGAGGATGAAGGAATCTGGGAAGGAAAAATGTAAAGGTTTGTGGAAGGCTGTTTAGGGACTGTGTAGTGGTTAAGCGGGCCATACATGGATTGAAATTGCACCAATTAAGCAGAGACCAGCCATAGTCGATCTATGTATGGGCTACCTGGTTTTACACAAGTCAACCTATTAACCGACTTGAGTACAACCAGCCTGTCAGGTTTTCCCCAAAACAATCAGTGCTGCCAGCTATAGTTAGCAACACTGATCATCGTATTCACTGGCAGAACACAATAACACTGCAGGAGTGATTCCCCCATTCACAGGTCAGCAGGTGAGAGGGTGTGTGGGGACAGGCTGGGGAGAGATACTAGTCAGTGGCTGGGTAGGCACTGGTTAGTATCAGATCCAGATACACACAGGTTACATATGCCACGATCGTTAGAGTGAGAACAATAATTCTAGCCTTAGACCTCCTCTGTAACTCTAAACATGTAACCTGTAAAAAAATTAAAGCATCGCTTGGTACACAAAAAATATCGTGCTAACTTTAGTGTTTTTTTTTATGAATGAAACAGTTTCTTTCCAAAAAAAACGTTTGAAAAATTGCTGCACAAATATGTAACATAAAAAGTTGCAAAGACCACCATTTTATTCCATAGGGTGTCTGCTAAAACAACATATATAATGCTTGAGGCTTCTGAGTAATTTTCTATCAAAAAAATTATGATTTTTACATGTAGGAGAGAAGTGTCAGAATTGGCCTGGGTGGCAAGGGGTTAATTATCATAAGTAATATACAAATAATTATTATAAGCACTGTGAGTTCATCCTCTCAGTCTTCGGCAGAGTGTTCCAGCTTGTATTTATACTGGCCACTCTGTATGTAGCTTCTGATCGACTGCGCAAGCAACCCCATATCTCCAGAACCATAGATGATAGCAGCCCCATATTTTAACCAGTGCTGGAGTAGGTCTTTAGCTACCTACTCCAGCACTGTGGGGTCTCTGTGACTCCTGATCGTTGAGCTACAACCCTCGAAGTCGATTTTTTTTTTTTTTTTTTAGAATTTTTTTTTTTTTTTTTTGGGACAAATGGGCCTATCTTGAGAAAGGGGCCTGGAGCTGCAGCTCCAATAGCCCCTATGTTAATCCGGCCCTGATAGTATCTACATCCCCAACTCCAACAGGAATTACATCTAATACAGAGATACTTTTTAACATGAGGAGGGGGGGGGGGGGGGGCCCACTCTGGTTAACAACATTATCTGCCCTACAAGCAGGCCCTATGCTAGAAGAGTGTCAGAGGTTTTCTGTAGTAGGCTCTGTATTGACCCAAACATCATCTAGGTGCTGCCTATGAAGCTTTCAATGCATGAAGCTGCGTGTAGAAGAAAAGGGCACATTATCAGTTACAGCAGTGAGTTGCACATTCTGGTGCAGCCGTGCATGGTAACCAATCAGCTGTTCATTTCAGCTTGTTCAATAAAGCTTTGGACAAAAAACCTGCAAGTATTTGGTTTCTATGCAGGGCTGTTCCAGATTTTGTACTCTCCAGTTTTAGTAAATCCACTTCATAGTGCTTGAGGCTTCACAGGCAGCAGTCACACACCCTAAAACAGTGATGGAGAACCTTTGCACCCCCCAGATGTTTTAGAACTACATTTCCCATGATGCTCATCTACACTGCAGAGTGCATGAGCATCATGGGAAATGTAGTTCCAAAACATCTGGGGTGCCAAGGTTCACCATCACTGCACTATAAAGGTCAAGAGGAGGAAACACTACAGCTGCACAGAAGTGTTAAAGGTTGAAGAAAACAGCATTGCCCTTATTGACGAAGGGTATTAACGAATTGCTATGCAAAGGCAGCATTAGTAAGGGCCACTTGGCGACATTTTATTTACAAAAACCGAAATTAAAACTGTTTCCTAATGAAGGAGTTTCTGTAAAACTTAACTCCAGGCAGATATCGAGCATCATATAGTTAAGGTGGTTCTAAAGCCTCAAGGTTTTTTTTACCTTAATGTTTTCTTACCTGAGCCTGATCCAACGACCTGCACAAGAGCAGTGGCTCTTGCCGCTGTCTCCCTCCTCATTGGGCATATTGGTAGCAGAGGGAGCCACTGGCTCCTGCTGCGGTCAATGAAATGGTGTGACAAGGGAGCACAGGTGGGGGGCAGAGCAGCCTGGTCTGTGTCAATAGACGCAGACAGAGCGGCTCAGGAGCAAGCCGCGTTCCATGGGGGCACTCGCCAAAGAGGCGGAGCCTGGAACGCTGGCGGGGGACCCCAAAAAAGGAGGATCGGGGCTGCTCTGTGCCAAACATTACTATGCTGCTGTTCCCTTTGTGTCCAACCACAGTCTGGGGCAAGTCTTGAACTGGATATAGTGCAGACTGCATACAGACCTTGTGCCTGGCTACATCATCTGACCGGGGTGCCTACATTACAAGTGCTGTTCAGCCGAATTACAGATTGTTTGGTAGATAACTTTTGTTTCCTTTATACACAAATGTACATTTAACCACTTGCATGGAAATCTGCTTTAAAGTGGTTGTATACCCTTACAGATTACTTTGACCTACAGGTAAGCCTAGATTAAGGCTTACCTGTAGGTCCAAGAAATATCTCCCAAATCTAAAAGGTTTGGGAGATGTTTACAGAAATAGCGGCACCGCTGTCTACGGCGCATGCGCGCCGTAGACAATAGCGCAGGGGCACTGCGCGCGCCGCAAGTGAAGGCAAACATGCCGTCACTTACGGCTCCAGCGCGCATGCGCCGGCGTGACGTCATCGCTTCTCCGGCCACTCACAGCGCCAGAGCAGCGATACCCGGAAGGAAGATGGAGGCTCCGTACACAAGGGGGCAGCGGTGACATCGCTGGCTCCTGTGTCAGGTAAGTGACACATAATGGGCTACTATGCGATGCATAGTAGTCCATTATGCTTTACCTTTGCAGGAAAACAAAGAGGAAGTAAACGCATCAGGGTTTACTTCCTCTTTAAGAGAAAAAAAAAATAATTACTTTACACTTAACATCTCTCTTGCCAACATACCCCTCCCATAAGATCAGCTAGCAACCTCCTCCTTCACCAGACAGAGGAGAGTTGGCAAACACTTTAAAATGAAATAAATAAATAAGGAGGTAAGGGTCGTTCACACTAGAACGCGATCTGTGGCACATTTCCTGCACCGCATTCAAAGCGCACTGCCCTTGCAATCTGAAGCAGGTATCAAGTTAACAACGCCCCAAACGCAGTGCATCTTTCCACACCAGATCTCATGGTACAAAAGTACCACGTGATCCAGTTGCAGTGCATTTCCAGATTGGAAGAGTGCATGCGCTACTTTTGGTGTGGTGCGATTTCAGTTCATTCAATAGGAATGCATGTGAATCACATGTTGCATTCCTGTGCGATTTCTAGTGTGAACTAGCCCCAATCCTGTAAAATACATTATAATAGTTGTAACCTTTTTAAAACAGTTTGTGCTAGGATTACATTTAGATGGATGTCTAGCTAGATCCATCTTCGTTAGACTGATGCAAACTCTGCATTCTAAATGCACAAAAAGTATTAGACTGTTACCTGGTTTGTTTAATCCAGCAATTAAAGTGTATTATATTAAAACACAAAAGTAACCAATCAGTTTTCACTGATGGGTCATTGAAGGAAGAACTGGACAGGCTGATTAGCAGTGTAATTGCATTTTGCTATCTTCCTTGGAAAATAAGTCTTCCTATGCTGCCTCTGGGAGCAAATGTCACTATAATGTCATCACTTAGATCTTTAGTTTAGGTTAACTTACGTTTTCGCTCTTTTATTGCCTTTATTTCTTCTTCACTCTATTAAAATAAAATAAAAATAAAGTTTAGTGTATGTCAAGACACAAAAAAAAAAAAAAAAAAAAAAAGGGGGCGTGGCCTAGCCGGGATCCGAGATGGCAGCTTGAGGTGAGAGCTCCCGCACAGAGAGGACTCATATAGCTGATAAAGTGGGCAATAATCGCCCTATCAACGATGGGCAGAACAAACAGAAGCACCTCAACCCCCAGAGCGGTGACTGATCCCGGAACACAACCCGGAAAGAACATCCTGGAGCTTTTCCGGTCCCAGAAGGCAGGAAAGCACGAGGCATCACAAGCGCCCCAGGCCGCACAGGCCTCACAGGCCTCATCCCCGCTCTCTCGCAGTAACAGCGACCCAGCAGCAGCGATGGAAGGCGCTGATAATCCGAATCAACCCCCAAGCCTCCTGGACCTACAGAATGACCTGCAGAAGGTGGCCCTAGATATAAGGCACACCATTACAGCCGCAATCTCAGACTTGAAGGTGGACATCCACAGCATGGCACACAGGCTAACGGACGCTGAAAAAACCTCACATGCACAAGCGGCGGCTATCAGGCAAGTCCAACAAGCCTATGACACCCAGCTACCACACATTTTCGAGCTCCACCGACAAGTGGAAGACCTCGACAATAGGGGTCTCCGCCATAACGTGCGGGTAAGAGGGGTACCGGTGTAATGGAAATTTGTAAGTTCTGTATATAATTGTATTCTATTTTGTATGTATTGCACACTGCCCTCACTGTGCACACGGCACTAATAATGTTTTCAGTACAATGTTTACATTCTTTTGAGTCCTGATTAGCATTAGTCTGCCTATGATACGCCCCTTGTTACCATAAATGTACAATTGTAATATTAATGTGACACCTACGTAATCATGTGTATAAAAACCTTCAATTGCGTCATAATAAAGCATAACGGTTATTTGGAAAGATGCTGAGCGTATCTTTTGTGTCTGTTCCCTACTGCAGTAGTTATTATTAATTTGGAACCACTAATCAATATGAGGATAGGCGTTGCCTATCTATAAATTTCCAGGACAGGTGGTGAGCCAGCCAGGAGGGGTTAAAAGGTGACCCTGAGTATCCGAAAAGAGGAGCTTGAGACGATCCGGGAATTTCTGATAATCAGCCGGCTGAGGTAAGCCTTTTGCTTACATTTGAGTTATCAGACTTCCTTGATCGGTAAGGCATTTTCGGGACAAAGGGTACCTATCTTACTCCCCTTAATCGAACTGTATTGATTGGTGGTTATATGTTATGTTGTCAATGTCTACTGTCCATCGGAGTGTTATAGATAAGAAAGGGAAGAATAGTGCCGTTCACAGGTATATGTAGTACATCTGCTAGATAAAGTAGTTTAGAGGCAAGAGGGTATAGGCACACGTAGAGAAGACTGGCCAGTCATTATGGGCATTAAATTAAGTAAGGGAATGAAGGGTAAGAGACCCTCAAAAATGCCCAGCGCAAGAGGAGCGCTATATATGAACCGAAGGTGCGGTTCCGCCTATACTGAGCCCCTAGATTAATGGTTAAAGTGGACATGGATCCACAATGGGTAACTGGGTTACCACCGAAGTCCACAGGGACTAAGAATCATGCAGAGTACACAGCTAGAGAAACAGATATCTATGTGAGCAGGATGGATGAAGGGTGACAATTAACACTAGACAGAAAGGGACATGTTAAGTTGTGGGATTAATTTGGGGTCAGGCACTACAATTAGTAAAGTCAAGAAACAGAGAAATGAGAGTTAAAACAGAATACTTTATATGTTGTTTATATGTTGTCAGAGAGGGAAGATGGGATGAGCACTATGGCTGCCCGTCTGATCATAGAAGGTACAGTATGTGAAGTATGGTATTACAATACATTGGATGCAAAGGATATCAGAACAAAATAAGGAAAGCAGAAATTTAGCAAGGAAGTATTTAAAAGAGTTAAAAGAATGTGAGAGAATGATATGCATGTGTTGTGTACAAATGGGAAAAATGTAAGCGATTTTAGAGAGATATTTGTGTATGTGTGTGAATGCTGGAACCTGTAGTTCTATCTCTTGTGTGTGTCATGTACGCAGATGTGACCCCCTCCTTTGTGCTCTCCTGAAAGAATGTAGCTGGGATGAGAGGTTGGTGATAAGCTATAAGGACACCATGCCAATTTCAGTTTTTTAGACAAAACATTTATAACTTTATGTGCCGGGTTAACGAATCTAATGATAAACAATGTGATCACAATTATTTTTGAATCTGTTTTCCAAACATGGTAAAATGAAGGTTACATTTAACCGTGTATTACACAAATTGAATATCCTTTGATAGTGGAAACAGTGCATTTAATAAGGAATTAAGTAATATGTCCCCCTTTAAGGAACGTTATCTGTGGATATACGTTAGGGTGTGATATTGAAATTATCATTTGAGTATTCATTTCTAATATGAGTTTAACAATTTTTTATTAATAATATAGATATATTGAAACTGGTTTAGACAACCTTTGATTGGAAATTAAATACAGGTTAATGGGGAATTGATAAAAATAGGATTAGTTTAGATTAAATTAACAATTTGGTAATTTTACATGTATTGAGTGGAAAGAAAAAAGATTAAGATGAGGTTGTTAATTGGAATATAGCTGCCATAATGTTTAACAAAGCCAAGATGGATGGGATACATAAGAAGTTTTTCTACAAAAATTAAATCTTAAAGTCTGATAATAAATTGATGTGCGGCCCATGATGTGAGAGTAATAATAAATAAAATGTAAATATGACAGACCCATCACATCAAGTCCACACACCCTGTTAGGATAGATCCCACCTGCAGCCAGTTGTTTTATAGTTTTTGATGTGGCTGAGCGCTTTGTTTGTTTTTATTTGTTTTTATTTTTGAATCCAAAGCAGAATGTGTGGATTGTGATATGATGTGCCCCTTTTCCTTGTAAGTACAGTGGGTATAAGCAGAAGAATATTTTGGATTTATGGACATCTCTCCATGACCGCAGGGTATTGTTATCATTTATTATAATATTGCCAGGAAAAAGTTGTCTTTTTGAAACATGAACCTGGAGTTCTTACACAAACAGCATGATAGAAAACAAGCCATTGTAATATATTTATGCAAGCTGGACCCAGTAGTGAAGGGTTCACCCTGATATATCAGAGCTGTACCTTTATGCAAAGGTGCTATTAGACAAAGTTAGACATTATTTTGGTCAAATATTAAATTTTTAATGGTCCGACATTCTGCGCAGCAAATATACAGCTAACTAAATGTTTGTCTAATGAAAGGTTTAAAATATGAGTTTGTTTTGTTTGTTTATGTACAAATCCAACAATGAAAAATGCGTACATTTTAATCCAGCCACCTTATTGCCCCTATTGGAGGAGGCTGTAGACGGGGGAGACCACATGTGTTAAATTGATGACGTAGGAATCAGCTGCTGTGAGCCCAGTGCAGGACACACTCCCTGAAGACCCAGATATTTATTTTTTTGTAGAGTTATTCCCGGTTTTATACCGAGTATGCAGTTTATCACCCAGAAGGATACTCTGTATATAGAGTCATTGGATCCTTTTTCCCCAGCTCAAGAAGCAGAGCTCCATGTTTTAGCAAAGCCTGTGAGCTATAAAAAGAGAGTATATTTATATAGATAGTAGAGAATTAAAGAGCTTTTGGTTCCATTTGAAGGGCCAGAAGTTTGTTTTTACTTTGGCAGGTAAACCAATCAAGCATACTAAGTTAATTTTACCGGCTGTTTTCAGCCTTCCAGGTTCTTGCTGAGGTAGCCATACTAACATTAAAACTCACACATGGAAGCAGACCGACTAAGGATGCTGCATTTACAGCCCTGGACACTTGCTGGGTCTGTGCAACTCACAGATTCCACCCTAGTTCTGGCCCAGTATAGCTGGGATTAATAATTCAACTTTAAGGACCCCAGAACCAGAAGAACAAGTGGTCCACAGTGGGCAACTTCTTATGAAACAGGACATAGGAAAAGGTGATCAGTTATGTCTGCCAGTCACTCTTTTCCCTCCAGCTTGACACATGGACCGTGTCATCAGTCACAAGCAGTTATGGCTGCCTTAGTAAATGAGCATGGGATAGAGGCAGGGTTCTCCACAGTTATTTTATAACATACCACTTCTTGTTTTACCTGTTACCAAAGGTGTTACCAAAAGCTGAACATCCCTTCCAGCGATTACAAAAAGATATATCCAGATGCCCAAGTCAGGATCTTATGAGTATGCATTTTGTCTGTATGGACATGTTTTTTGGATGTCCAGTGGCCAATGCTACTGCAAAGGCCACAGTAAAAAGTGTTATCAGAAGTAGTTTGTAAGTACAGAGAGTAACAGAGGAAATCATTTTTTATAGGAGAGTCCTTACTAGAAGTTTTGAGGTTTTATTTTTACACTCCCTACTGTCTACAATGTAGCGGACAAAGTAGACTAAGAAACTAGAAAACTTTTACCTGAGTGTTTTCTTATAATTTATCAAGCCCCTAAGGGGATGTTGGACTCTCTCCCTATGGCATTTGGTTTGGGAGTGTGTTACTCACTTGCTTATATTTTGTCTCAGCAGCTGAAGTCCTCCATTCGGATCTCATAGAGAATGTTGCTGATCTTTTTAAGGTTTTTGACAACCTCATTTATGTGTTTTCTCCCCATTTCCAGATCCTAAAAGTTTGGAAGGATCTAAAACTAAAGCCAGGTGACTTGTGGATTGTTAAGAGACATTTATATATAAGGAAATGTTTGGAGACTCAATACAACATCTATTTCATTTACAGTTTTGCAAAACTTGAAGGAAAAGTCACCTGGATCCACACCAGACACTGCAAAAATGACTAAATTAAAGAAATCTCTGGAGTTTGACTTGTTTCCCTTTTGCAATCACAGTCTAGGGTACTTTTTGATTCAATTACTTTAATTGTAAGGGATATATATTTGAAAAGTAGTTTAGCCATGTTGAAGTCATATTTGTCTTTTGTACCTCTTCCATTTTATGTAGAATTGTCTGTGTTTACATGTGCTGATAAGTCACCATACCAACAATTAAGCTAGAAGGCCATTCTGGCCACAGGAGTGTACAGCCAGTACTCTGTAAATATGTCTTATCAATCATTTGTTTTTCACAATGAAAAGTCATTTTGTAATGTAAAAAGTTGTTCAGCTATTATTTTCTCCACAATGGAGTTTTTGCCTCTTTGGCCAGGACTACCTCCACCTAAGTGTGTGGAGGTTCCAGGTTAAAGGTGATAGCAGGTATGGTTAGTGATCAAAATATTGATCAAAAGAGAGGAGACTGTAATGGAAATTTGTAAGTTCTGTATATAATTGTATTCTATTTTGTATGTATTGCACACTGCCCTCACTGTGCACACGGCACTAATAATGTTTTCAGTACATGTTTACATTCTTTCGAGTCCTGATTAGAATTAGCCTGCCTATGATACGCCCCTTGTTACCATAAACGTACAATTGTAATATTAATGCGATACCTACGTAATCATGTGTATAAAAACCTTCAATTGCGTCATAATAAAGCAGAACGGTTATTTGGAAAGATGCTGAGCGTATCATTTGTGTCTGTTCCCTACTGCAGTAGTTATTATTAATTTGGAACCACTAATCAATATGAGGATAGGAGTTGCCTATCTATAAATTTCCAGGTCAATGGTAAGCAGGACAAATCAAGGACGGGAATCTCTCTAACGGGGGACAGAAAGCAATAAAAACAAGAAATAAAAAAAATAAAAAAAGTTTTGCCTTTAGTTATACCTTAATTTATGTCTTTTATATTTGCTCGAAGTTCAGCTTTAATTGAAGCAAAAGAAACAATTATATATGACAGAAGCTTGTTTTTTAATAACAATTCTCAAAATGGCAATTATAAACTTTTGATCAGTTTAAACAAAACTAGAGCTATATTTAAAGATCCTGCTAAGAAGGAAAAAGTGGGAGAACTTGTAACAACTTTTAAAGAGTTCTGTCCAGCATCGGTCTCTACATGTGCGCTCTAAAGACTCTCTAAATAAATAAAATAAAATGGAAATTATGAGGAGGCTCAGAGGAAAAGGGGTAGTAAGAAAACATTTACAAAACTGGCTTACAATGCTTGATCTGGATTTAGGGTCCTCCAGGGAATTAGGAAGGACTGAAACAGAAACTGTCCAGATGGTAAATACCGGTCATAGTCAAAACTTCCGCGAAGGTTGTCACTTTGACTCCAAGAAGTAGTGCTGATTCCAGGGAAGCTCCAGGAACAGCAACCCGCCTAAAGCTGAAAGCAGTACTGCACCCAGAAAATGGGATTCACTGGATGACCATTTCCCTTTAAAACACTAGCAAAATCAGTAGGTACAGCGGGTGCCTGGTATCTGTTAACCACTTTCAGACCGGACCAATTTGCAGCCAAAGGACCAGGCCCCTTTTTGCGATTCGGCACTGCGTCGCTTTAACTGACAATTCTGCGGTCGTGCGACGTGGCTCCCAAACAAAATTGACGTCCTTTTTTTTCCCACAAATAGAGCTTTCTTTTGGTGGTATTTGATCGCCCCTGCGGTTTTTATTTTTTGCGCTATAAACAAAAAAGAGCGACAATTTTGAAAAAAAACGCATTATTTTTTTATTTTTTGCTATAATAAATATCCCCCAAAAATATATAAAAAAACTTTTTTTTTCCTCTGTTTAGGCCGATACGTATTCCTCTACATATTTTTGGTAAAAAAAATTGCAATAAGCGATTATTGATTGGTTTGCGCACAAGTTATAGCGTTTACAAGATAGGGGATAGTTTTATAGCATTTTTTTATTAATTTTTTTTTATTACTAATGGCGGCGATCAGCGATTTTTATTGTGACTGCGACATTATGGCGGACACATCGGACATTTTTGACACATTTTTGGGACCATTGTCATTTATACAGCAATCAATGCTATTTAAATGCATTGATTCCTGTATAAATGACACTGGCAGTGAAGGGGTTAACCACAAGGGGGCATTGTCATTTATACAGCAATATGCTATTTAAATGCATTGGTTAAGTATGCCTAGGGGTGTGTTTCTTACTGTGGGGGGCGTGGCTGTCAGCTAGTGAATGCTGATCTCTGCTCCAATCACAGGGAGCAGAGATCGGCGTCACTAGTTGCTAGGCAGAACGGGGAGATGCTGTGTACTTCCGCATCTCCCCATTCAGCCTTCCCGTGAGACGATCGCGGGTATTCCCGCGGCGATCGAGTTCGCGGGACCCGCGACTGGCCTCACGGGGGTCCCGACCGGCGCGTTAGCGCGCCGCTCCTGGCGCGCTCCTGATGGCACGGCAGGCATTAAGGAGGGACTTGTATATACGCCCTCCTGCCCGTACGTGCCATTCTGCCGACGTATATCGTCGTGCGCCGGTCAGGAACCGGTTAAGAAATAAACTTTTTTTTTTTTGGCCCAACCTTGCATTAACCAGTCCCCGACCGGCGCACGAAGATGTACATCGGCAGAATGGCACAGACAGGCATAAGGGCGTACAGGTACATCCCTTTAAGAATGACGCCGTGCCATCACGTGCGCACCGCGTGCACGTCGGTTGGGACCAGCGTGAGTCCGGTCGCGGGTCCCGCGGACTCGATCACCACGGGGATACCGTCTCACGGGAAGGCTGAACGGGGAGATGCGGAAGTAAACAGCATCTCCCCATTCTGCCTAGCAACAAGTGATACTGATCTCTGCTCCTTGTGATTGGAGCAGAGATCAGTGTCCACTAACACACAGCCACGCCCCCCACAGTTAGTAACACACCCCTAGGAACACTTAACCCCTACACTGCCACCCCCTGGTTAACCCTTTCACTGCCAGTGTCATTTACAAAGGAATCAGTGCATTTGTATAGCACTGATTGCTGTATAAATGACAATGGTCCCAAAAATGTGTCAAAAATGTCCGATGTGTCCGCCATAATGTCACAGTCACAATAAAAATCACTGATCGCCGCCATTACTAGTAAAAAAAAATTTATTAATAAAAATGCTATAAAACTATCCCCTATTTTGTAAACGCTATAACTTTTGCGCAAACCAATCAATAATCGTTTATTGCGATTTTTTTTTACCAAAAATATGTAGAAGAATACGTATCGGCCTAAACTGAGGAAAATTTTTTTTTTTTTATATATTTATGGGGGATATTTATTATAGCAAAAAGTTAAAAATAATGTGTTTTTTTCAAAATTGTTGCTCTTCTTTTCTTTATAGAGCAAAAAATTAAAACCGCGGGGGCGATCAAATACCACCAAAAGAAAGCTCTATTTGTGGGAAAAAAAGGATGTCAATTTTGTTTGGGAGCCACATTGTCAGTTAAAGCGACGCAGTGCCGAATCGCAAAAAGTGGTCTGGTCTTAAGCCAGCAAAATGGTCCGGTCTGAAAGTGGTTAAAGACACACTATTAAGGGCAGTGGCAGCGCCTTCTAAAAAAGTGTCTCATCCTCGCCTCACACACAGCAAGCAAGGTATGCCATCAGGGCCGCCATCAGGGGGGTACAGCCCATACACCTGTAAGGGGCCCGAGCGTCTAGACTGGTCCATTTGAAGTGAATGTGAGTCGGCAGCTGTATCACTGAGCTTGCATCGGGCTCTTTGCTGCCACCTCTGGCAAATTCCTGCATGTGCACTCCTCGTGTGTGCACAAGAGCTGGGACCAAGAACACCACCTTACAAGTAAGGACTGTTCTACAAGTGAAGGGGGGGGGGGGGGTGTACGGGTGTGTGTGTTCAATGGGTACATGTGTCTAGCCATACGCTCTTAAAAACCTTGTAAGTAATAACATATGGTAGTGATCAATGTGATTACATATAATGTAAGGGGCTTAAATACAAAAAAAAAAGGTATACAATAAATAACGAACTCCAAATTCTGGGCGCTAGCGTGGTATGTCTACAGGAGACGTATATCACACATGGGGCAGGGGTTAAATTAGCATCACATCAATTCCCGATCTGGTTCTATGGAGGCACACCATCACCACACTCAAGAGGGGTAGCTATTGGCTTTAATAGCACAATAAGGTTTGAAGTGGAGGAGCGTCTGGTAGACCCAGAAGGAAGGTATTTGTTTATAAAAGGAAAATTGTTTAATATGAAGTGTACGATTGTAAATGTATATGCACCGAATAAGAACCCTGACAGATTTCTCAAGAAAGTATTAAAAAAACTTGATGACTTCAAGGATGGTAAATTGATTGTGGCAGGGGACCTGACCTGGAGCATTGACCCCAGAGTAGATACTTCAGGGGGAGGAAATGGAGTTACTGAGTAGAGACAGAGAACAGTCAAAAATGCATTGGCTAACTGGCAGTTGCAAGACGCATGGAGGATCAGCCATTTAAAAGAGCGGGATTATACCCACTTCTCCTCTGTTCATAACTCCTTTTCTAGGATAGACTATATCCTAATAGAACATCAACTTGTATCTGCCTTGAAAAAGGCAGGAATTAAACCTACCACCTTGTCAGACCATGCCCCAGTGCAAATTCAACTGGAGATAAAGGGAGACGTGGGCTCGGGGAGAACTTGGAAGCTAAACGATTCATTCATTCAGGACCTAGAATCGATCAGTAGGATTGAGCAAGAATTGACAACTTTTTTTGAGCTAAACGATACGCCAGAAATCTCCAGAGCCACCGCCTGGGAAACATACAAAGTTGTTATAAGAGGGATTCTGATCGGGATTGGGGCAGGGAAAAAGAAGGAAAGGGAGAAAAAGAAAGCCCAGTTATATAGGGAGATCCAGGAATTGGAGCAAAAAACTAGACCTAAAGGGATACCGGACAGACAGGACCTGATAGCTAAAAAGAGAGAGATACAAGAGTGCCTTGAGCAAGAGAGGAAATCAGCATTTCATAATATAAATAAGGAAAGATATCAGTGGGGAAATAGGTCAGGCAAATGGATGGCGAGACGGGTGAAGGAAAAGAAGAACAGGACCTTTATCCCAATGGTTAGAGATAGAATACCCCACGCATCGCGGAAAATCTCCATTCTTACTATAGTGCTCTGTACAATATAAGCCAGAGAGGTGAAGACAGGGGAAAACAGAGTGAAGTAATAAGGGAGTATTTACGGGACCTGGACTTCCCAAAGGGAGAGAAGGAGGAGATGGAGGCATTGGAGGCCCCCATGTCGAAAGAGGAAGTGGAGAGAGCAATTAAAAGTACTGCCCTGGGTGGAAGTCAGGGCCCTGATGGATACTCCATCCTGTATTACAAGAAGTTCCATAAGCAACTAGTCCCCAAATTATGCGATTATTTCAATGCAGTAGGAGCAGGCCAATTTCATTATTAAATGCAGATATAAAGATCTTTGCAAAAATAATAGCAGAAAGACTGAAAGCTTACTTCAAGAAATGGATCCACAATGATCAAGTGGGGTTTGTCCAGGGGAAGGAGGGGAGGGACAATTCGTTGAAGTCTATACTGTTGGTACAAGAAGTCATCAGGAGGGGTACCCCCACAGTACTTATGTCAATCGATGCCGAGAAGGCTTTTGACAGAGTCAATTGGGGGTTCATGTTTGAGACGCTAAGGTACTTAGGGTTTGGTGAGAGGTTGATGGGATGGATTGAGTCCCTTTACTTCCACCCGACGGCCAGAATTAGAGTTAATGGCTCCCTGTCCTGCCCCCTTGAATTATTCAATGGGACAAGACAGGGATGCCCACTCTCACCACTTCTATTTATAATCACGTTGGAGCCCCTCCTGGTGGCAATACGCAAAAACCAAGATATCCAGGGAATCCGGGTTGGAAGTAGGGAATATAAGGTGGCCGCATTTGCAGACGATTTATTATTGTACATCTCCAAACCCAGAACAACAATCCCGATAATCCTGAAGGAATTAAAACAGTATGGGAAATTAACGAATTTTAAAATAAACATGACTAAATCCGAGATTTTGAACTTAACCTTGTCCGTAGTAGAGCAGAGAGCACTCCAAGTTAATTTACTGCTCAGTCGGTGTAAAAAGGAATTGGGTTATCTAGGTATAAAACAGTTGATAATCATTAAAACGTTATATATGCTGCATAGAGTGTGCAATGACAGGGATGTCTGGTGAAGTCAATTTACACATGCATGGTTCCCTACCTCCAATGTTATAGGGGTCATACGCATGGTCAGGCTTCTGAATAGAGATGCCAATGGTTGCACTGGAGCACCCCCCAAAAGAGGAACCCGCACAGGGACGTACCCAGCGAGCACCACCAATCGTGGCTAGGGAATTGTAGGGGGAGAGAGAAGTCCTATTTCTTCATCCAATAGAGTGTTTATAGGGCCTGTGGAGTACAAATGTACTTATTAACCACAATTGTTTTCACATAAGCCATAATCATTCGTACGGTAGCAAAGTGGTGTGACCATGCCCAGTGTCAATTGTCAGGCTTTACCTACCTCAACGAAAACTTGTAAAGATCTATACTTGTAAGAGGCTCGGGTCGATCAGCCCCCCAAACGAAGAGAACCGAATGGGGGGGAAGCGAATGGGAACTGCTGGGTCTTTGTTTTGAGTATTTATCCACTGGATCAGGACAATTTCTGAAAAGTAGCAAAGCAAAAGAAAAGAGACCCCAGTAAAAATGCATAGGAACCATATCCAATACATTTCATGGATCCCCAAAAGATAGAGGAGTTATAATCCCCTACCTTATCATAGAGTATATATGGCGTCAGAGCGTGTCATGTTTGATGGTTGGTCAACCCATATACTGCCCCTCAAACGGGGCTAGGTAAAGCATCCAAAGCCTATGAAAAAGACATTAAAGATAATTGCAGTGGTTTCATATAGTCAAGTTTGCGGTGGGCAAAAAGTCCACCAGTCAAAGGAGTTTAGTTGAATCAATTTACCTGTTTTAGATCGTTCCCAGAGCGTCCCGAGCCTCACGTCCACCTCAGTCTGACACAGCGTCAGACTGGGTTTAAGTAGTCTCCCCCCGTGGCGCCAAATGCGCACGGCGTGTGACATCACACCGTGCTGACGTCACGCGGACGTAGTGCGGAGATCAGACGGCGCCTATCCCGGACCAGGTGACCGGAGTGTTCCTATAGGGAACCACTTCCGGTGCACAGTTCAGCTGGGACTGTCCTGACATGCCCTGCTGACAGCAGCCAAGCTGTACTGTCAGTTAATAGGGCATGATAGGGTCCCTGTAGATGGAAACCTCAAACTTAGTGGCCGGGTCAGGACTAGCAGCCGATCCCCGACCCGGAAGCGTGGCGGGCAGGAGACCACCCTAGGGTGGACATAACTAACCACGCCACGCAACCGGATCGGTCCATACAATTCCCCAAAACCCTGGGGCGATCGCCAAATGGGGCACTCCCCATGCATTGTCCCCTGGGGCCTGCGCCAGCGCAAAATCCACCGGGATCAATATGAACTTATAAAGAAAAAAGGAAAAAAGGAAGGAAAAAAAAGAAAAAAAAAAAAAAAAAAAAGGGAGAGAAATAAAGAGGGCACCCTGCATATACACATTCACTGCAGCATATGATTCTTTTTTATTGTGAAATTATTGTTGTACATGTGGTTTTTTAACACAAAAATGAACATATTTACAAAACAGTAACCATATTAATTAGCACTTTCACCCCCACATAAAGGGGGGGGCGAAATATTACATGAGCAAGCACGTCTCAGCACACACAGATTAAGGCCAGATTCGGGCCCTATATGGCCCACGTATAAGGCCTGGCGGTGCTCAACTACTCGTGCTGGCAAGGAGAGGGAGGGGAAATGGGAAGGGAAGGGAAAGGGAAAGGAACGGGAAGGAAGGGGATAAGGGAAAGGAGGGGGAGGGGAAGGGAAAACGAAAGGGAGAATCCAGTTGGCGAGAGAGTAAAAAGCAGAAGGCGAGGCAGAAGGGACCACACATTAAAGGAAGGGTTTGAAGCTGATTCCTTCGTTGAGGCCCGGATATCGGGTAGCCCCCAACAAATAAATCCATCTAGTTTCGATCTGTAAAAGTTTCTTGTCTAGATCACCCCCTCGTTCCTGTTGGGGGAGGTGCTCAAGGCTATAGAAACCAATAAATTTAAGATCAAAATTGTGATATAAGCCTACATGACGGCTAATTGGTGTCTCCATTTTGCGTTTACATATTAGTGATACATGATCCCTCATACGACAGAATAGTGGGCGTTTTGTTTTTCCCACATAGAATGCTCCACATAGGCATTTCATCAAATATACTGATCCTACTGATTGGCAATTAGTGCGATATTTTGGAGTCCATGTTCTACCATCTGGCAGATCTATGTTTTTTCCCTCCAAGATAAAGCGGCAAAATTTACATTTACCACATTTGTATGTGCCTGGAACTTGTTTCTTATTGTTCTGATCGCTCGAATAATGGCTACTTACCAAAGTGTCACGTAATGAACGTGACCTTTTGTATGTAATTTCTGGATAAGGTTTAATGTACTTGGATATTTTTTCATCAGTGGACAATAAATACCAAAATTTTTTGTATATGTTGCGTACCTTCTTATGTTGTCGGTTGTATTTAGTAACAACTCGTGTACTCTCCTGAGTCTTGGCCCGTCTAGGTTTGTATAGTAAGAGTTGTCTGTTCATATTCACTACCTGATTGTAGGCTTTCCTGAGACATGTTTTACTGTACCCTCGCAGTAGGAGGCGTTCGCGCAGAAGATTCGCCTCTCGTTGAAAATCATCGAGGTGCGTGCAATTTCGCTTTATCCTTAGAAATTGGCTGTAGGGGATGCTTTTAATTAATTTCTCAGGGTGGGAGCTACTCGCGTGCAACATACTGTTGCCTGCTGAGGCTTTTCTATAGAGGGTAGAACACAATGTCCCTTTCTCATCAACAAAAAGTTCGACGTCCAAGAAGGTAATCCTTTTCTGGTCGTAATTGAAAGTAAATTTTAAATTGTATTCATTATTTTGTAATTCGTCCAAAAATACAATAAGGTCCTCCTTCGATCCCGACCATATCATGAGGACGTCATCAATGTAACGACTCCATGATAAGATTTGACCAATCGACAGGCTTTTGTTCTCATCAGAGAATAAGTCTCGCTCCCATCCCCCCAGATACAGGTTCGCATATGAGGGTGCGCATTTTGCCCCCATAGCGACCCCCTGTACCTGGAGGTAATGGGAGCGTTTGAATACAAATATGTTATGCATTAACACGAAGCTAAGTAGCTCCAATACAAACTCATTATATTTCCATGAATCGATGTCTCTTTCTGTCAAGAATTCCCCTATCACCTCGATACCCTTTTTGTGTGGGATCGAGTTGTAGAGGGCCTCTATGTCAATGGCTACAAGCCATGCATTTGTAGGGATCTGTAATCCGTCTGTACTTTTCAGAAGTTCTATAGTGTCTTTGACATATGAGAATAAACATTTTACATGCGGATACAGATACTCATCAACCAATTGGCTGGCTTTTTCCGTCAGAGACCCACATCCTGAGATTATGGGGCGGCCTGGTGGCGATGTCAGACTCTTATGTACCTTGGGCAAGGCATAAAACGTGGGAGTGGTGAATGAGGTCATATCTAGAAAATCATAGGTTTTAGCATCTATGGTGCCATTTATACGGGCCTTAGTTATTATATTTTTATATTTATTCATATAGTAATTTACATGTGAGGCTGGTACCGATCTGTACCAAGTTTTGTTTGATATTATATCTAAGCACATTTTTTCATAATTCTCTACGTCTAGAATAACCAAGTTCCCTCCTTTGTCTGATGGTTTAATTACAATATTGCTATTTGTTTTAAGGGTTTTCAGTGCTTCTTTGAGTTCCTTCGGCAGGTTGGTTTGAGGTCCAGTCTGCCAATTAGTAGATTCTATTTCCTTTGTGACCTGTATAACAAAGGCCCAAATATTGGAATTCCCCTGTAGGACAGGAAAGGATTTTGATTTTGGTTTATACGTTTTAGGGTTGCCAAAGTTTTGAGCACCAGGAGCCGATGGATCCGTGGGGCGGGGGCAAGAAGGAGGAAAATTCACCCCCTGTTGGATAATGGGGGTAGCGGATGGACTAATGAATGTCCAACCCTCCTCCTCCGGATTGCCCTCGTCCCACAGATCCATCAGGTCCTGTAGTGCCCTTAAGTCCTCAAAGGTGACTCCTTCTATATTGGCGTTGTTCTGTTCGCCAATAGGAGTATCACCAGGGTGATGTTTTATCATAGATAACTTTGTACATCAGGCGACGTGCGAAGAGGTGAAGGTCCTTAACCAGTTCAAACTTATCTGCATTTTCATCGGGACAGAAGGTAAGACCCAGCTGCAATACCTTAGTCTCATTGTCTGAGAGAGGATAGGAGGACAGGTTAATGATATCAAACTTGTCCCGACTCGCCAAGACTTGGGAGCCGGGACGCGTTATTTTAAAGGCTGGTGAGTCAAATCCACAGAGAAGTGAGAAGCGGCTGGTGAGTAAAGGATCATACATTCATTGGAGTGGTTAGTGGCAAAGTGCGTTTCCGATCACTCGTAATGCTAGAGAAAATTGGAGTAGTAAGGACAAAAAATCACGTTCTCAACAGAACAAAAATAATACTACATTGAACACAACTCTATCAAATAGTACACTGAATCATTCTTTGGTATCACCCATCACCCCCACCAGGAATGTTGATTCAATTTCCCTGGTGGTGGGTCACCCACTACAGGGACAGGCCTGCGGAGGGACAAACTTGGACCCTCATGTGGAGGTGAAAACAGCTCCAATTTTCTCTAGCATTACGAGTGATCGGAAACGCACTTTGCCACTAACCACTCCAATGAAAAAAACTAGCCAGCCTTTAAAATAACGCGTCCCGGCTCCCAAGTCTTGGCGAGTCGGGACAAGTTTGATATCATTAACCTGTCCTCCTATCCTCTCTCAGACAATGAGACTAAGGTATTGCAGCTGGGTCTTACCTTCTGTCCCGATGAAAATGCAGATAAGTTTGAACTGGTTAAGGACCTTCACCTCTTCGCACGTCGCCTGATGTACAAAGTTATCTATGATAAAACATCACTTGATACTCCTATTGGCGAACAGAACAACGCCAATATAGAAGGAGTCACCTTTGAGGACTTAAGGGCACTACAGGACCTGATGGATCTGTGGGACGAGGGCAATCCGGAGGAGGAGGGTTGGACATTCATTAGTCCATCCGCTACCCCCATTATCCAACAGGGGGTGAATTTTCCTCCTTCTTGCCCCCGCCCCACGGATCCATCGGCTCCTGGTGCTCAAAACTTTGGCAACCCTAAAACGTATAAACCAAAATCAAAATCCTTTCCTGTCCTACAGGGGAATTCCAATATTTGGGCCTTTGTTATACAGGTCACAAAGGAAATAGAATCTACTAATTGGCAGACTGGACCTCAAACCAACCTGCCGAAGGAACTCAAAGAAGCACTGAAAACCCTTAAAACAAATAGCAATATTGTAATTAAACCATCAGACAAAGGAGGGAACTTGGTTATTCTAGACGTAGAGAATTATGAAAAAATGTGCTTAGATATAATATCAAACAAAACTTGGTACAGATCGGTACCAGCCTCACATGTAAATTACTATATGAATAAATATAAAAATATAATAACTAAGGCCCGTATAAATGGCACCATAGATGCTAAAACCTATGATTTTCTAGATATGACCTCATTCACCACTCCCACGTTTTATGCCTTGCCCAAGGTACATAAGAGTCTGACATCGCCACCAGGCCGCCCCATAATCTCAGGATGTGGGTCTCTGACGGAAAAAGCCAGCCAATTGGTTGATGAGTATCTGTATCCGCATGTAAAATGTTTATTCTCATATGTCAAAGACACTATAGAACTTCTGAAAAGTACAGACGGATTACAGATCCCTACAAATGCATGGCTTGTAGCCATTGACATAGAGGCCCTCTACAACTCGATCCCACACAAAAAGGGTATCGAGGTGATAGGGGAATTCTTGACAGAAAGAGACATCGATTCATGGAAATATAATGAGTTTGTATTGGAGCTACTTAGCTTCGTGTTGATGCATAACATATTTGTATTCAAACGCTCCCATTACCTCCAGGTACAGGGGGTCGCTATGGGGGCAAAATGCGCACCCTCATATGCGAACCTGTATCTGGGGGATGGGAGCGAGACTTATTCTCTGATGAGAACAAAAGCCTGTCGATTGGTCAAATCTTATCATGGAGTCGTTACATTGATGACGTCCTCATGATATGGTCGGGATCGAAGGAGGACCTTATTGTATTTTTGGACGAATTACAAAATAATGAATACAATTTAAAATTTACTTTCAATTACGACCAGAAAAGGATTACCTTCTTGGACGTCGAACTTTTTGTTGATGAGAAAGGGACATTGTGTTCTACCCTCTATAGAAAAGCCTCAGCAGGCAACAGTATGTTGCACGCGAGTAGCTCCCACCCTGAGAAATTAATTAAAAGCATCCCCTACAGCCAATTTCTAAGGATAAAGCGAAATTGCACGCACCTCGATGATTTTCAACGAGAGGCGAATCTTCTGCGCGAACGCCTCCTACTGCGAGGGTACAGTAAAACATGTCTCAGGAAAGCCTACAATCAGGTAGTGAATATGAACAGACAACTCTTACTATACAAACCTAGACGGGCCAAGACTCAGGAGAGTACACGAGTTGTTACTAAATACAACCGACAACATAAGAAGGTACGCAACATATACAAAAAATTTTGGTATTTATTGTCCACTGATGAAAAAATATCCAAGTATATTAAACCTTATCCAGAAATTACATACAAAAGGTCACGTTCATTACGTGACACTTTGGTAAGTAGCCATTATTCGAGCGATCAGAACAATAAGAAACAAGTTCCAGGCACATACAAATGTGGTAAATGTAAATTTTGCCGCTTTATCTTGGAGGGAAAAAACATAGATCTGCCAGATGGTAGAACATGGACTCCAAAATATCGCACTAATTGCCAATCAGTAGGATCAGTATATTTGATGAAATGCCTATGTGGAGCATTCTATGTGGGAAAAACAAAACGCCCACTATTCTGTCGTATGAGGGATCATGTATCACTAATATGTAAACGCAAAATGGAGACACCAATTAGCCGTCATGTAGGCTTATATCACAATTTTGATCTTAAATTTATTGGTTTCTATAGCCTTGAGCACCTCCCCCAACAGGAACGAGGGGGTGATCTAGACAAGAAACTTTTACAGATCGAAACTAGATGGATTTATTTGTTGGGGGCTACCCGATATCCGGGCCTCAACGAAGGAATCAGCTTCAAACCCTTCCTTTAATGTGTGGTCCCTTATGCCTCGCCTTCTGCTTTTCACTCTCTCGCCAGCTGCATTCTCCCCTTCGTTTTCCCTTCCCCTCCCCCTCCTTTCCCTTATCCCCCTCCTTCCCGTTCCTTTCCCTTTCCCTTCCCTTCCCACTTCCCCTCCCTCTCCTTGCCAGCACGAGTAGTTGAGCACCGCCAGGCCTTATACGTGGGCCATATAGGGCCCGAATCTGGCCTTAATCTGTGTGTGCTGAGACGTGCTTGCTCATGTAATATTTCGCCCCCCCCTTTATGTGGGGGTGAAAGTGCTAATTAATATGGTTACTGTTTTGTAAATATGTTCATTTTTGTGTTAAAAAACCACATGTACAACAATAATTTCACAATAAAAAAGAATCATATGCTGCAGTGAATGTGTATATGCAGGGTGCCCTCTTTATTTCTCCCCCTTTTTTTTTTTTTTTTCTTTTTTTTTTCTTTTTTCCTTTTTTCTTTATAAGTTCATATTGATCCCGGTGGATTTTGCGCTGGCGCAGGCCCCAGGGGACGATGCATGGGGAGTGCCCCATTTGGCGATCGCCCCAGGGTTTTGGGGAATTGTATGGACCGATCCGGTTGCGTGGCGTGGTTAGTTATGTCCACCCTAGGGTGGTCTCCTGCCCGCCACGCTTCCGGGTCGGGGATCGGCTGCTAGTCCTGACCCGGCCACTAAGTTTGAGGTTTCCATCTACAGGGACCCTATCATGCCCTATTAACTGACAGTACAGCTTGGCTGCTGTCAGCAGGGCATGTCAGGACAGTCCCAGCTGAACTGTGCACCGGAAGTGGTTCCCTATAGGAACACTCCGGTCACCTGGTCCGGGATAGGCGCCGTCTGATCTCCGCACTACGTCCGCGTGACGTCAGCACGGCGTGATGTCACACGCCGTGCGCATTTGGCGCCACGGGGGGAGACTACTTAAACCCAGTCTGACGCTGTGTCAGACTGAGGTGGACGTGAGGCTCGGGACGCTCTGGGAACGATCTAAAACAGGTAAATTGATTCAACTAAGACTTTTTGCCCACCGCAAACTTGACTATATGAAACCACTGCAATTATCATTAATGTCTTTTTCATAGGCTTTGGATGCTTTACCTAGCCCCGTTTGAGGGGCAGTATATGGGTTGACCAGCCATCAAACATGACACGCTCTGACGCCATATATACTTTATGATAAGGTAGGGGATTATAACTCCTCTATCTTTTGGGGATCCATGAAATGTATTGGATATGGTTCCTATGCATTTTTACTGGGGTCTCTTTTCTTTTGCTTTGCTACTTTTCAGAAATTGTCCTGATCCAGTGGATAAATACTCAAAACAAAGACCCAGCAGTTCCCATTCGCTTCCCCCCATTCGGTTCTCTTCGTTTGGGGGGCTGATCGACCCGAGCCTCTTACAAGTATAGATCTTTACAAGTTTTCGTTGAGGTAGGTAAAGCCTGACAACTGACACTGGGCATGGTCACACCACTTTGCTACTTTATATTTTTTTATGTTAATAAAACAAGCAATTTTATTATATCTTTATGAAACTACTCTTTTTTGTGTATGTACCATAGACAGTCCCAAATCTCCAATAACTCTTTTACTGCAGCACAAATAGGAGATCTCTTTGAAGCCAATTATATACCTCTACTTAATAAAATTAAAGACCAACTGGGCAGGACGCAATACAAAGCACTCACATGGACTGGAAAGATCAATGCAGTTAAAATGTTTATATTGCCCATACTAATTTATACATTTCAAATGGTCCCAATCCCTCTCCCACAGACTTATTTTGGAAAAATAAAATCCATGGTGTTGAAGTTTATTTGGGCCCGTAAACGTCCCCGTATCGCTTATGATGTATTGGTGAAAGATAAAGATAGAGGGGGATTAGCAATGCCAGAGTTTAAAACATTTTATGAAGCAGTTGTGATCTCTAGAATAACAGAATAAGATTGGCTACATAATAAGACGGAGAAGAGTTGGGCGGAGTTAGAAATCACATTGAGTAGAACAGACATAGGGAAAATGATATGGATACCACCCCAACACCGAGACCTAGCAGCAAACACAAATATTTTGACAAAAAACACATTAAAGATTTGGGATGGAATAAACAAGAGACACAAATGGGATTACAATTCACCACTAATGTCACTTTTAGACACAATTTTCTTTTTGCCTGGGAAGGAGGAGCGTTTATATTTTAGTAGGTGGGCTAAAAGGGAGGAAATAGCACTACAGAAAGTGATGGTAGGGAAAAGAGTATGTAGCGAAATCACGCAGGATTGGGGACACAGGCCACTTGACAAATGGAGATATACTCAAATTCAACACTTGTGTGGGGGGGGGGGGGAGGGGGCTGAGAGCATTCAGGTGTGGGGGGGGGGGGGCTGAGAGCATACAGGTGTGGGTGGGGGGGGGGCTGAGAGCATACAGGTGTGTGGGGGGGGGCTAAGAGCATTCAGGTGTGGGGGGGGGCTGAGAGCATTCAGGTGTGGGGGGGGGGCTGAGAGCATTCAGGTGTGGGGGGGGGTGAGAGCATACAGGTGTGGGGGGGGGCTGAGAGCATACAGGTGTGTGTGGGGGGGGGAGAGCATACAGGTGTGAGGGGGGGCTGAGAGCATACAGGTGTGAGGGGGGGGGGGGCTGAGAGCATACAGGTGTGGGGGGGGGGCTGAGAGCATACAGGTTGTGGACAAACCTTGTGGACAACCTTATCCCAGAAGAGTTGAATAACCATATAGTTGGTTATTTTTACTTACCCCTGTGTATAGAGATATTTAGGAATAAATTGCCTTTTTTTTAAACTTTACATATTAACTAAATTATACACTACACTTTTTTTTTAAGGTTATTAACCGATTAATCGAAGCAATAATCGGCCAACTAATCGTTTATGAAAATAATCGTTAGTTGCAGCCCTACACTCAAGCTACACCTGGGTAAATGGGTAATAGGGAAGAAAGGAATTATAGATAACAATTCCTCAACCAGACAACCAAAACCGTCACCCCAATAGTAATGAATAAAGTGTGAGGCGTGTTCCTCTGAATCAGTAAACAACATATCAAAAAAAGACAGTCAACCTCCACACTCCCCACAATACCATGAACCACTGAATCTGGATGAGCTAACTCAAAAAAAATGGAGAAATTCCCAATACTGTCAGATCTGGTCGCCCAGTAGATACAGTAAGGCCCCCATGTACACTGAGGCTGGTAAACGGACATTCAGAGGCAGTTGGACGTTTTTTTTTTTTTTTCAACTGCCCCTGAACTCATTCAATGTTATCCTATGTGACCATGTACACAGTTTTGTTAACAGCGTTTCTTATAAGGCAAAAAAATGAGTTCAGACGCCAAAGATTTCCAAGTTTTAGACGCAAAACCCCGCTAAACGCGGTACCGGCGTATAGCCGCGTTTATGTTTATAAGCGTTTTTAAAGGTGCACTATTTTTTTGACAGTAAATATCTCAAAAATTATGTCAAATGATGAAAAACCATTAAAAAAATTTAAAAAATAAATTGTAATTGCTTGCAATAATACATAGACTATTTATATACCCTAAAGAGCCCTTGATCCAATCCAATACACCACTAGCATTGCTGTTATCCGAAGTATAATTGGAATTTGACTCATATGTTGTTAGATTTGAACAAGCAACTTGTGGCAGGTGACGTGGCATGTGGACAATCCACAACTTGTGGCAGGTGACGTGGCAAATGACAATCCGCAACTTGTGGCAGGTGACGTGGCAAGTGGACAATCCACAACTTGTTGCAGGTGACGTGGCTAATGAAAATCCGCAACTTGTGGCAGGTGACGTGGCAAGTGACATGGCAAGTGGACAATCCACAACTTGTGGCAGGGGAAGTGGCAAGTGACATGGAAAGTGGACAATCCACAACTTGTGGCAGGCGACGTAGCAAGTGGACAATCCACAACTTGTGGCAGGTGACGTGGCAAGTGACATGGCAAGTGGACAATCCACAACTTGTGGCAGGTGACGTGGCAAGTGACATGGCAAGTGGACAATCCACAACTTGTGGCAGGTGACGTGACAAGTGACATGGCAAGTGCAAAATCCACAACTTGTGGCAGGTGACGTGGCAAGTGACATGGCAAGTGGACAATCCACAACTTATGGCAAGTGACGTGGCAAGTGGACAATCCACAACTTGTGGAAGGTGACGTGGCAAGTGGATAGAAACTCTACAGATTAGTTCAGTGTAAAATATATGAAAGTGTGATCCAGATAGTATACAGTCCCGGTATGATGATGAAAGAACACCTATGGATTCCCAATGGGGAGATGGTGGGCGGTCCTGATGATTAATGGGGGCAATGATGACAAGTGTAGCAGTCTCGGCTCGCATGGTTGGACAGTCTCTGCCCTCGATGCAAATACCACAGGAACAGAAGGAACTGTAATTGGTGTCAATGGGAAAGGTGAGTATGCATATAATCTTTGTCAGTTCCCAGCCGGGTGTAAACAGCATAAATACAGCTCACCACTCTCCTGATACCCGGGCCGTCCTAAGCCATCTAGAGCTGTAAATTTGGTGTGATCACCTTGTCCTCACAGGATAGGAGAGAAGGGAGCCTGTTCATTGGCCAGTGCATGGGCGTAGCGTGAAGGGGTGCAAGAGTCACCATAGCAACCCCGCGTTCATCTCCAGGGGGCCCCGCAGCTCCCTGCTACGTCATCTTACATGCTGCATTTTACTATCACAAAATCCTGGAAATAGAATCCAGGTCCGATCCTCCCTGTGTCTCCTAGCATAGCTCTGCAATCCAGTCCGGAGCTTCTAGTTTGCCTTCTCCTCAGACCACCAGACCACACCCCTCCTCCACTCTCATTGGCTGGGGAGAAGTTGTGCCGTTACCTTAACGGAGTGGAGGACTGAGTGCCGTGGAGCCCGGGACAGGTAAGTGTGACTCTGTGCTGCTGTATGCTGGGGCATGTGTGATTACCAGGAGGAGGACTCCTATCATTACTTAGATGTGGGGGGACATTTGTCATTACTAAGGGGGTGCATGTGGCTTACCAGGAGGGGGGCAAACCTCTGTTATTAACTTGATGAGGGAAGGAATTGAATATGTTGCAACTGGGGGGGGGGGGGGGGGCATGTGTCATTACCAGGAGGGGGGGCACAGGATTGCCAACCACCTGTAAATTTACAGACAATTTGTAAAAATCAGCCAATGTTACTGTGCCTGTAAGCCCTGGTTCACACCGGTGCAATCAGGGAAACGCAGAAGATTCACTGCGTTTTCCCCGCATTGCACTGCATAGCAATCAGGCGACATCCATGCGATCTGTTGCGAGATTGCAAAACGCAGTGCGATTGTCAGAATCGCATTGCATTGCGGGGGTGTGAACACCCATGTGATGCGATTCAGGTGCAGGGGAAAAAAAAGGGTCCTGCACCCTTTTTGTGCCGATGTGATTTGAGCCATACAAAATGTATGGCACATATCGCACCACACAGACATTGCATGTAATGTACACAAGAATGCGTTGCGATTCCTGTGCGAATCACACGCAGTATTCTGCACGCACCAGTGTGAAACCAGGCTAAATGTCTGGGAATGGCAGCCACTGCCCATAAACAAAATATGGCCACAGGTCAGCTTGCAACAGCACACGCGCAGTTCCAAAAGCAGCAAATAGGTGTTGGAGAAAAAAGCGCAAGGAGAAAAAAAAGGCGATCACCGGCGGCAGTGAGAGGGACATCAGTCCCGATCACTGCGAGCTACCGCCAGCTCATCAGTGCCCACCTGTGCCCCCTACAAGTGCAACCTAGCAGTAGGCAACAGTGCCGCTGCCTACCAGTGCTCACCAGCGCCACACATCAGTGCCCACCAGCGCCACCCATCAGTGCCCACAGTGCCACCTATCAGTGCCTGAATAACAGTGCTGCCCATCAGTGTCACCTACCAGTGCCCATCAGTGCCGCCCATCAATGCCACCTATCAGTGCCCATCTATCAGTGATACCTATCAGTGCCAATCAGTGCCAGTGCCATCAGTGCAAACCATCAGGGCCCATCAGTGCCATCTTATCAGTGACCATCAGTGCCGCCTTATCAGTTCTCCTTTTACATCAGGGTCCACAGATTTCTCCTTTTACCTCAGGGTCCACAGAGTTCTCCTTTTACATCTGGGTCCACAGGGTTCTCCTATTACATCAGGGACCACAGGGTTCTCCTTTTACATCAGGGACCACAGGGTTCTCCTTTTACATCTGGGACCACAGGGTTCTCCTTTTACATCAGGGACCACAGGGTTCTCCTTTTACATCAGGGACCACAGGGTTCTCCTTTTACATCTGGGTCCACAGGGTTCTCCTTTTACATCAGGGTCCACATGGTTCTCCTTTTACATCAGGGACCACAGAGTTCTCCTTTTACATCAGGGACCACAGAGTTCTCCTTTTACATCAGGGACCACAGAGTTCTCCTTTTACATAAGGGTCCATGGAGATCCCCCTTAAACTATAAAGGGTAACCCTGCAAACTCTGATATAAGGGGGAATGCTATGGACTCTGATGTAAGGAGGGACTTTTGAAACCCTGATGTATAGAGAAATGCTTGTGACTTTGATATAAGGGGAGACTCCAATGTGAACACAGAGTTCATTCTAACTGCTGCACTCTACATGTTGTTTTGTATGTTACTTACTTCTGACCCCTGCACTCTATACATTATGTTGTGCATTACATAGTCCTGACCCAGGTGTTCATTGTCCCAATAGTTGCTGGTTTTATTGAAGTTCTTTTTTAAAGCATAACTACATGTCATCTGAGCTCCACAAAAAAAAAAACACTATTTAATTTACTTTTAATATTTAAAGCAAACACATCAATCCATCCATGTCCCCATGATTTATCACTTTGAAAAACACTTCCCTAGCATTTCTGGCCATGGCCATTATAATCCTAATCAAGCCCATATTTTAAGCAAGAAATCTTTTGAATTACCCCCTTAACCTCCCTGGCGGTATGATTCTGTCTGGAATTTTGTGCTGAAAGCGGTACAATTATTTTGCATGGAAATTTGGCGTTTTTATATTGTAGGCATGCAATTCTTATGAATAACTCACTTAAATCTGTCCGAACCAGAGTCTAGTAGACATCCCGGGTATGATAAAGTTTGAAACACAAAATTATAATATAATAAAAATATATATAAAAATGATTCAATAATGTCATCAAATCAAAAACACTGAAATTTGCTCAGTTGCAGAATAGTCTCTGCCATTAAATTTAGTGTTTGATGATAAATCGTGATTCTAATTTATTATCGCTGTTTTCTAGCTGGTCTAAAACCACTTTTGACATAAAGGGACACTTTTTGGTTGCTTTGGACAATCTCCAGTTTCCAGGCAGAAAAAAATCTTTTTATTATATAAAATGACATGCAGGGCACTGGACAGACCACTAGGGACAAAGGGGATGTGTATTTTTTGTATACAGTACTGTAATCTGTAATATTACAGTACTGTATGTGTATTGTGTTTTTAAACTTTTTAGAATTTGGCGCCGATCTCTGCTCCCGTGCGTCGTAACGTCGCAGGGAACGGAGATCAGCGGCACTCGGTACTGTGTGAATCGAGCGAGCAGACGGCTCGCTCACACAGCGGGGAGACATCGCAGGATCCAGGGGACAAGGTAAGTAACCCCCCCCCCCTGTGTGCTGCAACTCAAGCCCGAGTCTGGCTCAGGGTTACCGCTTTTGGTACTGAAGTTCCTGCCCCGAGCCAGACTCAGGATTACCGCCAGGGAGGTTAATATGTAAATAAATCTTTGAAATAACTCTTTAGCCACTTGGAGTATCATGGCACTTAACTGAAAAAGGTGGAAGTGGTGGGTGGTAGCGTGGGCGGGCAGGTCAACTTCTGCATCAGGGCCCACAAGCTTTAAGCTACGCCTCTGGGCCAGCGTGTACCGCCGGCATCTCACAGCTTCCGCTCACCTCCAGAGATCACTTCCACCCACCGATGTACATATTTTACTGTTGGTATAATGTTCTTTTTCCGCTCACCTTCCAAAGAGTTCCACTTTTGTCTCATCGGTCCACAGAATGTTGTCCCAAAAGTCTTGGGGATCATCAAGATGTGTTGTGGAGAAATTGAGACGAGCTTTGATGTACATACGAGAGTTTATATATGTATATATATATATATATATATATATATATATATATAATGTATATGTATATGTGCACAGAAACAAGGGATATAATTTACAATTAATGTTTTTTTTTTTTTTTAAATGCATTATATATATATATATATATATATATATATATATATATATATATATATATATATATATATATATATATATATATATATATATACACACATATATACACACACACACATACACACACACACACACACGGCTCAAAAGTTCAAGTCCTGAGCCACTAGCCCGGCCTTAAGAGTTACTCGCAACCAGTTACCACACCCAACCACTCCCCTAAACACGCCCTCATAAATTATCTCATGAAATTACACTGTTAAATGTTTTATACAGAAATAAGGTCCAAAATAAATATTAACAACAACTATGATATTGCCCCACATTGATATTGTGGTATACACATGCCATGTGAGAGAAATAAACTATTACAATGACGATTTTGTGGAAAAGAAAAAAAAAAAAATCTTCATTTTGCAAAGAATTGTGGGAAAAAATTACAACATCAAAAACCTCACCATGCCTCTTACTAAATACCTTGGAATGTCTACTTTCAAAAAAGGGTTCATTTGGAGGATATTTACTATTTACTTTCCTGGCTTGTTCGGGTCACAAGAAATGAGATAGGCCACCAGTACATCAGGTGTGATCAATTTTGTATGATTTGCACCACAGCTTGTAGACTCTCTAACTTTCACAAAGACCAAATAATATCCACAAATTTGGGTTATTTTTACCAAAGATATGTAGCAGTATAAATTGTGGCCAAAATTTATGAAGAAAAATTAATAATTTGCTAAATTTTATCACAGAAACAAAAAAGAAAAAGGTGTTTTTTTTCAAAATTTTCGGTCGTTTTTCATTTATAGCGCAAAAATAAAAAACCCAGAGGTGATCAAATACCACCAAAAGAAAGCTCTATTTGTGGGAAAAAAAGGACAAAAAATGAACTTGGGTACAGTGTTGCATGACTGAGTAATTGCCATTCAAAGTGTGAGAGCACCGAAAGTGAAAATTGGTCTGGGCAGGAGGGGGGTTTAAGTGGCCAGTAGGCTAAATGGAATTGTCAGTTAGACCACCCACCAGGAGATTTGAAAAAAAAAAAGGTTGCCATGACAACTGTGATGTCATCGGCTGCTCTCATAAGGAACTTATGAGAGCAGCCGATGACATCACAGTTGTCATGGCAACCTTTTTTTTTTTCAAATCTCCTGGTGGGTGGTCTAACTGACAATCTTTCTTAAAGGAGCCACATCCTTGTTTATTAGATTTGTATACTAAGCCTACTGGCTGAATTTCAAAACCAGGAGGAGGCTCCTTTAAGAAAAATTGTCAGTTAGACCACCCACCAGGAGATTTGAAAAAAAAAAAAAAAAAAGGTTGCCATGACAACTGTGATGTCATCGGCTGCTCTCATAAGGAACACACAGCAGGGTTCCTGCCAGTTGCTTTGTTGACACTGAACGGTTAACACGAGCTTCATTCTCTGGCGAGTTTTTTCTTGTGATCTGATCCGATTTTATCCGATTTGATTGCAAATTTAATTCTTGCCCATTTCAAGCGTGTTTCATTATTCTTTATAATGAACAGATTTAACCTTAAAAAGGTTGTTTCTCAAAATAACAAAGAGAAACCCACCATTGGAGGACCACCTATGGAAGGAGATATCAGTGTCCATCCTGCAGATATCCCACCCAAGAAGCCCAAAAGAATGAAGAGGAGTCCCGGGGCTTTTATGAGACGTTGCTTCAGAGCCGTGATTGGATGCTTTGGTGCCGGCTGTAAAGTCAATGGCCAACAGCAGAAAGAAGACCTGAATGGTAAGTACCTGTATTGTGGATATTGATAGATACAAGATAAAGGAAACCCTTTCATTGGATCCTTTTCTCCCATTAATGACGGGTCACATTCCCATAGGTACATAGGTTGTTTTTTTTTTATATCAAATCCTTTTTTATTACATTTTTTAGTTACAATCAACACAAGACATACACACAGCCCATGTACTTATTGTATAATCATAATAAACACACATTTATAAGAAATATTTAAAGTGGTTGTAAACCCACAACAAAAAAAAATTAAACCTAACGTGCCATTGCTTCAGTGCCCATGTGTGGATGACGTTGGCACATGATGATACAGGGGATATCTCCTCATCTGTGCAGGTTTAGGAGATATCCGGGGGAGCTACAGGTAAGTCTTATCATAGGCTTACTGTAGTAAAAAGTGCTCTGTAAGGGTTTACAATCACTTTAAGAACAAAACAGACCTCATAACATTGTATTCTACTAATATCTTTATCTTTCATCATTCAAGTTTTTGCGCTGCTATATTTAGAGGTTCATATATATCCAGCGTAATAAAAGGTCAATACATCATCAACTATATCTGTCCTCAAACCCCTTGTGCCACTCCACCTAATTGATGGTTGTGAGTGCTGAACCCATGGTAGTCACCCACATCCCCCAGACCTTACCACATTATTCTGAGCAGTTCCTATGTAGATAGATTTATTTTTCTCTAAGTATCGTATCATTTATTTGCATTTTCCATTCCCCTAATGTCGGAGGATGTGGAGACATCCATTTTTGGGCTATACGTTTACAGGCCTGAAAGAGAGTCCTAACTATTGGGGTACATGGGTGTTTTCCGGGGTCCTAGATTCATCTATCATACTTAAAGGGCATACCCCGGGTTCTACCATCAATTCTGACTTAAAGACAGAGTTACCAGTAGAAATAACCCCTTGCCAATACTGATGGAGTTTAGGACATCTCCATAACATATGTATTAAATTAGCCGGCCCCATATTACATCTAGGACAAAGAGGGGTATCTTTACGCTGCCATTTAAACAATTTCTCAGGGGTATGATAAGTCCTGTGTGAAATGAATAGTTGGGTTCATTTCTGTGTGGAAGATAAAGAGAACATGGGCAGTGCGGACAATGGCGCCTTCCAATCATCATCCGATATGGGACCGAGATCTCTTCCCCACTGTCTCCTTGAAGGTTTAATTTTGATTGCAACTCTGTAGTCATATGTGTCAATCTTTTGTTTTCATTTCCAACAATCCACGTGTACACACTACTGGGAGGTCCACACACATGCAGATAGATGGTTATAGATCTCTTATTAGCACTGTCTCCCTGTGATTTTGTACTTGCTGGAAACCAGAATATTACTTAGCAGTGTCCAAAAGAAAACATGAAATTCCCTGCTGAATTGACAAAAGAATAATGGATTGTCTGAACTGCCTTAGGGCTCATTTAAACACGTTGTGCCCTCTGAACAGCAATCCACATTCAGGTCGCTCTTCAGAGGGCATTTGACAGGTGATAAAAAGGTGTTGTATTGCCTCCTCACCACCTGTAAACATGACAACATTATATACACATATTAGATGCCTGCATGCAGCACCTGGAAGTTACAGATGTTGCAAAAACGGCCACGTTCATGCTATATAGGCCTCATCACACTTGTAAACAAGGCCATACAGACAGACAAAGCTAATACAAATAAAACTGCGCTAATTAATTATCCATGAACAATTTAATATGCACTATGCCTTTAACCTAAGTGCTGTAATTAAAAGTGTCTGTGCTCCTAAAGCCGGCGATAGACAGTTCGAATCTAGGTTGGTTCAGGAGGGACCAGCTGAGATTCTAACCATGTATGGGCAGGCTAATTAGGGGCTGGGTACAACAAGCCCATATGATTTTTCATGCGATTATTGCCAGCCAGTGGGTCAGGATGAGTGGCAGGCAACCAGTATTTTATACGAAGGCCAACATTAGTCATCCTTGTGTCCCTGTCATGTCGCGTTTATTCATTGTCTCTGGCACAAGCGTTTTGAACTTTTCTCTCTATAATTTGATGTTGTACAAAGAAAAAATATATAAAATGTAGGTGAAGGTGCTAAATCTAATTCCTCTCTTTTTTTTTATTGCAGATGTACGTGGTATTGACTACACACAAGGTTCACATGGCAGGCCTGTTGACCAACACATTGAGATGCCACCAAAAAGTGACGTTCAAATTAGGACTCCACCAGAGTGCGACCTGTACATGGCCACTCCACCAGAGTGCGACCTGTACATGGCCACTCCACCAGAGTGCGACCTGTACACGGCCACTCCACCAGAGTGCGACCAAGACACGGCCACTCCACCAGAGTGCGACCAAGACACGGCCACTCCACCAGAGTGCGACCAAGACACGGCCACTCCACCAGAGTGCGACCGAGACACGGCCACTCCACCAGAGTGCGACCAGGACAGGGCCACTCCACCAGAGTGCGACCTGGACACGGCCACTCCACCAGAGTGCGACCTGGACACGGCCACTCCACCAGAGTGCGACCTGGACACGGCCACTCCACCAGAGTGCGACCTTGACACGGCCACTCCACCAGAGTGCGACCTTGACACGGCCACTCCACCAGAGTGCGACCTTGACACGGCCACTCCACCAGAGTGCGACCTGGACACGGCCACTCCACCAGAGTGCGACCTGGACACGGCCACTCCACCAGAGTGCGACCTGGACACGGCCACTCCACCAGAGTGCGACCTGGACACGGCCACTCCACCAGAGTGCGACCTGGACTGGGCCACACCACCAGAGTGCGTCCTGGACTGGGCCACTTCACCAGAGTGCGACCTGGACTGGGCCACTTTACCAGACTGGGCCACTCCACCAGAGTGCGACCAAGACATGACCACTCCACCAGAGTGCGACCTGGACTGGGCCACACCACCAGAGTGCGTCCTGGACTGGGCCACTTCACCAGAGTGTGACCTGGACTGGGCCACTCTACCAGACTGGGCCACTCCACCAGAGTGCGACCTGGACATGGCCACTCCACCAGAGTGCGACCTGGACATGGCCACTCCACCAGAGTGCGACCTGGACATGGCCACTCCACCAGAGTGCGACCTGGACATGGCCACTCCACCAGAGTGCGACCTGGACATGGCCACTCCACCAGAATGCGACTTCCACAAGGAGACTCCACCAGAGTGCGACATTCACATGGAAAACCCACTAGAATGTGACGTTCACGTTGATACTCCACCAAAATGCCATTGGAACGTCTCCAGTGAAGATGGGGGCAAGGTTACAAGAAAGGATAGGCATATATTAGTGGTAGGGGATTCAGTTATTGGAAGGATACAGAGGGCAATCTGTCCCAAATACCCTTATCGCCGAACAGTATGTTGTTTACCGGGCGCTCGGGTTCGGAACATTGTTGATTGCATGGACACATTGTTGGATGGGGCTGGAGTGGACCCAGCTGTCATGGTATATATCGGTACCAATGACAAAGTTCGAGAAAGATGGAGCGCCCTACAAAATGATTTCAGGGAATTAGGAGCTATATTGAAGAAAAGGACCTCCAAGGCAGTATTTTCAGAAATATTGCCTGTACCTCGAGCCACACCGGAGAGGCAGCAGGAGCTTATGGATCTTAACAACTGGCTGAGGAACTATTGCAGAGAGGAGGGTTTTGGCTTTATGGCGAACTGGGTTGACTTTTCATTCGGTTCCTGTCTTTATAGCAGTGATGGATTGCACTTAAATGGAAGGGGTGCAGCTTTTTTGGGAGTGAAGATGGGCAAAACGTTGGAAAAAATGTTCAACTAGGAGATGAGGAGGAGGGATCAGAGGATGATTTTCTAATGAACATGATGAAGAAGATCTTCAAGTCAAGCCATCATCACTGGCGTCCACTACGTCATTGCTCTCTTGAAAGATTCTCATCAGCTCAAGACAATTGGCTGTTCCTAGAAGAAGACTCAACAAAAAATCTGAGGAACCCTCCCAAGGACCAGGTACGGCTGTACCAACACAGGTCCCTACACTGGTGGCGGCTGCCACTCAAGTTACTGGAGGGTCCTCCCATCAGCCCTCCATTTTTGTTTTTGGAACTTCTGAATCACCAACTATCAATGCAGCTGGACAAACAAGACAATTGGCTGTTCCTAGAAGAAGACTCAACCAAAAGTCTGAGGAACCCTCCTAGGGTCCAGGTATGGCTGTACCAACACAGGTCCCTACACTGGTAGCGGCTGCCACTCCAGTAACCTCAGGGCCTTCCCATCAGCCCTCTATTTACCTTTCTGCTGAAGCTTTAAGGTTTGACAATACATCGCCCAAACATAATCACCTGTAAAAAAGTACCTGAGATGTTGGTGGTAAACAGCCTGCTAAGCATGGGAGGTAACCGAACCAAGTCCTCCAAAATCTGACTCATCCAAAAGTTGCCAAGAATGTAAATGTAGACATTAAGCTTTAAAGTTAATCAAAAAAATCAACTAAGGTTGGAGGAAGAAGGGGTATGAGGGTTGGGGGGAACCCCCACACCCCTTCCTTACCCTCAACCTACCCCCCCACCTCCTTTCCTCCCACTCTCCCTCTTCCATACTCCCCCTCCCCTTGTTATACCTTTCCTTTTAGAATGTGATATTTTTGATTAACCTTAAAGTCTACATTTACACTCTTGGCAACTTTTGGACTTTTGGATATGAGGTAGCCTTTGGAGGACTTGGTTTGGTTCCCCCCGGGCCTAGCAGGCTGTTTACCACCAACATTTCAGACACTTTTTTACAGGTGATTATGTTTGATCGATCTATTGACGATCGACATTAAGTAATTGATTAGGTTGTGAAGTTTGGAGGCTGGTAGGCTTTTGAGGCGCGTGTTGGACTGGCTACGAGAGAATGTTGGAGGCGGTATGTTTTTGAGGCGTGTGTTGGAGCGGCTATGAGGGGAGGGTGGAACACCTGTGCATCCCCCATTCCGAACAGAGGCCGCATATGGGCAGCACAGAGGCTTAGGAGTTAGCCTTGCAGCACTGGGGTCCATGGTTCAAATCCTGACCAGGACACTATCTGCATGGAGTTTGCATGTTCTCCCTGTGCTTGCGTGGGTTTCCTCCGGGTACTCCGGTTTCCTCCCACACTACAAACACCTTGCGTTGGTGGTGCAGTGGTAAGCATAGCTGCCTTTCAAGCAGCTGACCCGGGTTCGATTCCCGGCCAACGCCATCTCCAATAGTTGGAGTCCTCAGAGAGAAAAGCGCTATACAAGGTCAATGCGGAGTATATATTAGCGGTGGAATAAAGAATGAAACAAATGTGTGGAATGTTTGAGGAAGAAAATGTTCTCCCAGAATCTATAGAAAGTGAACCCAGCAACAGATAGAAGACGCTTAGGCTGAGATGACACAAAGGCGTTCCGGATCGCGGGCGGAATTACTGCGATTCACAAATTGCCACAAAACGCATGACATGTTGCCTGTTTCCCAAAAGCAGGTGACAATTGCGGCAAAAACTCGCCTTGATTGGGGCGATAGTGAAAGTAAAGGGTTCGCAAGCGTGTGCCGCGTTTTGCAGCTATTCGGGAATCCTAAACACCTAGGTGTGAACAGAGCCTCGCCCTGTCCATCATACGATGAGAACTTTCTGCACAGACATCCCCCCAGCAGGAATATTACACCCAAACTCCCTCCTCTCCAGCAGGAATATTACATCCGATACTCCCCCCAGCAAGAATATTACACCCACACTCTCACCCAGCAGGAATATTAAACCTACACTCCCCCCGAACAGGAATATTACACCCATACTCCCCCCCCCCCCAACAGGAATATTACACCCATACCCCCACCAGCAGGAATATTACACCCATACCCCCCCCATCAGGAATATTACACCCATACCCCCCCATCAGGAATATTACACCCATACCCCCCCCATCAGGAATATTACACCCATACCCCCCCCATCAGGAATATTACACCCAAACCCCCCCATCAGGAATATTACACCCATTCCCCACCCCATCAGGAATATTACACCCATACCCCACCCCATCAGGAATATTACACCATACCCCCCCCCCATCAGGAATATTACACCCAAACCCCCCCCCATCAGGAATATTACACCCAACCCCCCCCTCAGGAATATTACACCCAACCCCCCCCCCATCAGGAATATTACACCCATACCCCCCCCATCAGGAATATTGCACCCATACCCCCCCCCCCATCAGAAATATTACACCTATACACACCTCTATATCTGGGTATATACGGTGGCTATAGTACATAGCGATATATAGGACAGTGGATATATAGTATATACAGAGAGTACACGTCACACCTCTATGGGTATATATGGGGGATATTGTATATAGGCGGTATATAGGACAGTGGATATATAGTATATACAGATAGCACACATGTCACACCTCTATATCTGGGTATACATGGGGGATATAGTATATAGAGATATATAGGACAGTGGATATATAGTATATACAGAGAGTACACACATCACACCGCTAGATCTGGGTATATACGGTGGATATAGTATATAGAGATACATATATAGGACAGTGGACCCTTCCTGGCTATGTCCTGGTCGGAGATTAGTATGGACCTACCATAGGGGTCATGTGATACCTTTCCGACTATGTCCTGGTCAGAGATCACCATGAACCTACCATAGGGGCCATGTGATACCTTCCTGGCCATGTCCTGGTCGGAGATTACTATGAGCCTACCATAGGGTCCATGTGATCCCTGCATTGCTATGGCCTGGTCGGATATAACTATGAACATACCATAGGGTCCATATTACCCCTGCCTGGCTAAGTCCTGCTCATAATTCACTATAAACCTATCATAGAGGCCATGTGATCCCTTCCTGGCTATGTCCTGGTCTTAGATTACTATGAACCTACCATAGGGGTCATGTGATCGCTGCCTTGCCATGGCCTGGTCGGAGATCACTATGAACCTACCATAGGGGCCATGTGATCCTGTCTATGTCCAGATCGGAGATCACTATGAACCTACCATAGGGGCCATGTGATACCTTCCTGGCCATGTCCTGGTCGGAGATTACTATGAACCTACCATAGGGGACAAATGATCACTTCCTGTCTATGTCCTTTTCAAAGATCACTATGAACCTACCATAGGGGCCATGTGATCCCTTCCTGTCTATGTTCTGGTCGGAGATCACCGTGAACCTACCATAGGGGCCATACGAGTCCTCCCCCAAACAGGAACAAGCATTGCAAGCACCAGAGTCACACAGGATTTCAGTGGCCAATGAAACTTGTTTTTTTTAATAAAAAACATGTCATACTTACCTGCTCTGTGCAATGGTTTTGCACAGAGCAGCTCCGAGCCTCTTCTTTTCAGGTCCCTCATCAGCGCTGCTCCCCCTCGAGCCGTGCCCCTAGAGAACGCTGCTTTCCCTGGGGGCATAGCTGCATGCTCGCTCCCAAGCCTCTGCTCTATGCATCCATAAGATACAGAGCCACAGATTGTCTCTGAACCCCCACCCCCCACTCGCTCCTCACTGGCTGTGATTGACAGCACTGGGAGCCAATGGGAGCCCGCAGCTGTCTTAGCCAGTAAGGAGAGGGAGTCCCGGGACAGCCGAGTCTCTTGTGCACATTGCTGGATCAAAGTGTTTTTTTTTTACCTTCATGCATAGAATGCATGGCCTATTAGATATCATGAAGCCAACTGAAACAAAGGTGGACTTTTAGGGTCCCCAAGAAATACACACAGACATTGGGAGGGATTTACTAAAACTGGAGCATGCAAAATCTGGTGCAGCTCTGCATAGAAACCAATCAGTGTTCAGGTTTTTTTTTTTTTTTGTGAAAGCTTATTTGGACAAGCTGATGTTAGAAGCCGATTGGTTACCATGCACAGCTAAACCAGATTCGGAGTGCTTCAATTTTAGTAAATCAATCCCATTATGTATTATACCTTCAAAAATTGAGGGGGTTACTACCCCGCCAAGTTAATTAATACAAAAATATATTATATACAGATAGCACACATGTCACACCTCTATATCTGGGTATATATGGGGGATATAGTATATAGAGATATATAGGACAGTGGATATATAGTATATACAGAGAGTACACACATCACACCGCTAGATCTGGGTATATACGGTGGATATAGTATATAGAGATACATATATAGGACAGTGGACCCTTCCTGGCTATGTCCTGGTCGGAGATTAGTATGGACCTACCATAGGGGTCATGTGATACCTTTCCGACTATGTCCTGGTCAGAGATCACCATGAACCTACCATAGGGGCCATGTGATACCTTCCTGGCCATGTCCTGGTCGGAGATTACTATGAGCCTACCATAGGGTCCATGTGATCCCTGCATTGCTATGGCCTGGTCGGATATAACTATGAACATACCATAGGGTCCATATTACCCCTGCCTGGCTAAGTCCTGCTCATAATTCACTATAAACCTATCATAGAGGCCATGTGATCCCTTCCTGGCTATGTCCTGGTCTTAGATTACTATGAACCTACCATAGGGGTCATGTGATCCCTGCCTTGCCATGGCCTGGTCGGAGATCACTATGAACCTACCATAGGGGCCATGTGATCCCTTTCCTGTCTATGTCCAGATCGGAGATCACAATGAACCTACCATAGGGGCCATGTGATCCCTTCCTGTCTATGTTCTGGTCGGAGATCACCGTGAACCTACCATAGGGGCCATACGAGTCCTCCCCCAAACAGGAACAAGCATTGCAAGCACCAGAGTCACACAGGATTTCAGTGGCCAATGAAACTTGTTTTTTTAAATAAAAAACATGTCATACTTACCTGCTCTGTGCAATGGTTTTGCACAGAGCAGCTCCGAGCCTCTTCTTTTCAGGTCCCTCATCAGCGCTGCTCCCCCTCGAGCCGTGCCCCTAGAGAACGCTGCTTTCCCTGGGGGCATAGCTGCATGCTCGCTCCCAAGCCTCTGCTCTATGCATCCATAAGATACAGAGCCACAGATTGTCTCTGAACCCCCACCCCCCACTCGCTCCTCACTGGCTGTGATTGACAGCACTGGGAGCCAATGGGAGCCCGCAGCTGTCTTAGCCAGTAAGGAGAGGGAGTCCCGGGACAGCCGAGTCTCTTGTGCACATTGCTGGATCAAAGTGTTTTTTTTTTACCTTCATGCATAGAATGCATGGCCTATTAGATATCATGAAGCCAACTGAAACAAAGGTGGACTTTTAGGGTCCCCAAGGAATACACACAGACATTGGGAGGGATTTACTAAAACTGGAGCATGCAAAATCTGGTGCAGCTCTGCATAGAAACCAATCAGTGTTCAGGTTTTTTTGTGAAAGCTTATTTGGACAAGCTGATGTTAGAAGCCGATTGGTTACCATGCACAGCTAAACCAGATTCGGAGTGCTTCAATTTTAGTAAATCAATCCCATTATGTATTATACCTTCAAAAATTGAGGGGGTTACTACCCCGCCAAGTTAATTAATACAAAAAAATTATAAAAAAAAAAAACAATAAACACATACAAGATACGGTGGATATAAAAACTCTTTCACACCCCTGTTAAAATGTCAGGTTTCTGTGATGTAAAAAAATGAGATAAAGGTCAATCATTCCAGAACTTTTTCCACCTTTAGGCAACTTTCACACTGCGGCTTGGGCGCGCTGGCGGTAAAGCGGCACTATATTTAGCGGTGCTTCACTGTCATTTTAGCTGCGCTTTTCGGGCGCTAGCGGGGCAGTTTTACCCCGCTAGCGATCGAGAAAGGGTTAAAACCGCCCGCAAAGCGCCGCTGCAGCGGCACTTTGCAGGCTGGTTTGGAGCGCTGCCCCATTGTTTTCAATGGGAAGGGGCGCTTTAGGAGCAGTAAATACACCGCTCGTACATCGCTACAAAGATGCGGCTTGCAGGACATTTTTCAGCGTCCTGCAAGCGCAGCGCTCCAGTGTGAAAACCCTCGGGCTTTCACACTGGAGAGACAGCAGCGGCTGTTTGAATGCAATTTGCAGGCGCTATTTTTAGAACTTTAGCACCTGCAAAGCGCCTCAGTGTGAAAGGGGCCTTAATGTGACCTATAAACTGTACAACTCAGTTGAACAACAAACTGAGATCTTTATTAGGGGGGAGGGGGTAATCGGAGGCACTTGAACGGCAGGTGTGTACTGACTCCGATTTAACCACTTCAGCACTGAGCGATTTTACCCCCTTCCTTACCAGAGCACTTTTTGCGATTCGGCACTGCGTCGCTTTAACTAACAATTGCGCGGTCGTGCGGCGTTGCACCCAAACAAAATTGACGTCCTTTTTTTCCCACAAATAGAGCTTTCTTTTGGTGGTATTTGATCACCTCTGCGGTTTTTATTTTTTGCGCTATAAACAAAATAAGAGCGACAATTTTGAAAAAAAACGCAATATTTTTTACTTTTTGCTATAATAAATATCCCATTTAAAAAAAAAAAAAAAAAATTTTTTTTACTCAGTTTAGGCCGATACGTATTCTTCTACATATTTTTGGTAACAAAAAAAAAAATCGCAATACGCGTATATAGATCGGTTTGTGCAAAAGTTATAGTGTCTACAAAATAGGGGATAGATTTATTGCATTTTTTTTTTTTTTTACTAGTAATGGCGGCGATCTGCGATTTTTTTTCATGACTGCGACATTGCGGCGGACACTTCGGACACTTTTGACACATTTTTGGGACCATTGACATTTACACAGCGATCGTTGCTATAAAATTGCAGTGATTACTCTGTAAATGTGACTGGCAGGGAAGGGGTTAACACTAGGGGGCGCTGCAGGGGTTAATATGTTCCCTAAGGTAGTGATTCTAACTGTGGGGGGAGGGGACTCACAAGGGGAGGAGACCGATCGGTGTTCCTCCGTACTGGGAACACATGATCGGTCTCCTCTCCACTGACCGGACGTGGAGCTGTGTGTTTACACACACAGCTCCACGGTCCCGCTGTTTTCACGGGCAATTGCGGGTGCCCGGCGGACATCGCGGCCGCCGGGCATGCGCACCGAGTCCCGAGCAACGCCTAGGCGGCCGGGAATGGTAGGACGTCATATGATGCCCACCCAGGATGGGAGATCCACCTTGTGGGCGTCATATGACTATGGCCGGGTAATGAATCGGTTAACATGAGTTTGAATGCGATTGCCTAATTATGAACACAGCTACATCCCCAGTAATAAGAGGGGGTGCACATTATTTTATTTTTACTTCCCCAAACTAAAAGATTTCCGTTTGTTTTTCAATTGAGTTGTGCAGTTTATAGGTCACATTAAAAGGTGAAAAATATAATAATGATTTATCTGTCTCATTTTTTACATCACAGAACCCTTTACCAGAGTTGTGTAGACTTTATCCACTATATATATATATTTCAAGCTGTGTGTATATATATATATATATATATAGTGCACCGAATGGAAATTTTGGTGCCAAAATCAAATTATATATATATATATATATATATATATATATATATATATAGTGCACCGAATGGAAATTTTGGTGCCAAAACCAAAAATGCAGGACCTACTTGGAAATTTCGGTGCATCTCTACACACACACACAATCTCACAAAAGTGAGTACACCCCTCACATTTTTGTAAATATTTTTTACTATATCTTTTCATGTGACAACACTGAAGAAATGACGCTTTGTTACAATGTAAAGTAGTGAGTGTACAGCTTGTATAACAGTGTAAATTTGCTCTCCCCTCAAAATAACTCAACACACAGCCATTAATGTCTTAACCGCTGGCAACAAAAGTGAGTACACCCCTAAGTGAAAATGTCCAAATTGGGCCCAAAGTGTCAATATTTTGTGTGGCCACCATTATTTCCCAGCACTGCCTTAACCCTCTTGGGCATGGAGTTCACCAGAGCTTCACAGGTTGCCACTGGAGTCCTCTTCCACTCCTACATGACGACATCACAGAGCTGGTGGATGTTAGAGACCTTGCGCTCCTCCACCTTTCATTTGAGGATGCCCCACAGATGCTCAATAGTGTTTAGGTCTGGAGACATGCTTGGCCAGTAACTCACCTTTACCCTCAGCTTCTTTAGCAACGCAGTGGTCATCTTATAGGTGTGTTTGGGGTCGCCATGTTGGAATACTGCCCTGCGGCCCAGTCTCTGAAGGAGGGGATCACCATGCTTGACTGTAGACAAGACACACTGATCTTTGTACTCCTCACCTGGTTGCCGCCACACACGCTTGGCACCATCTAAACCAAATAAGTTTATCTTGGTCTCATCAGACCACAGGACATGGTTCCAGTAATCCATGTCCTTAGTCTGCTTGTCTTCAGCAAACTGTTTGCAGGCTTTCTTTTGCATCATCTTTAGAAGTGGGAGGAATTGTGCCTTATCATTGGTGTCATTGGGCCCCATTGTTGGTGTTGTTTGGGGAAAAATTGTAATCCATCGTTGGCATCATTGGGAGGAATTGTGCCCCATCATGGCCGTCATTGGAAGGAATTGTGAATGAATAAGTGACTTGTATAGCGCTACCTATGCGAACTGAATCGCCTCAGGGCGCTTTTGCCGCCCTGTCCATCTGCAGTATAGCGCGGTCCTTTTCCCCAAGGGGTCCCGACGCGCTTACAAACACATACAACATACACATATTTGGCCAATTTTTTTGACAGGATCTAATTAACCTACCAGCATGCCTTTGGAGTGTGGGAGGAAACCAGAGTACCCGGAGGAAACCCACGCAGGCACAGGGAGAACATGCAAACTCAGGCAGATGGTGTCGTGGTTGGAATTTGAATCAGCGACCCTATTGCTGCTAGGTGAAAGTGCCACCCACTCCACCACTGTGCTGCTTAATTGTGCATCATCGTTGGTGTCATTGGCAAGAGTTACGCCCCATCATTGGTGTCAGTGGGGGGAGTAGTACCCCAAGGATAAAAGCAAGCAAAGGGCCTCATCTGGCCCCTGGGCTGCAGTTTGGAGATGACTGTATTAGTATATGGCCAGGTTTATAACAAACTCTCTAAGGCCCCTTTCACACGGAAGGCCCGTTCAGATCCGCCTGTCAGTTTTGACGGCGGATCTGAACGGGCGCTCCATGTTACTCTATGGAGCGTCGGATGTCAGCGGAGACATGTCCGCTGACATCCGATCCGGTCCGATCCGCCAAATCCAGACGTATGGACCACACGTCCAGATCCGTCGGATCGGGTGAGATCGGGTGAGATCGGGTGAAAACGGACACACTGTCCGTTTTCATCCGATCTCTCCATAGAGATCAGCGGCGCTCGCAAGCCCCTCCCCGCTCAGTGAGCGGAGAGAGGCTTGTCATCCGCCGGCTCAGCGGAGATCAACGGACAGATCTCCCGCTGAGCCGGCGGACAGAGGCGGGCTCCGTGCAAGCGGAGTCCGCCTCGTCTGAAAGGGGCCTAATAGTGTATAACCAGCTTAAGTATATGGCTGCTTGTTGTGGTCATCATCTCTAATTTGTTCTCTTCACTGATCAGAATTTAGATTTTTAGTGTTTTTCAGTTCAGTCCTGTGGTGAGATAACTTCATTGCCGGTGTTTCCTCAGATTCGGCAACCCGTCAGAATGTGTAACAGATGTGACGTTCCGTCGCCGCCATCTTGCTACACCCCACACTCCTCTACAGTAAGGATACACTGAGAAGGGGGAAAGGGGACATGTTGTTACACCCACCAGAGTTTAGCATTTTACACTTATTTTTTAACAGTACAGTGAGTTTATATAGTGAAATACAGTAGTTAGAACTCCTTCTGACTGGTTAGATGTTGAATTTTAAAAGCAGCGGCAAGCCTGCTCATCTCATAGGTTTGCTGCTTTTAAAATTAAACATTCATACGGAGTTCTAAGTACTGTATTTCACTATATAAACTCACTTTACTGTTAAAAATAAGTGTAAAATGCAGTGGTGGGTGTAACAAGATGTCCGCTTTCCCCCTTCTCAGTGTATCCTTACTGTGGAGGAGTGCAGGGTGTAGCAAGATGGCGGCGACTAAACGCCACTTCCGTTACACATTTTGATGGGTCGCCTAATCTGATGAAACACCTGCAGAGAGTGATAGTCTGCTTATATCCAGTGCCGCTGTGCATGTTTCTGCTGTGTGTGGGTGTCACTGGAAGCCTCTCCAAGCATACAGAACAATATGCAGTGTCTTCCATTTAGTTTCTGCAGTTATGGTAGTTAACTGTCCATTCCCGTCCAGCAATACCTGCAAACCTACCCCCTGCAGTTGCACAGTTCGGAAAGCCTAGATAATGTAGCTGGATATTGTCGCACTGCTTACTCCTGTGTATATGTGTGTGTGTATATATATATATAAATATATATATATATATATATATATATATATATATATATATATATATATATATATACAGTGGTGTGAAAAAGTGTTTGCCCCCTTCCTCATTTCCTGTTCCTTTGCATGTTTGTCACACTTAAGTGTTTCGGAACATCAAACCAATTTAAACAATAGTCAAGGACAACACAAGTAAACACAAAATGCAATTTGTAAATGAAGGTGTTTATTATTAAAGGTGAAAAAAAATCCAAACCATCATGGCCCTGTGTGAAAAAGTGATTGCCCCCCTTGTTAAAACATACTATAACTGTGGTTGTCCACACCTGAGTTCAATTTCTCTAGCCACACCCAGGCCTGATTATTGCCACACCTGTTCACAATCAAGGCATCACTTAAATAGGAGATGCTTGACACAGTAAGGTCCACCAGAAGATCCTTAAAAGCTACACATCATGCCGAGACCCAAAGAAATTCAGGAACAATTGAGAAAGAAAGTAATTGAGATCTATCAGTCTGGAAAGGGTTATAAAGCCATTTCCAAAGCTTTGGGAATCCAGCGAACCACAGTGAGAGCCATTATCCACAAATGGCGAAGACATGGAACAGTGGTGAACCTTCCCAGGAGTGGCCGGCCGCCCAAAATTACCCCAAGAGCGCAGCGACGACTCATCCAAGAGGTCACAAAAGACCCCACAACAACGTCCAAGGAACTGCAGGCCTCACTTGCCTCAGTTAAGGTCAGCGTTCATGCCTCCACCATCAGGAAAAGACTGGGCAAAAATGGCCTGCATGGCAGAGTTCCAAGGAGAAAAACCACTGCTGAGCAAAAAGAACATCAAAGCTCGTCTCAATTTCTCCACAACACATCTTGATGATCCCCAAGACTTTTGGGACAACATTCTGTGGACCGATGAGACAAAAGTGGAACTCTTTGGAAGGTGTGTGTCCAAGTATATCTGGCGTAGAAGGAACACTGCATTTCAGAAAAAGAACATTATACCAACAGTAAAATATGGTGGTGGTAGTGTGATGGTCTGGGGCTGTTTTGCTGCTTCAGGACCTGGAAGACTTGCCGTGATAAAAGGAACTATGAATTCTGCTGTCTACCAAGAGATCCTGAAGGAGAATGTCCGACCATCTGTTCGTGTACTCAAGCTGAAACGAACTTGGGTTCTGCAGCAGGACAATGATCCTAAACACACCAGCAAGTCCACCACCGAATGGCTGAAGAAAAACAAAATGAAGACTTTGGAGTGGCCTAGCCAAAGTCCTGACCTGAATCCTATTGAGATGTTGTGGTATGACCTTAAAAGGCCGTTCATGCTCGAAAACCCTCTAATGTAACTGAATTAGGACAATTCTGCAAAGATGAGTGGGCCAAAATTCCTCCAGGACGCTGTAAAAGCCTCATTGCACGTTATCGCAAACGCTTGGTTGCAGTTGTTGCTGCTAAGGGTGGCCCAACCAGTTATTAGGTTTAGGGGGCAATCACTTTTTCACACAGGGCCATGATGGTTTGGATTTTTTTTCACCTTTAATAATAAACACCTTCATTTACAAATTGCATTTTGTGTTTACTTGTGTTGTCCTTGACTATTGTTTAAATTGGTTTGATGTTCCGAAACACTTAAGTGTGACAAACATGCAAAGGAACAGGAAATGAGGAAGGGGGGCAAACACTTTTTCACACCACTGTATATTGGTTTTGTACATGGTGAGGTCTGCTGTGCATTATTTAGCTGAAGTCTAATGATAATATGTGCACCTTACAGAATGGCTGCTTCTAATGTGATGGTATCACTTCAAATTTCAATGCAAAATTTCATTTTAGACATGAAAACATTTATAATACAATAATGAATTACCTTCACTGTTTTTGTGTATTTTTTTGTGTGACAGTATTTAATATATTTGTTTCCTCATATGATTCTGTATTCTGCTAAGGAGTCCTTTCGATGTATAGTACATTCTCATCCTGGTGTGTCCCAGGAACTAGGCTTGTAAGCAGTCACATTTTCTGTCAGTGGTACGCAATGGCCCCAGAAGTAATGGGTGTGACTGTGTGTCATGGGCAGGGTGTAGACTGAGTCAGTGTTTGTATAGATCTGCCTGCATACACGCACACACTGTGCGTGCCCCGGAGGGAGTGATGTCACCCATCAAGAATGCAATCCATTCAGAGCTAGGCAATACTAAGAGAGACAGCCACACAGCATTACACAGCACCAAACTGTTCAGTAGACTCCCTGACATTACTTACTAGAGGAGCCTGCACAGGATTAAGGTACTAGGTCAGCGCAGTTCATGTGTGGGTTGTAACATGCTTACCTGTAGAACACACAGATGCATTCAATAGGAGCTGTGCACCTATGTGATTATAGGATGGCTTTTATTGTGTATTATGGAGCAATGTTTCTCAACTCCAGTCCTAAAGGCGCCCCAACAGGTCATGTTTTCAGGCTTTCCATTATTTTGCACAGGTGATTTGATCACTTTCCCTGCCTTAGTAATTACCACAGCCATTTCATCTGAGGGAAATCCTGAAAACATGACCTGTTGGGGCGCCTTGAGGACTGGAGTTGAGAAACACTGTGATAGAGTACATGCACAGCATGGAAACTAATGCAAATTGAAAGGATCAATGCACTTTTTTGCTGTCATATAATTTTGGATGCACTCCATATTGTCCAGGCCCTGGTAAATTCTTCCATGCCCCAACAAGTTTCCACTTGTGCAATAAAAGTTTTGGGGGAACAAAATATGTGTGCAATTCTGTACAGCTCTTGCATGGGCTGGATTGCACTGCAGGGGAAGGGGGTTAGGGTAACTCTACAGCAGACTTGGTGGCCCTAGGGGCAACTGTGGAGGCTGGTCTCTCTAGGAGGTCTTTGCAGGGGCATTGTGAGAGACAGGAGGGCATTGTGGAGGCTGGGTGCTCTGTGAGACACTGTTGGAGGTTGAGGGCACTATAGGGAACTAGGTGCTCTGCAGCAAGCTAGAGGGCACTGAGAGTGGTTGAGCAGCACTGTGGGGGCTTATGGCTCTTGGGGGTGTCTGGGAGCACTGTTGTACATTAAGGGCACTACAACCCACAATGAGAGGTTGGTCAGCACTATGGGAATTGCGAGGCACTGTGGCAGGTTAGGGGATTTGGAGCTGGCTTGAGGCCTGGTGGTTGAGAACCACTCAGCTAACACATTCACCCTGGAATTTGTTGACACTCTTTACGATTCCATACTCTCTCTGCATAACAAGTGTACAAGAATCTATTTCATAGAGGAGATGTAGGAATGAGTCAGGGCGGTAAGAATGCATTCTACATCCTTACCACCCTGACAGTAAAAAAAAAAAATCCTACGCAGCTTAAGGTTAAACCGCTTCTCTTCCAGTCTCATAGTATTGCCCCGTGTCTTCTTACACTTCCTGAGACTACAAAGTTTCATACTTACGCTGGGATCTCTGTTGAGATACAGTAGAACCTTGGTTAACGAGTAACGCGGTTAACAAGCGTTTTGAAAGACGAGCAACTTTTTTTTTTCTGTAAATCCTGGCTCGGTTTGCGAGTGTTGTCTCGCAAAACGAGCAGAATTCAAGCTAATGGGGCATGCAGTACCGCATTTGGCCAGAGGTGCGGGGATGCCGGTGACACTCGGAACGGTTCGGAGCCGTTCGGAAATACTCAGAATCACTTGAAAATACTGCGTTCCCGAGTGTTTCCAAGACTTTCCGAGGGTTTCTGAGTTCAGCCGAGCTGTCCCCGAGTATTTCCAAGGCTCTCCGGCACCCCCCATCACCTCTGGTCACATGTGGTATTGCACGCAATAGAAGTCAATGCAGAACAAATTATCTTAGTTTCCATTGACTTCTATATGGAAACTCGCTTTGATATGCAAGTGCTTTGGATCACAAGCATTCTCCTGGAACGTATTATGCTTGTAATCCAAGGTTCCACTGTATTTGTATATTGCTATCATATCTCCTCAAGTGTCTCTCTTCTCCATTGAGAACAAGCTCATCGCTTGTAGTCGTTCCTCGTTATGGAGGTCCTCCAGTCCCCGTATTAATTTAGTTGCCTTTCTCTGGACTCTCTCCAGCTCCAGCACATCCTTTCTTAATATTGGTGATCGGAACTGGATGGAATACTCCTGATGTAGCCAAACCAGAGTTTTATAAAGTGGCAGGATTATTGTTTTATCCCTGGAGTAAATTTCCTTTTTAATGCATGCTAATATTCTGCCGGCTTTGGTAGCTGCAGCTAGACACTGCCTGCTATTTCTCTGTCTGTCTTCTACTAGGACCCCTAGATCCTTCTCCATCCTGGAATCCCCTAGAGGTTCTCCCCCCAATAAGTAACTTGCCTCATCGCCACCTTTTTGTTTACTTTCAGCTGTTGGCTGTGGAATCTCACAGCCAGCCGCTGTATGGGAACCGGGTTTAGTCATTTGTTAGTATGATGCCGATGGCCGCCAGCTTCATAGCAACCAGGGAGCTCTGTGCAGGAAGCTGTCACATGCATGATACCTACCCAATACAAAATGCCCTACTCTGAGCACTGGCATCTCTCTGAACACCCACACAGAGTTGGTCCTAATTACTGCCAGTCTCATTATTTGCGAACTTGCAAGAATTATTTTTGAATTTGTCACAATAGTGATCGATTCCTAAAGAGTACCTCCACTTTTGGTGAGAAAAAAAAACATTCCCCCCTGGGTGATCTGTGTACATTGCAGGGATTTTAACAAACTCTGTTGCAGATTCCTACCTTTTTTTTATTCTGAAGAAATATCTGTTTGTTTATCTGTGTCAGTGTGTGGAGTGAATCTGTATGGGAGTGATTTTATTATTATATATCAGCTGCTGCACCTGCAGGTTTTTTAATGAGGAAAGTTGCAGGGTCTGCATCCCTTTAGATGTGATTTCCCTTTGAGAGCGTCACACCAAAAATAAAATTTGTGTTGCAGGGTATGCCTAAAATCTGGCTTGTATCTTAGTGCAGACTTCTGGGAAAATCAGTAAGCCAATCACACGAGTAGAAAATTACATTTTTGGGGGGCATTCTGTGTACAGAACCCCTCCAGGTAGCCGTATTGCATTGTATTGTACAGAAAATTACAGAGCTGCAGATTGAAAAGTAAAATTTTAATAACATTCAATTACAATATGACTTGTGTCCAAATTGTACACGCTGTATTTATTTATTTATTTTTTGCACATTTTTTTTCATGAAAGTGGAGTTACCCTTTAACCACTTGCCGACCAGCCGCCGCAGTTTTACTGCAACAAAATGGCAAGGCTGGGCGAAACGTCGTTATGTTACGTCGCTTCGCCCTGTGGCCACAAGGGGCGCCCGCTGCTCGCCACCGGAGCCCATGCGAGTGCCCCGTGGGCGCGATGACCGCCCGGCTCGTGCGATCGCTCGTGACACAGCGAGAACCGGGATCTGTATGTGTAAACACACAGATCACGGCTCTCTGAGGGGAGAAGAGACTGATCGTGTGTTCAAGCAAAGTATGAACACGATTTCTCTCTTCCCCTAGCAAGTCCCATCCCCCCTACAGTTAGAACACAGTGAGGGAACACAGTTAACCCCTTGATCATCCCCTAGTGTTAACCCCTTCCCTGCCAGTGACATTTTTATAGCACTGATCGCTGTATAATTGTCAGTGGTCCCAAAAATGTGTCAAAAGTGTCCAATTTGTCCGCCGCAATATCGCAGTCCCGATAAAAATCGCAGATCTCCGCCATTACTAGTAGAAAAATAAATAATAAAAATGCCATAAATCTATCCCTTATTTTGTAGACGCTATAACTTTTGCGCAAACCAATCAATATACACTTATTGCGATTTATTTATTTATTTATTTTTACCAAAAATATGTAGAAGAATACATATCGGCCTAAACTGAGGAAAAAAGTTGTTTTTTTCGAAAAAAAAATTGGGATATTTATTATAGCAAAAAGTAAAAGATATTGTGTTTTTTTTTCAAAATTGTCGCTGTTCTTTTGTTTATAGCGCAAAAAATAAAAACCACAGCGGTGATCAAATACCACCAAAAGAAACCTCTATTTGTGGGAAAAAAAGGACGCAAATTTAGTTTGGGTATAGCATTGCACGACCACGCAATTGTCAGTTAAAGCAACGTAGTGCCAAATTGTAAAAAGTGCTCTGGTCAGGAAGGGGGTAAAATCTTCCGGGGCTGAATCGGTTAAAGTAGTAGACGTAAGAACTGCCTGAATCAGACTCACATGTCAGATCTCCTAAAACTTGCCGACTGGCGCACGACGATGTACGTCGACAGAATGGCACAGACAGGCATAATGGCGTACAGGTACATCCCCTTTAAGATGCCGCCGTGCCAGCGGCCCACGCTCGGGCCAGTGGGGACCCCGGTGAGGCCGGTCGCTTGTCCCGCAGACTCGATCGCTGCGGGGATACCCGTGATTGTCTCACGGGAAGGCTGAACGGGGAGATGCGGAAATATCCCCGTTCTGCCTAGCAACTAGTGACGCGGATCTCTGCTCCCTGTGATTTGAGCAGAGATCAGCATTCACTAGCTGACAGCCACGCCCCCCACAGTTAGAAACACGCCTCTAGGAACATGTAACCCCTACACTGCCACCTAGTGGTTAACCCCTTCACTGCCAGTGTCATTTAGACAGGAATCAATGCATTTAAATAGCATTGATTGCTGTATAAATGACAATGGTCACAAAAATGTCCGATGTGTCCGCCATAATGTCGCAGTCACAATAAAGATCGCTGCCATTACTAGTAAAAAAACTAATTATTAATAAAAATGCTATAAAACCATCCCCTATTTTGTAAACGCTATAACTTCTGCGCAAACCAATCAATAATTGCTTATTGGGATTTTTTTTTTTTTTACCAAAAATATGTAGAGGAATACGTATTGGCCTAAACTGAGGAAAAAAATGTTTTTTTATATATTTTTGGGGGATATTTATTATAGCAAAAAAAAAAAAAAGAATGCGTTTTTTTCAAAATTGTTGCTCTTTTTTGTTTATAGCGCAAACAATAAAAATCGCAGGGAGATCAAATACCACCAAAAGAAAGCTCTATTTGTGGGGAAAAAAGGACGTCAACTTTGTTTGGGAGCCACGTCGCACGACCGCGCAATTGTCAGTTAAAACGACGCAGTGCCGAATCGCAAAAAGGGGCCTGGTCCTTTGGCTGCAAATTGGTCCGGGGCTGAAAGTGGTTAAAGGGACCGTAACTCTGGAAAAGTGTCATAACTGCTTTTGTTAAATTCCCCCGTCAGTGCCCTTTCTGAGCGGGAGTCACACAGCTTACTATCGCATGTCATGTCAAGTACAAATATGTGGTGATCTGTGGACTGTAACTAACAGTGCAGAAAATCCATACAAACTGTAGACAGTTAATGATCATACAGAGTAGACATTTGCACATGTCTGTGAAATCACTGCTAAATTGTGGGTTGCTGCTTATCTTGTAAAACAAAGCTCCACATTTATTGTTATATCAGAAGTGGTAGAAATCTGTATCTTGGCAAAAATCACTATAATTAAGACACAAAGAACTCGTTTATGGATAGGTAATACAATAGGCCTTATTTATCAACATGCATTCTGCAGCACTGTCTGTGTCACTCTGTACCCTACAGTCAGATTCAATTGTGCTGGTGGCTTTAGAGAAATACGGGCTAGTCTAAAGTCTCGTACACACGATCAGATTTTTCGGACGACCGTTCGTCCGTTTTTTGTTGCATGCCAGTCTCATGTCGAAAGTGAAGAGGTTACTCGCCATACGAAAAATATTTGTACGACAGAATACAACTTCAGAAGTGACGTCATGTGTTGAATAGTTTTGTATGTATTCTTTCGTTTCTAAACATGTGAAATCTTGCTCTTACGATTTTTTTCGTACGAAAACTGTATTAATTAAAACTAAAATTGGACGTTGAGTTCAGGTACGACAAAAATGTTATAGTCTGCAGATCCAGCTTTTTCCGGATGAAAAAAATGGAATCATCAAAAGCACCGTACTAACGATCCGAAAATTGGCAGATCGTTCGTCGGACGAAATCGTTTTTCCGTTTTTTGTATCTTCCTTTAATTGGGACACTTTGCTAAATAAGGCACAATGTTGCCGATTAATTAACCCTTGCACTGCTGTGGACTGCCTCACATTTTGTACCTCAGTTGGACCAAGCCATATGCCCTGTACTCACGATCGGACTTTCTGACAACAAAACCGTGGATTTTTGTTCGAAGGATGTTGGCTCCAACTTGTCTTGCATACACACGGTCACACAGATGTTGGCCAACAATTACAAATGTAGTGACGTACAAGATGTACGTGATATCTGCATTATGAACGCTAGTTATATCTCCGGCTCGTACTTAATTCCGAGCATGCGTGGACTTTTGTCCGACGGACTTGTGTACATGCGATTGGAAAGTCCGACAACAAACATTTGTTGGCGGAAAATTTGAGAACCTGCTAGCCAACATTTGTTGGCGGAAAGTCCGACAACAAATGTTCGATGGAGCATACACACGGTCGGACTTTCCGCCAACAAGCTCACAAGTAGTAGTGATGATTTGCACATTACAGACTTACAGTACTGGTCATTTTGTTTGTCCCTTGGTAGATTAGAGCCCACAGTCTATTCAAACTGTTGAATCTAAACCCAAAAACTAAAAAAATAGCAGCTTACTAGGTCTTAGATGTGATGGCTACATTTGTTTTTGTGGTGTTTTTTTTCCATTACTTATGAGGTAATTCATTACATTACCTGGTGATTCTGCCAGTAACACCTTCCCTGTCTTAAGGCCGTACACACGGTCAGAAAATCTGAAGATGAATTTCGTCCGATGAACGATCTGCCGATTTTGGTCTTAAAGGAAAGACCACCCCTCACCACTCGTTTTTGGATAACAAATTTTTTCTTTTTTTTTTCTTTCTTACCTTTAATGAAGTACATAATGTACGACCGTCCTAGCTCGCCGCGATGCAGGGTGTAATTTCCTCCAGCTCCCCTGCTGCCTTCTGGGGCCATTCAGAAAGCGAAGCACGACTAGCGCATGCGCAGTAGGAAACCGGTGGTGAAGCCTGAAGACTCCACTGTCATTTTCCCTTAGTTAGAATGGCAGCGCCTGCACCCGATCTGATGGACGGATCTACCTCGGGGGAGGGGGGGGTGATATTGCGGGCTCCCTGGACAGGTAAGTGTCCTTATTAAAAGTTAGAAGCTACAGTGTGAAATTGTGCCTGGAACACCGCTTTAACCACTTAGGGCCTGCCCGCAATGTACTGCAGACAAGCGGCCGCCTCTAGGCAAAGCGACGTACAAGTACTTTGCTGCCTACTTCCTGGTTGGCCCCACCACCTGCACCCGCTGTGATTGTACACAGCGTGAGCCTGTCATCAAGTCCCTCCAGTGCCGATCCTGACCTCCCTGGGGCCCTAAGCAAAATTCTGCTAAGGGGCCCTCTACTTGACCCATGATGCAGTGAGCTATGTAAACCATTTGCCTTTGCCACACAGTCACACCTGACACTTCAGTGCTCCCAAAACAATCCTTCCTCCTTTAAACAAAACAGTCAAAGAATAAGTACAACAATATAGAACAGAATGAGGTCCCCAGAGAACCCCACTTACATCAGGGTCCTCAGAGAGCCCCTCCTTACATCAGGGTCCTCAGAGAGCCCCACCTTACACAAAGGTCCCCAGAGAGCCCCCCTTACACAAGGGTCCCCAGACAGCCCCCCTTAAATCAGTGTCCTCAGAGAGTCTCCCCCTACATCAGGGCCCAAAGAGAGCCTCCCCCTACATTAGGATCCCCAGAGAGCCTCCCCTTACATCAGGGTCCCTAGAGAGCCTCCCCTTACATCAGGGTCCCCAGAGAGCCCCCCTTAAATCAGTGCCCTCAGAGAGTCTCCCCCTACATCAGGGTCCCCAGAGAGCCCCCCCTTACACCAGGGTCCCCAGAGAGCCCCCCCCCCCTTACACCAGGGTCCCCCGAGAACACCCCCCTTACACCATGGTCCCAAGAGAGCCTCCCCTTACATTAGTGTCCCAAGAAAGCCTTCCCTCTTACATTAGTTTCCCCAGAGAGCCCCTCCTTACACAGGATCCCCAGAGAGTGCCTCCTTACACAGGGTCCCCAAAGAGCCCCACTTACACCATGGTCCCAAGAGAACCTCCCCTTACATTAGTGTCTCCAGAGAGCCCCTCCTTACACAGGGTCCCCAGAGAGCCCCTCCTTACACAGGGTCCCCAGAGAGCCCCCCCTCTGACATTAGTGTCCCCAGGGGGCCCCCTCTTACATCAGTGTCCCCAGAGGGCCCCGTCCTTACATCAGTGTCCCCAGAGGGCCCTGTCCTTACATCAGTGTCCCCAGAGGGCCCCGTCCTTACATCAGTGTCCCCAGAGGGCCCTGTCCTTACATTAGTTTCCCCAGAGAGCCCCCTCTTACATCAGTGTCCCCAGAGGGCCCCGTCCTTACATTAGTGTCCCCAGAAAGCCCCCCCCCCCTCTTACATTTGGGCCCCCAAACAGCTGACTCCCCCCTTGCAGAGGTTCCCCTGTACCTGGCTGGTGGAGGTGGGAGGCGGCGATCGGCAGCTATATGGTGTCCACAGGCAGAGGGATCTCCCTGGGGCTAGTAGTTCTGAAAGTGAAACTGATACCTGCCTGGGTCAGAGGCCCCTCCCTTCTCCTCTCCACTGTATACACTGAGAGTACTACAAACCCCAGGGAGATCCCGCCGCCCACTCAGGCACCATAGAGCTGCCGATCGCGGCCTTCCACCTCCTCCCACCTCTCCTCACTGCACTCAAAACGGCCAGCCAGAGGTGCAGGGGGGGATGCTGGGTCTTGGGGGCCCCCCCACAGCGGCGGGGCCCTAAGCAGCTTGCATAGTGTGCCTATAGGGCCGATCGGCTCTGAGTCCCTCCCATGACCTGCTGATCGTCTGTGTACATTCGCAACCCAGAGCTCTGTGCTGACATTCAATACAGCTCTGTACACAGGAAACGATCTCTCTGTTTCTCATCCCTGCAAAGAAGATATAAGAAACTTAAAGATCAATTAGTAGTAAAAGCAGCACACTTTACACACATTACACATTTTTAGGCACATATTTAACCCCTTGATCACCCTAGATGTTAACCCCTTCCTAGCCAGTACAATAACAGTGTATAGTATCATCACCGATCACTGTATTAATGTCACTGGCGGTGTCAGCTTCCCCCAGCATTAATTCGTGTCAGATTACCCCATGCACTATCGCAGTCCCATTATAAGTCTTTGATCATCGTCATTAATACAGTGATCGGTAATAATACTATACACTGTTATTGTTGCCATTAGTAGTATAATATTTTTTTAAAATACATAGGATTTCCAGTATGTATACCATAGCTTGTAGGTGCTATAACTTTCACACAACTTTCACACAAGCCAATCAAAGACACGTAGCAGAATAAATATTGGCATTTAGATTTTTTAAAATATTTTATTGGATATGTTTTATAGCAGAAAGTCCATCCAATATTTTCGTTTTCTATCGCAAAAAAAAAAAAAAACCTGTGGTAATCAAATACCACCAAAAGAAAGCTCTATTTGTGTGAAATAAATTATATAAATTTCATTGGGTACAGCGTTGCATGACCGCGCAGTCGCCAATTAAAGTATCTAAGTGTCAAATAGTGAAAAATGGCCTGGTCATGAAAGGGGTAAAATCTTCCGGGGTTGAAGTGGTTAATGTGTGTTGATTTGTCTTGTATAGGGATGAGGTTTTGGTTGGGACTCATGTTAAATTCAGTGCAAATTTTTTCCCCAAATTTCAGATTTTCATGGACATTCAGCAGGAGCACCAAAATGAATGTTTGATATTGACTTGCAGTGCACTTTAAACTGTGGCCGGGTGCAATACTGTGGCCACTAATAAACAGTGTGCCAGCCCTATCACTCTAAAAGACAGCGCTCCCAGCAGCCCTTGTCAGTGTGTGTTTGAGTTGGTTTGAGACCACTGACAGTGATTGCATCGAGAGGCAGTTAGAGCTATTTTACTGTGCTAGTGCCCTACCACAGAGCTATAAAGTACTATATTCTGTTGTATATTGCGACTGATACATTACAGTGGATTGCAGATTGGGGGCTAGAGAGGGTGAAATTTGTTACCCCACCTGTTTTCCCTTTGAAAAGACACAACAGGACACAGGACTTGTAGTCACAGGCCATGGGTTATAAGGGAAGGGATACCTTCAGGTGATTGGACAGTGGCAAAAGCTTTGCTGGGAACAGCCCCCAGTGCACTCTCGTATAACCCAATCCACTATGTGTGACTAGTTTTATGCTAATGTCCTTAGATGGTAGACCTCTTCTCTTCTTCCTTTTTTCATTTTTCTTCACCACCTTGACTGACGCTACTATCAAGTTACAATAACTCCTTGCCTCAAGACTCGCTAGCAATTTCTGGATCGTTTGCCCTCGATGTACATCTTGAGAAACCTACCCGGACTCCATAACAGTGAGGGCGGCCTGTAATGTTTGCTTCAGGCACTGGATCTTGCTTTCAGCACTTACTTTGGCACATGGCACAATGAGTTTATTTAGCTACAGGGTGCTATTCAGGTCCAGGGTCATGTCCCAGTCCTATGGCACCCAGAACCCGAAGAACCTTTTGGGGCTATGCCCACCTTGATGGGTAATGTATGCTGAGCCTGCTTGTAAGAGAGGTCTTTTACACATGCCTTTCAATGGTAAACACTAGTTTGATGAAGCCCTTGATAAATTAAGGACGACACTGGCTACAACTACTTCTCACTGAAAGGGGTCTTTTTACATCTCCCAGGCATTCTCCCCTACAGTAAGTCAAAGGCAAGTCCATCCTTTGGCCTCAAGCCTTGGACCCCAAAACCCTTCAAGCCTACCCAGAATCACTCTTCATAATGAAGGAGCACTCTCACTCTCTGGAGCGTGGGAAAGTCTGTTGGCATTTATGCCATTCTGGACCAGAGACCTACTGGACCCCTGGATTCAAACTGTCGGTTCAAAGGCATACAAAATACAAATTCTATCCTTACCTTCTCTTTGATTCCAACAGTCAAATCTGCCAGCTTCAAAGACAGGCATACCCCAATCACCTCTGAATCAACTTCAGTCACAACGAGTGGTAATCCCAGTTCCTGCAGAGGGAAACTTTTTCACAGTCCCACCACCAACTACCAAGTCCAACTACCAGATCAACCATGAAGGTCGAGGGCCTCATGCAGCCTCTTTAAAGACAGTTCCTTTTGCACAGTTCTACTGCAGATCTTTGAAGCTCAATATTTTCTTGATGTGGGACAAAGAGATCCCTTCTCTGAATCACCCACTACTGCTGTCCAGTCAGGCAAAAATCATTCTGGTGGTTTTCCAACTCAGACCTAGAATCTGAAAAATCCTTCCTCCCCTCTCCCTGGGAGAAGGCAGATGCCGGCCTATCAGGCTGGGATGGGATCTACAAATTCATAACTGTCCAGGGAACCTGGTTCTCACATAAGTACATAATGTGTATTAAATATGTACTATTTTTCTGGCTTCTGTCTCATTTTTTATTTGCAGATGAAATTTGATTGCTCACTCCCTCTGGAATAACAGTCTATCAAAAAATATTAGGGCTGCATTCACACCATTGTGTTACGGGAATGCGCGCAGAAATGTGTGAAAAATGCGCTAAAACACACATCCTGCTTACGGTACTAATATTTCTTAATAGCGCCCCAAATGTTCACCTCATTGCTAGTCTTGTATTTATAGCGTGTAAGTTGTGTATGGATCAGTTATGTAGTTAATAGTTTAAAGTTTTTTTAAAATATATTTCTGTTTGATTTATTATGTTATGTTTTTCTTTGTTTCTTTCTTAAAGTGGAGGGCCACCCTGAAAAAAAAAACTTCATAAAAATGTTACTAAAAATTTAAAATGTTTTTACTTACCAGAAATGGCTGTTGCTAGGCAGATCGTCCTAATCTGCCTCTTCTTGTTCCGCGGAGCTGTTCGGTCTTCTGCTCCTAGCGCCGTCTTCTAGTGAATGGGGCGCGGTGTGTTATGGGAACTGTGTGTCCCACAACACATCGCGTTCCCCATTCACAAAGCGCTGCGCGACTCGCGCATGCGCAGTAGGAAACGGGCAGTGAAGCCAGCAAGGCTACGCTGCCTGTTTCCCTTAGGTGGAATGGCGGCGCCGGGAACCGAGACCCGAGGGACAATCGGTCTCGGGCGGCCGACATCGCAGGCACCCAAGACAGGTAAGTATGCTTATTAAAAGTCAGCAGCTACAGTGTTTGTAGCTGCTGACTTTTAATTTTTTTTTCCCGGCTGGCCCTCCCCTTTAAAGACCAGCTCCAGCTTTTCATTTTGATCTGAAGGACGATCTTGAAGGATATCGAGGCACAGGAACACTGCAAAGACAACAGGGGAGATGTTATTTTGTTGGTGGGCAAAATTGACCAGGCAGTTTTACAGTCATCTATATTATTTCCAGCAGAAATTTGTGAGCTGTGACATGAAAACAAGCTCATCTGTAAGTTTATTTTAGCCTATTGATTGCAATTAAATATCCGATACAAAGCCATGACGCATGACATACACTGTATTACCAAAAGTATTGGGACACCTGCCTTTACACGCACATGAATTTTAATGACATCTCAGTCTTAGTCCATAGGGTTCAATATTGAGTTGGCCCACCCTTCGCAGCTATAACAGCTTCAACTCTTCTGGGAAAGTTGTCCACAAGGTTTAGGAGTGTGTCTATGGGAATGTTTGATCATTCTTCCAGAAGCGCATTACTGGGGTCAGGCACTGATGTTGGAGAGAAGGCCTGGCTTGCAGTCTCCGCTCTAATTCATTCCAAAGGTGTTCTATCGGGTTGAGGTCAGGACTCTGTGCAGGCCAGTCAAGTTCCTCCACCCCAAACTCGCTCATCCATGTCTTAATGGACCTTGCTTTGTGCACTGGTCTAAATCGTTTGGTGGAGGGGGATTATGACGTGGGGTTGTCTTTCAGGGGTTGAGCTTCGCCCCTTAGTTCCAGTGACGAGAACTCTAAAAAAGAACTCTAAAGTCAGCATACCAAGACAGAAGATTTTGGATAGTTTCATGCTCTCAACTTTGTGGCAACAGTTTGAGGATGGCCACTTGCTGTTCCAACATGACTGCACACCAGTGCACAAAGCAAGGTCCATAAAGACATGGATGAGCGAATTTGGGGAGGAAGAACTTGACTGGCCTGCACAGAGTCATGACCTCAACCCGATAGAACATCTTTGGGATGAATTAGAGCGGAGACTGCGAGCTAGGCCTTCTCGTCCAACTTCAGTGCCTGATCTCACATATGCGCTTCAAACATTCCCATAGACATACACCTAAACATTGTGGACAGCATTGCCAGAAGAGTTGAAGCTGTTATAGCTGCAAAGGGTGGGCCAACGCAATATTGAACCCTATGGACTAAGGCTGGGATGCCAAGTAAAAGTTAAAGTTCATGTGTGTATAAAGGCAGGTGTCCCAATACTTTTGGTAATATGGTGTATGTTATTGGCAAGCAAAGGATTAAGGTGGATTTCCAGTCAAATTTATTCTAAAGATGGAACAGCGTTTAGAAGGTAGGAGCCCCTTTTTTATTGTTCTCTGTATCCTTTTGATGAGATTTTCCGGTACTTCTACTGTCAGTGGGACAGAAAGTAAGGGGGATCCCATCAATAGGACCACAGACAGCCCTAAAAAGCTGACACAAAAAAAAAAAAGTTTATTTATTATTGCCTGCATTACTTTTAGACAATTTTGCCTTTACCTTTTGTCTTGGTGATCATCATCAATGAGACAAGAAGCCACGGAAAAGTCTAATAGGGAGGCAGTTAGAAATAAAATGACATACTCCAGTTGCCGGCTAGAACTAAACATACATTTTAGAGCTTCATATGATCCTTACAGTGCCTTGCGAAAGTATTCGGCCCCCTTGAACTTTTCAACCTTTTGCCACATTTCAGGCTTCAAACATAAAGATATAAAATTTTAATTTTTAATTAGAATCACCAACAAGTGGGACACAATTGTGAAGTGGAACGAAATCTATTGGATTGTTGAAACTTTTTTAACTAATAAAAAAATGCAAAATTATTCGGCCCCCTTGCGTTAATACTTTGTAGAGCCACCTTTTGCTGCGATTACAGCTGCCAGTCGCTTGGGGTATGTCTCTATCAGTTTTGCACATCGAGAGACTGAAATTCTTGCCCATTCTTCCTTGCAAAACAGCTCGAGCTCAGTGAGGTTGGATGGAGAGCGTTTGTGAACAGCAGTTTTCAGCTCTTTCCACAGATTCTCGATTGGATTCAGGTCTGGACTTTGACTTGGCCATTCTAACACCTGGATACGTTTATTTGTGAACCATTCCTTTGTAGATTTTTCTGTATGTTTGGGATCATTGTCTTGTTGGAAGATAAATCTCCGTCCCACTTTCAGGTCTTTTGCAGACTCCAACAGGTTTTCATCCAGAATGGTCCTGTATTTGGCTGCATCCATCTTCCCCTCAATTTTAACCACCTTCCCTGTCCCTGCTGAAGAAAAGCAGGCCCAAACCATGATGCTGCCACCACCATGTTTGACAGTGGGGAGGGTGTGTTGAGGGTGATGAGCTGTGTTGCTTTTACGCCAAACATATCGTTTTGCATTGTGGTCAAAAAGTTTGATTTTGGTTTCATCGGACCAGAGCACCTTCTTCCACATATTTGGTGTGTCTCCCAGGTGGCTTGTGGCAAACTTTAGACGAGACTTTTTATGGATATCTTTGAGAAATGGCTTTCTTCTTGCCACTCTTCCTATCACGTACCTTACAGCGGAGTCCGGATGCTGGGGATGGCCTCGTGCACGGTTCCGGTCCCAACACCCCTGGTGGTGGGAACAGGGAGTGCTGGGGCACGAAAGGGTGCAAGTGCCTGCGGCTGGTAGACTGGTGCTTGGAAGTACCGGTTCCTCTGGAGAGCTGGTGTATACGTTGGCATCCAAGACTGTACTCAGTAAAGGCCGAACAGGTGGATGTAGGCACTGCGAGATCAAGACGGGAAACAGGTCGGCAACTGGCTGGCAAACAAGGTACAAAGCGGAAGGCAAGTTCGTGGTCAAAAGCAGGCAAAAGGTTGGCAACTGGCTGGCAAACAAGGTACAAAGCGGAAGGCAAGTTCGTGGTCAAAAGCAGGCAAAAGGTTGGCAACTGGCTGGCAAACAAGGTACAAAGCGGAAGGCAAGTTCGTGGTCAAAAGCAGGCAATAGGTTGGCAACAGGCAGATGATAAGGTACCAAATTAGAGAGCAGAGACGTAGTCCAGGAATCCAAGCCGAGGTCAAACCAAAGGGAACAGTCAATAAGCGGGGTCAATCCAGGAAGGGTAACAGGAAAACCAGATGAATCAGGAACAAGGTAGGCAGGAACTTCAGGCAGGTATTCAGGAGATAAGACTGAAGACGATCCAGCACTGACACCATGTGAAGGCCCTGTTTATATAGGGCGCCTTGTGCTGGGATTGGTGGAGGTGCGGGTCCGTGCGTGATTACGCACACACGTTCGTGCTGACGTGGGAGTGCGTGCCCTCGTTCGTATTGACAAACGAGGGCGCGCACAGGTCAGCGTTGGTACGCGGGTATGCCCGCACGTTCGGTTCCGTTGGGAAGGCTGCGCATGGGTATTGGCGCTTGCAGAGTGGGGATTCACCCCTACTGGACGAGGACGGGTATGGAAAGCGTGAGTTCTCTGACATTGCCCCCTCCTTAGGGGCAGCCTCCGGATGCCTCTTTGAAACGAACCCTGGGAGCGGGAACGATGAAAAGCCTGTATAAGTCTCTGGGCATGAAGATTCGCTCTTGGTTCCCAGGAATTTTCTTCTGGGCCAAAACCTTTCCATTTAATTAAATATTGGTCCTCACCTTGCCGTTTTCTGTGATTCAGGATAGCTTCAATTTCAAATTCTTCTTCCCCATTCACTCGGATAGCTTCCGGAGGTCCTACTTCACGATCTGGAAAGGAATTTGGAACATCAGGTTTAAGTAGGGAAACGTGAAATACCGGATGTATCTTGAATGAGGCAGGGAGTTCAAGTTCATAGGCCACTGGGTTGATCTTTCTCTTGACAGGGAAAGGGCCCAAGTATCTAGGTCCCAATTTCTTGGAGGGGCATGCCAGTTTTAAATTTGTGGTAGATAGCCACACACGATCTCCTACCTCCAAGTTCAATTCTCCCCTTCTCTTCTTGTCGAAGTATCTTTTATCATCCTCCTGTGCTTTAGCAATAGTTTCCCTGAGCACCTGGTTGTTGGAGGAAAGGAAATCCAGTCTATCCTGAACAGCCGGTACAGAGGATTCGGGCACAAGTGCGGGTAAAAAGGAGGGATGGAATCCGTAGTTGGAGAAAAATGGTGATTGGTTTGTGGTGGAGTGGATGGAATTGTTAAAAGCAAATTCTGCCAAGGGAAGCAGTGAGGCCCAATCCTCTTGGGAAAACGAAGAGAAGCAACGTAGGTATTGTTCCAACGTTTGGTTGGTACGCTCGGTCTGCCCGTTGGTCTGTGGATGGTAAGCTGAAGAGAGACTACATTTAATACCTAGTGCCTTGCATAATGACCTCCAAAACTTGGATGTGAACTGTACTCCACGGTCAGAGACGATGTCACTGGGGATTCCATGGAGTCTGACAACTTCTTTAATGAAGATCCTGGCGGTTTCAATCGCTGAAGGTGTCCCTTTCATGGGAATGAAATGTGCCATCCGGGAAAAGCGGTCTACCACCACAAAAATGGAAGAGAACCCTTTAGAGGGGGGAAGCTCCACAATAAAATCCATGGCGATTTTGTCCCATGGCCTTTCGGGAATGGGCAGTGGTTTCAGCAGGCCCCATGATTTATTTTTACTGCTTTTATTTCTTAGACAAATCAGACAAGAGTTAACGTAATTCCTGCAGTCCTTGGCCAGATTTGGCCACCAGAAGTGTCTCTGGATTAGATCCATAGTCTTGTGGCCCCCAAAGTGACCCGCCAGAGGATAGTCATGGCAGGCCTGTAAAACAGTGGTGCGTAGGTCTTGAGGGATGAAAATTTTATTGTCGAGCCAAAAAAAACCCATCCTTCTCCTGAAGGTTGATGCCCGGAGGTAATTGTGTTCTCACGGAGGCTTGGCGGAGTTGTGTCATGAAACTGGATTGGGTCAGGAGAAAATTCCCTGCTTGCAGGATAGTATCCGGTGGAGACGGGGTTTCAAGTTCTGTGAACATTCGGGATAAGGCATCGGGTTTAACGTTTTTGGATCCAGGGCGATAAGTAATATGAAAATTAAAACGGGAAAAGAAAAGAGCCCATCTGGCCTGTCGGGGTCTAAGGCGTCTGGCAGTTCTGAGGTATTCTAAATTTTTGTGATCTGTGAAGATCAGTATCGGATGTGCTGCCCCTTCCAGGAGGTACCGCCATTCTTCCAGGGCTAGCTTTATTGCTAGGAGTTCTCGGTCACCTACGTCATAGTTCCTTTCCGATACACCTAGTTTTCTGGAAAAGAAAGCCACCGGATGCATTAGAGACTTGGGTCCTTGGCGTTGAGACAGGATGGCTCCTACCGCACTCTCCGAAGCATCGACCTCCAGAGTGTAGGGTAATGCAGGGTCAGGGTGTTTTAGTACTGGAGCGGAGGTAAATGCCCTTTTTAATTGGTCGAAGGCGGCTTGGGCCGCTGAAGTCCACTGGAAGCGGCTTTGCTTCTTGGTGAGCTGAGTGATGGGTGCGATGATCTTGGAGAAGTTCTTGATAAACTTTCTATAAAAATTTGAGAACCCGATAAAACGTTGTACCCCTTTCTTGTCATTTGGGGGCGGCCAGGACATGATGGCAGAGACCTTCTGGGGATCCATGGCTACACCCCCAGTTGATATCACCAGGCCGAGGAAGTGAATGGTCTGGCGTTCGAATTCACATTTTTCGGCCTTTGCGTAAAGTCCATGCTGCCTTAATCTGCCCAGTACTTGTTTGACATGATCACGATGAACTTCTAGAGAGGTGGAAAATATCAGGATATCGTCCAGGTAGACAATTACAAAGGAATCTAGAAAGTCTCTGAAAATATTATTAACAAAATGTTGAAAAGTGGCTGGGGCGTTGCATAGTCCAAATGGCATGACTAAATACTCGAAGTGGCCAAAACGTGTTCGGAATGCTGTCTTCCATTCGTCCCCTTTGCGTATTCTGATCAGGTTATAGGCCCCACGTAGGTCCAACTTCGTGAATATTTTTGCTGAGCGGAGTCTCTGAAATAATTCCGGGACTAATGGAAGCGGGTACCGGTTTTTAATTGTCACTTTATTCAGATCCCTGTAATCCACACATGGGCGGAGCGAGTGATCTCTTTTTTCAACAAAGAATATTCCGGCTCCTGCTGGGGAGGAGGAATGTCGGATAAACCCCTTTTTGAGGTTCTCATCGATGTACTCCTTGAGAACCAGGAGTTCGGGTTCGGACAGGGGAAAGATCCGCCCGAAAGGAATTTCGGCCCCAGGTAGTAACTCAATCGGGCAGTCGTAGACCCGATGGGGAGGAAGGGTGTCTGCTTTCTGTTTATCGAACACGTCCAGGAAGTTGTGGTACACTGGTGGTACCAACTCTTTGAATTCAGAGTCCGTTCTTAGGCACCCAATGACTGGTGGAATATGGTGGAAGGTTTTGAGACAGTTCTGTAGACAGTAAGAGGACTGAAAAGTCACCTCACCGGTGACCCAGTTGACCTGGGGATTGTGGGCCTGTAGCCAAGGCATTCCTAGGATGACAGGAAACAAAGGTGAGGAGATAACATCTAGACGGAGTAGCTCCTGGTGACCTGGTGGGATGCTGGTGAACAGGGGTTGTGTCTCCAGAGTAATAGGCCCGGACTTGATGTTTGACCCATCTGCTAGCCGTATGGAGAGTTGATGCTGCTTAGGTATTAATGGAATGTTATGTTGTAGAGCGAAGGCATGATCCACAAAGCAGCTACATGCGCCAGAGTCAATTATAGCCTGGACTCGGAGTATTTCTCCTGGGAGCTGTAAGGAAATAGGAACAGCGATGTGAGCGGCTTTTATTAGAGACAAGGCGAAAGGCACACAGGATGATGAATTGAACTTACGGATCTTATTCGGGCATGTGTTGACGTAGTGCCCAGCTTCCCCACAGTAGAGGCAGAGGTTGTTCTGGCGACGCCGCTGTTTCTCCTCGGGTGATAATGGTGAACGGAGTAGGCCGACTTGCATGGGCTCTGGTGCTCCTGAGGTGGCAGCAGGCACGTTGGAAACAGGAGTAGGAGGGTAGTTGGGACCTTTGGGTAACACCCATGTGGGGCGTGTCAAGCTGGACCTCTCGGACCTCCGCTCTCTTAAACGACGGTCTATCTGGATAGACAGCTGAATCAAATCCTCCAAAGAACTAGGGATTCCCACTCGGGCTAGCTCATCCTTCAGAGCTTCGGAGAGGCCTATGCGGAACTGATAGAGGAGTGCGGCGTCGTTCCAAGAGGTGTCGGAACTCCACCGCCTAAAGTCTGTTACATAGTCCTCTACTGGCCGGCGCCCTTGTTGGAGGGCATGGAGGCTGGCCTCTGCTGTTGTGGTGCGCTGAGGATCATCATACAGCTTGGCCATTTCATCCAAAAATGAGTCCAGGGTATCTAGAAGAGGGCTGGCTTGTTCCAACATACGGTGGGCCCAGGTTTGAGGCTCCCCTTGGAGTAGGGAGACTATGAACCCCACCTTAGTGCTCTCCAGGGAGAAGGTACGGGGTTGTAGCAGGAAGTAGAGCCGACAAGCATTCCTGAAGGAGCGGAACTTACTGCGGTCCCCTGAAAACCGTTCCGGTGGGGGCACACGAGGTTCTGGGGGTGGCATCATTACCGTGGGTGCTGATGCAGAGGTTGCTGAGCCAGAAAACCGGGATGTCAGGGAGGCCTGATGAGTTGCAGAGCCTGGGGACATGGATTCCACTCTCTGTTCTAGTTGATGATAGCCATCTCGCAGGCCCTGGACTGCCAGGGTAAGGGCTGACATCTGTTGGCACAGAGCTTCCAAAGGCGAGGCACCCCTTCGGACTCCATTCTGGCTGGATCGTACTATCACGTACCTTACAGCGGAGTCCGGATGCTGGGGATGGCCTCGTGCACGGTTCCGGTCCCAACACCCCTGGTGGTGGGAACAGGGAGTGCTGGGGCACGAAAGGGTGCAAGTGCCTGCGGCTGGTAGACTGGTGCTTGGAAGTACCGGTTCCTCTGGAGAGCTGGTGTATACGTTGGCATCCAAGACTGTACTCAGTAAAGGCCGAACAGGTGGATGTAGGCACTGCGAGATCAAGACGGGAAACAGGTCGGCAACTGGCTGGCAAACAAGGTACAAAGCGGAAGGCAAGTTCGTGGTCAAAAGCAGGCAAAAGGTTGGCAACTGGCTGGCAAACAAGGTACAAAGCGGAAGGCAAGTTCGTGGTCAAAAGCAGGCAAAAGGTTGGCAACTGGCTGGCAAACAAGGTACAAAGCGGAAGGCAAGTTCGTGGTCAAAAGCAGGCAATAGGTTGGCAACAGGCAGATGATAAGGTACCAAATTAGAGAGCAGAGACGTAGTCCAGGAATCCAAGCCGAGGTCAAACCAAAGGGAACAGTCAATAAGCGGGGTCAATCCAGGAAGGGTAACAGGAAAACCAGATGAATCAGGAACAAGGTAGGCAGGAACTTCAGGCAGGTATTCAGGAGATAAGACTGAAGACGATCCAGCACTGACACCATGTGAAGGCCCTGTTTATATAGGGCGCCTTGTGCTGGGATTGGTGGAGGTGCGGGTCCGTGCGTGATTACGCACACACGTTCGTGCTGACGTGGGAGTGCGTGCCCTCGTTCGTATTGACAAACGAGGGCGCGCACAGGTCAGCGTTGGTACGCGGGTATGCCCGCACGTTCGGTTCCGTTGGGAAGGCTGCGCATGGGTATTGGCGCTTGCAGAGTGGGGATTCACCCCTACTGGACGAGGACGGGTATGGAAAGCGTGAGTTCTCTGACACTTCCATAAAGGCCAGATTTGTGCAGTGTACAACTTATTGTTGTCCTATGGACAGACTCTCCCACCTCAGCTGTAGTTCTCTGCAGTTCATCCAGAGTGATCATGGGCCTCTTGGCTGCATCTCTGATCAGTCTTCTCCTTGTCTGAGCTGAAAGTTTAGAGTGACAGCCAGGTCTTGGTAGATTTTCAGTGGTCTGATACTCCTTCCATTTCAAAATGATCGCTTGCACAGTGCTCCTTGGGATGTTTAAAGCTTGGGAAATATTTTTGTATCCAAATCCGGCTTTAAACTTCTCCACAACAGTATTACGGACCTGCCTGGTGTGTTCCTTGGTCTTCATGATGCTCTCTGCGCTTTCAACAGAACCCTGAGACTATCACAGAGCAGGTGCATTTATACAGAGACTTGATTACACACAGGTGGATTCTATTTATCACCATCAGTCATTTAGGACAACATTGGATCATTCAGAGATCCTCGCTGAACTTCTGGAGTGAGTTTGCTGCACTGAAAGTAAAGGGGCCGAATAATTTTGCACTTTTCAGTTTTTTATTTGCTAAAAAAGTTTAAAATATCCAATAGATTTCGTTCCACTTCACAATTGTGTCCCACTTGTTGGTAATTCTTCACAAAAAATTTTAATTTTATATCTTTATGTTTGAAGCCTGAAATGTGGCAAAAGGTTGAAAAGTTCAAGGGGGCCGAATACTTTCGCAAGGCACTGTATATGGAACCCACTTAGGGCAAGATGTCACATAGCGTTCCTCCTTCCATTTCTTCCATTTGTAAACTATCTGCCTGACTTTGGAATGATGGAATCCTGAGCCATTAGAAATGTTTTATTTTTTTTTTTAACCTCATCTTGTAAGGCCCTTCTATATTTTTTGATCAGGCCATACTACACTTAAAAAAAGCTGTATGTAATTAAAATTGTTACGTATTTTTTTTGGCAGGCCACATCAAACCTTTAGTTAAAGTGGAGGGCCAACCTTAAAAAAAAAAAAAAGAGCATTAATATTCTTAAAAAAATAAAAAATATTTGAAAAATTCCTGTTGCTAGGCAGTCTTCCTAATCTGCCTTCTTCCTACTCCGCGGTGATCTTCTGTCTTCTTCGGTCTTCTCGCCTCCTCCGCGTTGTCTTCTGGGTAATGGTGTGTTCCCTAACACAGCGCGTCCCATTCACAAAACGCAGCGTGACTCGCGCATGCGCAGTAGGAAACGGGCAGTGAAGCCGCAAGGCTCCACTGCCTGTTCCCTTAGTGAGGATGGCGGCGCTGGGATCGGAGCGCCAAGGGACATGTCGGCCTCGGTGGCCGACATCGCGGGCGCCCTGGAAAGGTGTACTTATTAAAAGTCAGCAGCTACCGTATTTCCTCGAGTATAAGCCAAGATTTTCAGCCCTTTTTTTTAGGCTGAAAGTGCCCACCTCGACTTATACTTGTCACCGCCGCCTGCCTACATGATCAGCGTGTCATGCAGACAGACGGCGGCCAGCGTGTCATAAAAGCATACAGCGGTGCTTCCAGTGTTCAAAAGCCGCGCCTCCTCTTTGTCTGTGATAGGCAGAAAACTCAATTTCCCAGCAGTCAGTGTTCAGCCTATCACGGACATCCTCTCATTCTCGTCTGTGGTATGAGGATGAGCGGATGTCCGTGATAAGCTGAACACTGACTGCTGGGAAATTGAGTGTTCTGCCTATCACAGATGAAGAGGAGGCGCGACTTTTGAATACTGCAATGGCCACTGTATGCTTTTATGACACTCTGATCAGTGCAACGGAGGGATACAGAGTGGCACACGGAGGGCTACAGAGTGGCACACGGAGGGCTACAGAATGGAACACGGAGGCATGCACAGGACACAGGTAGGCTGCAATGGACACATGGAGGGACACAGGTAGGCTGTAGGGATGAGCCGAACACCCCCGGGTTCGGTTCGAACCAGAACCTTCGAACGGACCGAAAGTTTGCGCGAATTTTCGAACCCTATACGTTATAATGGACGCGAACGTTCGAAATCAAAAGTGCTAATTACAACGGCCAATATGCATGTTAATGTCATAAAACAGGTTTGGGGACCCGGGTCCTGCCCCCAGGGGACATATATCAATGCAAAAAGAACTTTTAAAAACTAACGTTTTTTCGGGAGCAGTCATTTTAATGATGCATAAAGTGAAAAAAAAAAAGTGACATTTTCCTTTAAATATGGTACCTGGGGGGTGTCCAAAGTATGCCTGTGAAGTGGCATGTGTTTCCCGTGTTTAGAACTGTCCTTGCACAAAATGACATTTGTAAAGGAAAAAAAAAGAAGCCATTTAAAACCACTTGCGGCTTTAGGTTTGATCTTAAGTAGAATCTGAACAGGTACATTATGAAGTGTAGCTCCATCCCAAAAAAATCTATTTTTAAGCTTTTTGGAGAACATAGGGAGGGGTTATCACCCCTGTAACATTTGCTGTCTTTGCACATCTGTTCAGAACATGTCACCTCACTTTCCGTCCCAATGACAAATGTTTTTGGAAAAGTGGGGTTTTAATTGAAACAAGGATTGGTGATAAAGTATCAGTAGAGAGGAGATACCTTTTTCCCAAATTAAATCTAACAGGATAGAATTTCCCTTCCTAGGGGTAGATTTCCTCTCACTTCCTGTTTTCTCTTTCCATTTGCAAGTAGGAGTCGTTTGTAAGTTGGATGTTTGAAAGTAGGGGCCTGGCGTATATACTCTGCAGAAATTTGTCCTATTAGATGTTGGTGTAGCCACAAGACTGGTGGGCACAGGAATGGGCCCTGCTGTGAGTTAATAGATCAAGATTTGTAATTGCATGCACCTGTTGAACAGGGCAGAAAAATTGGGGGTGGTGGACGGTTTTGCCACAAGACTGTAAGCTCTCACAGTTACTCTTGGTGGGCGCAGGAATGGGCCCTGCTGTGAGTTATTAGATCAAGATTTGTAATTGCAAGCACCTGATGAACAGGGCAGAAAAATTTGGGCCTTTGGCGGTGGTGTTGGACGGTGTTGCCACAAGACTGTAGGCCCTCATAGTTACTCTTGGTGGGCGCAGGAATGGGCCCTGCTGTGAGTTATTAGATCAAGATTTGTAATTGCAAGCACCTGATGAACAGGGCAGAAAAATTGGGCCTTTGGCGGTGGTGGTGGACGGTGTTGCCACAAGACTGCAGGCCCTCATAGTTACTCTTGGTGGGCGCAGGAATGGGCCCTGCTGTGAACTATTAGATCAAGATTTGTAATTACCCGCCCCTGTTAAACAGGGGCTGAAAAATTGTGCCTTAGGCACTGGTGCTGGTGCCACAACACTGCAACCCCTCACAGAGACTGTACTTGGAGCACAGCAGTCACACGTGTTGCGAAGCATTTTTTTAAAAAATTGTAAGTACACGCCCCTGTTAAACAGGGGCTGAAAAATTGTGCCTTAGGCACTGGTGCTGGTGCCACAACACTGCAACCCGGCCCTCACAGATACTGTACTTGGAGCACAGCAGTCACACGTGTTGCGAAGCATTTTTTTAAAAAAATTGTAAGTACACGCCCCTGTTAAACAGGGGCTGAAAAATTGTGCCTTAGGCACTGGTGCTGGTGCCACAACACTGCAACCCGGCCCTCACAGAGACTGTACTTGGAGCACAGCAGTCACACGTGTTGCGAAGCATTTTTTTTAAAAATTGTAAGTACACGCCCCTGTTAAACAGGGGCTGAAAAATTGTGCCTTAGGCACTGGTGCTGGTGCCACAACACTGCAACACGGCCCTCACAGAGACTGTACTTGGAGCACAGCAGTCACACGTGTTGCGAAGCATTTTTTTTTAAAAATTGTAAGTACACGCCCCTGTTAAACAGGGGCTGAAAAATTGTGCCTTAGGCACTGGTGCTGGTGCCACAACACTGCAACACGGCCCTCACAGAGACTGTACTTGGAGCACAGCAGTCACACGTGTTGCGAAGCATTTTTTTAAAAAATTGTAAGTACACGCCCCTGTTAAACAGGGGCTGAAAAATTGTGCCTTAGGCACTGGTGCTGGTGCCACAACACTGCAACACGGCCCTCACAGAGACTGTACTTGGAGCACAGCAGTCACACGTGTTGCGAAGCATTTTTTTTAAAAATTGTAAGTACACGCCCCTGTTAAACAGGGGCTGAAAAATTGTGCCTTAGGCACTGGTGCTGGTGCCACAACACTGCAACACGGCCCTCACAGAGACTGTACTTGGAGCACAGCAGTCACACGTGTTGCGAAGCATTTTTTTTTAAAAATTGTAAGTACACGCCCCTGTTAAACAGGGGCTGAAAAATTGTGCCTTAGGCACTGGTGTGGTGGCATGGATCATTGAGGAGGAGGAAGAGGATAGTCAGTGAACATAAGAGGACAGTCACTCAGCATCAGCATAGGCAGTCTTGAAGGGATGTGACATTAAAAATTATTCGGTTATATCCGCCTCAGGTGCCTGGTAGCTGGTGGTGATCCAAGACTGATTCATTTTGATGAATGTCAGTCGATCAACCGAGGCGGTGGACAGGCGCACCCTATGATCAGTCACAAATCCTCCAGCAGCACTGAATGTGCGTTCGGAAAGAACGCTGGAGGCAGGACAGGCCAGTAGCTCAATTGCATACTGTGCAAGCTCTGGCCAGTGATCCATCCTCAGGACCCAGTAAGCCAGAGGATTTTCGGTGGGAAAGGTGTCCAAGTCTGACCTTGCCCCAAGGTATTCCTGCACCATGTATATCAGACGCTGGCGATGGTTGCTGGAACCGATCATACCTTGGGGCTGCGGACTAAAAAATTGTCTGAACGCATCGGTCAGACGTCCACCTTCCCACCGCTCCTTCTGCCACTGACCGAAGCCTCAGCAACTCGTCGCCCAGGACCAGGAGTTTGTAGCCTCCCAGTTTCTGGGAACGCGTTGCACAGACCTTTCTGCAAGGCCTCCCTGAGATGTCTCATCCTCTGCTCCCTCTGCGACGGCAAGATAAGGTCCGCAACCTTACCCTTGTACCGCGGATCAAGGAGAGTGGCCAGCCAGTAATGGTCCCTCTCCTTGATCCGAAGAACACGAGGATCCTTCCGCAGGCTTTGCAGGATCAGGGAGGCCATGCAGCGTAGGTTAGCTGAGGCATTCGGTCCGGAGTCTTCTGGGTCACTGAGGATGACATGATCGCCAGCCACCTCCTCCCAGCCACGTACAAGTCCACTGGCTTGTTGGGACTGTACATCATCCCTAAAAGACTGCTGCTGCTGATGCTGAGTGCCAGGCTCCACCTCCATGCTCACACAATCCTCCTCCTCCTCCTCCTCCTCCTCATCCTCTTCCTGTGTGATGGGTGGGACAGAAGGAACACTGTCCGGATAAAGGGGGCCTTGAGAGGCAAGGAAGTCCTCCTCTTCCTGCCTCTGTTCTGCCTCAAGTGCCCTGTCCATTATCCCACGCAGCGTATGCTCCAACAGGTGGACAAGAGGGACAGTGTCACTGATGCATGCACTGTCACTGCTCACCATCCTCGTGGCCTCCTCAAATGGTGAGAGGACAGTGCATGCATCCCTGATCATGCTCCACTGACGTGGGGAAAAAAACCAAGCTCCCCTGACCCTGTCCTGGTGCCGTAGTCGCAAAGGTACTCATTGATGGCCCTCTGCTGCGTGTGCAGTCGCTGCAGCATGGCCAACGTTGAGTTCCACCTGGTGGGCATGTCAGATATTAGGCGGTTCTTGGGCAGGTTCAGCTCCTTTTGCAGCTCAGTCAGCCGAGCACTGGCATTATAAGATCGGCGGAAATGCACACAGACTTTCCTGGCCTGCCTCAGGACATCCTGTAAGCCTGGGAACCTGCCCAAGAACCGCTGCACCACCAGGTTGAGGACGTGAGCCATGCAGGGCACATGGGTGAGCTGCCCCTGTCGCAGGGCGGAGAGGAGGTTGGTGCCATTGTCAGAAACGACCATTCCTGGCTTAAGCTGACGTGGCGTCAACCACCTCTCGGCCTGCCCCTGCAGAGCTGCCAGAACCTCTGGCCCAGTGTGGCTCCTGTCCCCCAAACACACCAGCGCAAGCACGGCATGGCATCTTTTTGCCTGCGTACTTGCGTAGCCCCTTGTACGCCTACGGAGCACCGCTGGTTCCAAGGACAGAGCACTGGAGGAAGAAGAAGAGGAGGGGGTGGAGGAGAGAGGTGTGTCACAACCAGTAGCAGTAGTCACGTTTTGGAGGCGTGGTGGCGGGACAACCTCCAACACTACTGCACCTTGTCCTGCATCCCTCCCAGCTGCCAATAGAGTGACCCAATGGGCCGTGAAAGAAAGGTACCGTCCCTGTCCATGCCTGCTGGACCATGAGTCAGCGGTAATATGCACCTTACCGCTGACCGCCCTGTCCAGCGAGGCATGGACATTGCCCTCCACATGCCGGTAGAGAGACGGAATCGCCTTCCGCGAGAAAAAGTGGCGTTTGGGAACCTGCCACTGAGGAACCGCACATTGAACAAACTCACGGAAGGGGGCCGAGTCTACCAACTGAAAAGGCAGCAGTTGAAGTGCTAGCAATTTAGCAAGGCTAGCATTCAACCGCTGGGCATGTGGATGGCTGGGAGTGTACTTCTTTCTACGGTCCAGCAGCTGGGGCAGGGAAATTTGCCTGCTGCATTCGGACGTCGGTGTACTGCAAGTACTTGGTTGTGACACACCGAATTCTACACCTTCAGTCCTCTCAGAGCAGCTTTCAGAGAGGACTGAAGGTGTAGTGGGGATGGAGATCCCAGCTGAGGAGGAGCAAGGAGAGGTCCGCTTAGTTCTTTGGTGTGGGTCTTTTATGTGTGCCTGCCAACGAGCTGCATGGCAGGTCGCCATATGTCTGGTCATGCTTGTCGTGCCCAAGCGGCTGATGTTTTGGCCACGCGAGATACGCTTGAGACAAATATTGCAAATAGCAGTGGTGCGATCTGCTGCACTCGTCTCAAAAAAGGCCCACACCAAAGAACTTTTCTGATAACGTGCAGAGGCAGCGCCCTGCACAGGCGGAGCTCTGCGGTGTTGTACAGTTGCTGTGCTGGCCTCTACCTGGCCTCCAGGGGGCATCCTGCCTCGTTGGACATGTGACGCCGCATCCTCCTCCTCCTCGTCCTCCTCCTCATCCTCTCTCCCTTGAGGCACCCACGTGGAGTCAGTGACCTCATCATCCCCTCCCTCTTCACCACTAGAGCAAACCTGGCAGTAAGCTGCAGCTGGTGGAACTGTACTGCCAGATTCCTCAAGCTGGGTATCGTCATCCGAGCCTTCGAATCGTTGGGCATCCTCCTGGAGCATGTACCCAACACTGTGCTCAAAGAGTTCGGGGGACTCCTCAGGAGGACATGGTGGGTCTAGGGAAGGGGTGGCTGATGATGCTCTGTCAGTACCCTGAGCCTGGGTGAGAGAGGATGAGGAGGATGAGGAGGGCTTGGTCATCCATTCTACCAAGCCTTCAGCATGATGCGGCTCCACATGTCCAGCTGCCGAAAACAAAGACGCGCGTGTCCCATGGCCACGTGCTGATGACGATGCACGACCACGTCCACGTCCACGGCCACGTCCACTAGAAACAGAGCCTGCCTGCCCTGTGTTCTTGGCTCTGCACGCTCTGCCTCCCCTTGGCGGTCTTCCAGCCATTGTAGTCGGTAGTCCTGTGGGTGCTGCTGAGAAGAAAATATAGGAGCTCTGTGTGATGCCACTAACACACTAGAAGTCCTATGGGTGCTTCTGCAAAGAAAATAGAGGAGCTCTGTGTGATGCCACTAACACACTAGAAGTCCTATGGGTGCTTCTGCAAAGAAAATAGAGGAGCTCTGTGTGATGCCACTAACACACTAGAAGTCCTGTGGGTGCTTATGCAAAGAAAATAGAGGAGCTCTGTGTGATGCCACTAACACACTAGAAGTCCTGTGGGTGCTTCTGCAAAGAAAATAGAGGAGCTCTGTGTGATGCCACTAACACACTAGAAGTCCTGTGGGTGCTGCTGAGAAGAATATATAGGAGCTCTGTGTGATGCCACTAACACACTAGAAGTCCTATGGGTGCTTCTGCAAAGAAAATAGAGGAGCTCTGTGTGATGCCACTAACACACTAGAAGTCCTGTGGGTGCTTCTGCAAAGAAAATAGAGGAGCTCTGTGTGATGCCACTAACACACTAGAAGTCCTATGGGTGCTTCTGCAAAGAAAATAGAGGAGCTCTGTGTGATGCCACTAACACACTAGAAGTCCTGTGGGTGCTTCTGCAAAGAAAATAGAGGAGCTCTGTGTGATGCCACTAACACACTAGAAGTCCTGTGGGTGCTTCTGCAAAGAAAATAGAGGAGCTCTGTGTGATGCCACTAACACACTAGAAGTCCTGTGGGTGCTGCTGAGAAGAATATATAGGAGCTCTGTGTGATGCCACTAACACACTAGAAGTCCTATGGGTGCTTCTGCAAAGAAAATAGAGGAGCTCTGTGTGATGCCACTAACACACTAGAAGTCCTGTGGGTGCTTCTGCAAAGAAAATAGAGGAGCTCTGTGTGATGCCACTAACACACTAGAAGTCCTATGGGTGCTTCTGCAAAGAAAATAGAGGAGCTCTGTGTGATGCCACTAACACACTAGAAGTCCTGTGGGTGCTTATGCAAAGAAAATAGAGGAGCTCTGTGTGATGCCACTAACACACTAGAAGTCCTATGGGTGCTTCTGCAAAGAAAATAGAGGAGCTCTGTGTGATGCCACTAACACACTAGAAGTCCTGTGGGTGCTTATGCAAAGAAAATAGAGGAGCTCTGTGTGATGCCACTAACACACTAGAAGTCCTGTGGGTGCTTCTGCAAAGAAAATAGAGGAGCTCTGTGTGATGCCACTAACACACTAGAAGTCCTGTGGGTGCTGCTGAGAAGAATATATAGGAGCTCTGTGTGATGCCACTAACACACTAGAAGTCCTATGGGTGCTTCTGCAAAGAAAATAGAGGAGCTCTGTGTGATGCCACTAACACACTAGAAGTCCTGTGGGTGCTTCTGCAAAGAAAATAGAGGAGCTCTGTGTGATGCCACTAACACACTAGAAGTCCTATGGGTGCTTCTGCAAAGAAAATAGAGGAGCTCTGTGTGATGCCACTAACACACTAGAAGTCCTGTGGGTGCTTATGCAAAGAAAATAGAGGAGCTCTGTGTGATGCCACTAACACACTAGAAGTCCTGTGGGTGCTTATGCAAAGAAAATAGAGGAGCTCTGTGTGATGCCACTAACACACTAGAAGTCCTGTGGGTGCTTCTGCAAAGAAAATAGAGGAGCTCTGTGTGATGCCACTAACACACTAGAAGTCCTATGGGTGCTTCTGCAAAGAAAATAGAGGAGCTCTGTGTGATGCCACTAACACACTAGAAGTCCTGTGGGTGCTGCTGAGAAGAATATATAGGAGCTCTGTGTGATGCCACTAACACACTAGAAGTCCTGTGGGTGCTTATGCAAAGAAAATAGAGGAGCTCTGTGTGATGGGACTAACACACTTCAAGTCCTATAGGTGCTTCTGGGAAGAAAATATAGCTCTGTGTGTGTAATGGGACTAACACACTTCAAGTCCTATAGGTGCTTCTGGGAACAAAGTATAGCTCTTTGTGTGTAATGGGACTAACACACTTCAAGTCCTATAGGTGCTTCTGGGAAGAAAATATAGCTCTGTGTGTGTGATGGGACTAACACACTTCAAGTCCTATAGGTGCTTCTGGGAACAAAATATAGCTCTGTGTGTGTGATGGGACTAACACACTTCAAGTCCTATAGGTGCTTCTGGGAAGAAAATATAGCTCTGTGTGTGTAATGGGACTAACACACTTCAAGTCCTATAGGTGCTTCTGGGAAGAAAATATAGCTCTGTGTGTGTGAGGGGACTAACACACTTCAAGTCCTATAGGTGCTTCTGGGAAGAAAATATAGCTCTGTGTGTGTAATGGGACTAACACACTTCAAGTCCTATAGGTGCTTCTGGGAACAAAATATAGCTCTGTGTGTGTGATGGGACTAACACACTTCAAGTCCTATAGGTGCTTCTGGGAAGAAAATATAGCTCTGTGTGTGTAATGGGACTAACACACTTCAAGTCCTATAGGTGCTTCTGGGAAGAAAATATAGCTCTGTGTGTGTAATGGGACTAACACACTTCAAGTCCTATAGGTGCTTCTGGGAACAAAATATAGCTCTGTGTGTGTGATGGGACTAACACACTTCAAGTCCTATAGGTGCTTCTGGGAAGAAAATATAGCTCTGTGTGTGTAATGGGACTAACACACTTCAAGTCCTATAGGTGCTTCTGGGAACAAAATATAGCTCTGTGTGTGTGATGGGACTAACACACTTCAAGTCCTATAGGTGCTTCTGGGAAGAAAATATAGCTCTGTGTGTGTAATGGGACTAACACACTTCAAGTCCTATAGGTGCTTCTGGGAAGAAAATATAGCTCTGTGTGTGTAATGGGACTAACACACTTCAAGTCCTATAGGTGCTTCTGGGAAGAAAAATATAGCTCTGTGTGTGTAATGGGACTAACACACTTCAAGTCCTATAGGTGCTTCTGGGAAGAAAATATAGCTCTGTGTGTGTGATGGGACTAACACACTTCAAGTCCTATAGGTGCTTCTGGGAACAAAATATAGCTCTGTGTGTGTGATGGGACTAACACACTTCAAGTCCTATAGGTGCTTCTGGGAAGAAAATATAGCTCTGTGTGTGTAATGGGACTAACACACTTCAAGTCCTATAGGTGCTTCTGGGAAGAAAATATAGCTCTGTGTGTGTAATGGGACTAACACACTTCAAGTCCTATAGGTGCTTCTGGGAAGAAAATATAGCTCTGTGTGTGTGATGGGACTAACACACTTCAAGTCCTATAGGTGCTTCTGGGAACAAAATATAGCTCTGTGTGTGTGATGGGACTAACACACTTCAAGTCCTATAGGTGCTTCTGGGAACAAAATATAGCTCTGTGTGTGTGATGGGACTAACACACTTCAAGTCCTATAGGTGCTTCTGGGAAGAAAATATAGCTCTGTGTGTGTAATGGGACTAACACACTTCAAGTCCTATAGGTGCTTCTGGGAAGAAAATATAGCTCTGTGTGTGTGATGGGACTAACACACTTCAAGTCCTATAGGTGCTTCTGGGAAGAAAATATAGCTCTGTGTGTGTAATGGGACTAACACACTTCAAGTCCTATAGGTGCTTCTGGGAACAAAATATATCTCTGTGTGTGTAATGGGACTAACACACTTCAAGTCCTATAGGTGCTTCTGGGAACAAAATATAGCTCTGTGTGTGTGATGGGACTAACACACTTCAAGTCCTATAGGTGCTTCTGGGAACAAAATATAGCTCTGTGTGTGTAATGGGACTAACACACTTCAAGTCCTATAGGTGCTTCTGGGAAGAAAATATAGCTCTGTGTGTGTAATGGGACTAACACACTTCAAGTCCTATAGGTGCTTCTGGGAAGAAAATATAGCTCTGTGTGTGTAATGGGACTAACACACTTCAAGTCCTATAGGTGCTTCTGGGAAGAAAATATAGCTCTGTGTGTGTAATGGGACTAACACACTTCAAGTCCTATAGGTGCCTCTGGGAACAAAATATAGGAGCTCTGCCTGCCTGCCACGAACACACTACAAGTCCTATAGGTGCTTCTGGTAACAAAATATAGGAGCTCTGCCTGCCTGCCACTAACACACTACAAGTCCTATAGGTGCCTCTGGTAACAAAATATAGGAGCTCTGCCTGCCTGCCACGAACACACTACAAGTCCTATAGGTGCTTCTGGTAACAAAATATAGGAGCTCTGCCTGCCTGCCACTAACACACTACAAGTCCTATAGGTGCTTCTGGTAACAAAATATAGGAGCTCTGCCTGCCTGCCACGAACACACTACAAGTCCTATAGGTGCTTCTGGTAACAAAATATAGGAGCTCTGCCTGCCTGCCACGAGCACACTACAAGCCCCTCTTTGTCAATCAATCTTTGTAACTGAATCTATCTAACTCAATCTCTGCAAGTGAATCTCTCTAACTATCTAAATGCAGCAGAGTGTCACAGAAACAGCCTGCTCAATCTGCGCCGGAACAGCATGTGACCGGCGCAGACGGCGTGGCGGCGTTTTATAGGGGGGGGCGTGTACTACAGCCCCTGAGCTGTAATTGGCTACAGGCGTCCTGCCTGTAGCCAATTATGGCTCTTCGAGTTTCCGGGGCTGTGATTGGCCAAGCATGCGGGGTCACAGTGCATGCTTGGCCAATCATCAGCCAGCAATGCACTGCGTCGGCCGCGCCGGCCGCAATGCATTGCGGGGCCGCTCGCATCACACGAACGTGATGCGAGCGGCCAAAATAGTTCTGGGCTCGCCGAGCGAGCGAACGCCCGGTGCTCGATGCGAACGTGGGTTCGCATCGAGCACCGGGCCCATCCTTAGTAGGCTGCAATGGACACAGGGAGGGACACAGGTAGGCTGCAATGGACACAGGGAGGTACACACAGGACACAGGGAGGCTGCAATGGACACAGGGAGGTACACACAGGACACAGGGAGGCTGCAATGGACACAGGGAGGTACACACAGGACACAGGGAGGCTGCAATGGACACAGGGAGGTACACACAGGACACAGGTAGGCTGCAATGGACACAGGGAGGTACACACAGGACACAGGGAGGCTGCAATGGACACAGGGAGGTACACACAGGACACAGGGAGGCTGCAATGGACACAGGGAGGTACACACAGGACACAGGGAGGCTGCAATGGACACAGGGAGATACACACAGGACACATGGAGGCAGGCAGATCTGCACAGGGAGGCATGCACAGGACACGAGGAGGCATGCAATAGACACAGGGAGGTGTAGCTGCAGATGGGCATTGTTGACCCCCTTTTCCACTTACAGTAGCTGCTGCATTTCTCACCCTTGACTTATACACGAGCCAATAAGTTTTCCCAATTTTTGGGGTAAATTAAGGGCCTCGGCTTATATTCAGGTCAACCTATACTCGGTGTATATACAGTACTTTTTTTTTAGCTGCTGACTTTTAAAAAAAATTTTTTACAGATGAAACACCGCTTTAAGCTGATTGGAAATCGCAACACAATAATTGGAATACGTGAATCTGGTAACCTTCCACTTATAATAATTCCACTTCTTTTGAGAAAAAAAACTTACCCTTTTGGGGGATCAATGTACATTGCAAGGATTTTAACAAACTTTTTGCAGATTCCTACCTTTTGTTATTGTGAAGAAATAGCGGTTTGTCTGTGTCCATGTTTAAAGTTAATGTGAATGGGAGAGACTTTATGATTAGCAGTCAGCTGCTGCACTTGCAGGGTTCTAATGAGGAAAGTTGCAGGCTGTGAATCCATTTAAACGTGATTTCCCTTTGGGTGTATCTCAAATAACAAAATTACATTTTTTTCCCCAATAACAGCACAATTTTTGTGTGTACTTTTTAGTGTTTGCAGAAACCAGGTACTAAATTGAGACTTGATTTTAATTAGAATGGATGTGATTTTAGTACATCTACCAGGATGATGAAGATAAACCGAGGGTGTACATTTCAGCAAGACAATGATCCCAAATCACCTGACTTGAATCCAATAGAAAATTTAAGGAATGAACTAAAGATCAGAGTTCATAGACGAGGCCCATGGAACCTTCAAGATTTGAAGACTTGTGTGGAAGAATTGGCCAAAATCACACCTGAGCAATGCATGCGACTAGTTTCTCCATACAGGAAGAGTATTGAAGCTGTCATTACCAACAAAGGATTTTGTACAAAGTATTAAATACATTTCAGTTAGCGTGTTCAATACTTTTTCCCTGTGTCATTTTCACCAAATGTTGGTAACAACCCATGCAAGCCATACATGCAAAAACATACAAAAACAAATACATTCAGAAATGAATTATGTGTAATAAAATGGTTATTACACATAACCTCATTTCTGAACGTATTTGTTTTTGTATTGTAGCAGTGACACTTTTGCAAGGTGTCCGCTATGTGTAAATTAATTATTTTTCTCTAAGAACAGTAGTGGGGTTCTGAGGGTTAATTGTGTAGGTTTAACTTCGGCATCGGTTTGGCTGGGCTGTGTTAGGTTTCTGCCTGGTCATGTGTACCGTCAGGTGCACATGACAGGCCCAGAACCAGGCCTGGTTGGACGTTTGGGTATCAGCATTCCCCAGAGCCAGTCAGTGGGTGCGTCTGGCTCCACTGAGGAGTCTGGGGAAGGGTACTTAAGATGCTGGGGTCACGTGTTCGGGGTTCGTTCGGCCATAGCTGCCTGTTCCTGAGTCTGGACCGGGGTAGCCCCGCGAGGGGTCCCGGTCACGGGAGCGTGTGCCGCCCTGCAACATGGTCAGCTTGACTAGCCCTACAGACCCACTTGGTCTGGGGCAAGGATCCATCTGTTCCCGAGTCTCGGAAACGACTGGTCTGAGGCGCAGTAACTGAGGGAGGATTCAAGGCGTCCTGGTGTGCTCTTAACTTGGAGGGGCACCGCAGCTCGTGTAAGCAACCGGGGGAGGACTCTTCGGAGGAGGGCCAACAAGCTGGCATCCCAAGAAGTGCCTGGTTGCCTAGTTGTCAAGGACACTGACTAATCCATGCTTTTCCAGTACTGCCAAGGAGACAGAAAATGTTCCAGGTACTGAGGAAAGGTTCCTGTTCACTTTTGATTGCAACTTTCTTCAAGGTCAGAGACTTTGCATGTCCCGAATTCAAGTGCTGACTGCCAAAATCTCTGGCTAGAGATTTGTTCAGCTTTGGGGCACCCAGCTGCGAGTGGCTCCTCTCTGAGTCTGCATTAGAGACTTCCTACTAGTCCGCAGTTCAAGGTGCCTGAGTTTCTTCACCCTTGCCCTCTGTTCCCATACAAGACTGTGTTTGTTGGATGTTACCCCTGCAAATAAAAACCTTTCTAAAGGACTTTTATGGTGTCAGTGTCCAAAGTCGTTGGGTACTAACCCTGGGAACCCCCAGACCTGGAAGAACAAGCCAAGCGGAGGTAACTGGTAAGACCAAAAGTCAAGGCCGCCCCATCGGGGGTTATGGCCGCTACACGTGGGGGCTCGTAGTCCGGGATTTACAGTTACTTCGCAGGGCCTTGGAACAGAGGGTGAACTGTGCCATAGAAGATCAGCGCCATTTTGGAGAGACTTTCACTGTGGTGCATAAGCGTGGGAGGGGCCTGTACTAAAAGCATGCAAAATTGTACAGGAGCCAGCGCCCAGTGGGAGAAGTTTATGCTGATCCTTTCCCGCACGAGGCACCGCGTTAGAGTGTGTTGCGGAAGGAGAAGAGGTGTGGTTGATTTCTTGGATTGAGAAAGAGAAACCGTTGCCTTTTCAGAAGAATGCACCGGATCCCGAACATGCAGTAAATACCTGGACCCAGGATGCCCACAGCAAGGGGTCCAGCAAGTGTGCAGATGCCCGGTACAGTGATTACGGACACGGGCATTCGTTTTCTGCCGCAGGGGCGGTTCGTTCTGTGTACCATTGGGGATGTCGAGGCCCTCGGAGTATTGTGCAGAAGATGCGATGGGTTGGTCGCAAACCCTCGACCTTTTGCAAGATGCCGGAGGTGCGGCGAGTATACCTTCAAAGTGGAACAGCCCACCGAACAGCCTCAGGCCTTTCACATGGACTGGGCCACAGGTATGGCCACTGAGGAACACATCGCTTATGTTCCAGCTAAAGGGCCGGAGATCCGGGTTTTGTCTACTATTTGTCTACTATTGCTGGTACTCCCAACAAGGACATTGTTGCTGCACAGGCTGGGGAGTCGACCCCAGAGGTGATGGACACAGCCTCACGGACTTCACCACCTTGCCTGCCTTGGAGGAAGTGGAGCCCTTACAGCCTTCGCCCAGTCGTAAGAAGGGGTCACAGTCCCCTCTAATAGTTGCTCATCGGGCAAAAGCTATTGCCCTGGAAAGGCCACTGCCGTCTACGGGGGAGAATACAGAAGGAACCATGAGTACGTACACCCTAAAAAAAATTGTATCTCGGGACTCTGATTCAGAATCTCTTTGCTCCTTGCCGGAGGCCGAAGAGGCTGAGGAGCTGTATGAAGTCTTGTCTGACGAGTTGTTGTGGTCGTGTGGGGATGATGTGGCTGCTTCTTGCGCTAATGTTGAGCGATTGATGGCCCTTACTTGGGGGGACAAGGTGTCGCAGATGGAGACCCCCTCAGTCCAAAACACCTGCCCAAGCTTGAAAACCTGCCAGTGATTTTGAGCAATGCCACGGGATTGGTGAAGAGATCCCCCTACTCTTGCATACCTCCTGGGGATGGAGTCACCCGCAATTTACCGAGGCTGGCACAAGAGGGTGGCAACAGAGTATGGACTTGAATTCCCTTACGTGCCTAGGGAAGTCATGGACATTGTGGAAGCAAATCGGAAGAAGTGGTATGCGGAGGATGTCTGGGACTACCTTAAGGTCCCGAAGCCACTGCGGAAGAAATATTTTTCCTGGGAAATGTTTGACCGGGATGTCTGTTGCATTGGAGCTATGGTCGGCATATCTATTGTGATAAAGTTGTGATCTGCAGACTGGACAAGGACAGTGCTGTTTATTACATCACCACTTATGACGTTCAACTGGGTAGAGATGTCGCTTTTCCCGATCCACGATTTTACTGTCAAGCCTTTGAATTTTTTGCAAAAAGATCTTCCCTGTGTCTTCAGTTTGCGATATTTTCTGCAAGTTACAAGGACTGTGGGGTAGATAGACAGGTGGTTGTTCCGGGAAACTACATGTCAAGTTTTACAGGCTCTTAGCCCACAGCGTTCTGGTTTCTGAGGACTTGCAGTTACAGCGGCTCTAACCACTAGGTGGCGTGAGTCGGCATGAGAGGAACAGCAGTACCAAGAACTTTTCGTTTATAGCGATTAGGAATGTTAGGGAAAATAATTTTTATCTGTCTTTAAATGAGGAAATTCCATTGAAGCAGCATTGGAATTTCGCTCTTTAAAACAAAATGTATAGTGTACAGTGTTGCCTTGTACGTTATGTTTTCTCTTTCAGGAATGCACCGGGATCGACTGTCAAGCTCATCGGAGATTGATCATATAGTGAACTTGGTGTTGAGTTATTCACTTTACAGTTAACAAAGAGGACAAGGGGGCACACTTTACGTTTAGAGGAAAAGAGATTTCATCTCCAAATACGGAAAGGTTTCTTCACAGTAAGAGCTGTGAAAATGTGGAATAGACTCCCTCCAGAGGTGGTTCTGGCTAGCTCAGTAGATTGCTTTAAGAAAGGCCTGGATTATTTCCTAAATGTACATAATATAACTGGGTACCAACATTTATAGGTAAAGTTAATCTGGGGAAAATCTGATTGCCTCTCGGGGGATCAGGAAGGAATTTTTTCCCCTGCTTTAGCAAATTGGATCATGCTCTGCTGGGGTTTTTGGCCTTCCTATGGATCAACTGTGGGTATAGAATTGGGTATATGGAATTGTATGATATTATTTAAAAAATAATAATTTTTGTGGTTGAACTGAATGGACTTGTGTCTTTTTTCAACCTGACTAACTATGTAACTATGTTACATTCAAACTGTTGTCTTTTGTGTAACATGGATCCATTGTTAATTTTTATTATTTTTTGGTACAAATAAAAATATTGAAATTTTACCCTATGTGTATTGTGTTCATGGTACCAAGATAGTCCATTCCCTCTTCTGTCTTTTGGAGACTATTTGGGGAATTGTCTCCTTAAAATGTATTTACTCATTAGTAGGATGAACGTACCCCCTTATTGTATAGGATCTTAAGCTCACCAGAGGCCATTCGTTTGTTATGTTCCATATTTACATGCTGTTGTATTTACAGTATGTATGACCAGAACTTGTGTGTATGTAACCTGCTAAAGTGTTCCATATGATTATGTGGGATACATAATGGGGTTATTTACGAAAGGCAAATCCACTTTGCACTACAAGTGCACTTGGAAGCAGGGCTCGAGTCCTGCGGGAACGCGTTGGAACGGCGTCCCTGCACTTTTTTCACAGCAGGAACGCCGTTCCCTATTCAGGACTAGAGCCGCCAGAGGCTCTAGCACAGCACAGTCATCACTAAATGGCGGACCGCAGGCCAAGTCCGGACCGCGTCAATGATCTGTGCGGCCCCGCCGTGGTCACGCCATTTAAGATTTGATTTTTTATCTTCAGCTGCCGCTGCCTGCTAGCTCTGTTGTCTTCACAGAGCTGACATCGGAAGAGCAGCACAGCGATGCACGGAGGGCAGGGGCTGGCCCAGTTAACTGATTGGTTGCTAGAACTGCTCTGCATTCTATCAAACAATCAGTTATCTGGTCCCGCCCTCTGTCCATCCCTTTGCTGCACTTCCGATGTCAGCTCTGTGCCTCTGATGTCATCTGCTGTGTCCTGTGTAAGGTAAAACAGGGAAGAGGGCACTGTAATGAAGGACGGAGGGGGAAAGTATCAGAGGAATGAGGGGTGATATAAAAGGGAGGCAGGGTAGGAATGTGAGGAGGGGATCTACAAAGGGGGTGCCATAAAGGGGGTGAGGACAGGAATGTGAAGAAGGGTGCTATAAAGGGGCTGAGGACAGGTTTAAGTTTTAAAGCTGGCTACTTGGTCATCTCCTGTAGTATGTCGCATTCGCAGTCTGGTCATCTTCTGTAGTATGTCGCATTCGCAGTCTGGTAATCTCCTGTAGCATGTCGCATTCGCAGTCTGGTCATCTCCTGTAGTATGTCGCATTCGCAGTCTGGTCATCTCCTGTAGTATGTCGCATTCGCAGTCTGGTCATCTCCTGTAGTATGTCGCATTCGCAGTCTGGTCATCTCCTGTAGCATGTCAGATTTGCAGTCACTGTATTTTCTGTGAAATATATATGCATATGAGCGTATCATTTTTATTTATTTTTTTTGGTGGGGGAGTGGATCTTGGGTGGGAGTTCCCACACTTTTTCCCCAGGACTTGACCCCTGCTTAGAAGTGCAGTCGCTGTAGATCCGAGGGGGACATGCAAGGAAAATAAAAAACAGCATCTTAGCTTGCACATGATTGGATGATAAAATCAGCAGAGCTTCCCCTCATTTCAGATCTACCCTCAGATTTACAGCGACTGCACTTCCAAGTGCACTTGCAGTGCAAAGTGGATTTGCCTTTCGTAAATAACCCCCAATGTATTACAGAGGCAGGAAAGTACATCAAAAGAATACACTATTGCCATACATATACATGACTGTAATATGGGTGTGTGTGAGCTGCACTATGTATGTTGCTTGTGTAGTTTAATTAGGAGAAAAATGTACATTCCTTTTAGACATAAAGTAGAAAGTGGCTCAAGCACTGCAAGATTCATCCAATGCTTAACTCTGATGATTTTGCATATTAACAGTATAAAGCGTATAATTTAAGCTTCTCAGTTTTCACAATGAGGAATCAGCCTAAACGTTCCACTAGATTGTTTTGCTACCCTACCGTTGATTTGCAGTTATAAGAAACATTTACTCTGCTCTGTTTAATAACCAATGTGTCAAAATCAATAGTTTGTGACAAAAAAAAGAATCAATGCTAATTAGGGTTATTCAGCCAAGCAGTATAATCAGTAATGATAATGTGAAAGTCAGTTTAATTAGAATACTGTTATGTAGGGGAGTTGCTAGACTCTGGCACCCAGGGCATGGGTCTCCGCTCTTTCACTGAGTGCCCCAGGTCTCCCTTGCAGTAATTGTTATGGTCATCCCAAAAATGAACCTCTAGATCAGGGGTCTCAAATTGGCGGCCCTCCAGTTGTTGCGAAACTACAAGTACCATGAGGCATTGCAAGGCTGACAGTTACAAGCATGACTCCCTCAGGCAGAGGCATGATGGGACTTGTAGTTGCGCAACAGCTGGAGGGGGCCACCAGTTTGAGACCCCTGCTCTAGATCAATCGTTTGTTGATCTTTGGTTACGTGACTGGTTATCTTGTATATCCATTCCCACATCTTCACCAGTAACTGCATTTTCCTGTGCAATGACTTAAACTGTATTGGGTAGACAGTTTAGTGAATTTGAGAATCTCCATTGTCACAACAGACAAAAAAGTTCCTATGCGCTGCACATCACTGCAAGACCCTGTGGATAAATGAAATGACAGCCTCAGCCAGGCTCCAGCCAAGCCACACCCCCCACATGCTTTACTCCGCCCCCAGAGCTTAATCTGCTATTGTTAAAGAAATGACTGGATTCCTACAATTACCTGTACATTGCAATGCATATTTCTTTCATTTGAATAATGACAGCTGATGAACAATGATATTTTACATTCTATGCACTGTACACTTTTGGATCATCATGTAGTTAATTTGTTTTGTTTTTCCTAATCAATTGTTTTTAAGTTCAGTCAAGTCATTTTATTTATGAAATTACAGATGTGACCCAAAGAGTTTTTTTTTTTTTAAATACCCAAAGACTAATGCCGCGTACACACCGTTGGAATTCTCGTCGGAAAAAGCTCTGATGGTTTTCCCGTCGGAATTCCGACGGAATTTCGCTCAAACTGTCTTGCCTACACACGGTCACACCAAATTCCGACGGTCTGTAACACAGCAGCATAAAACACGTTCGACAGCACTATAAAAGGGAAGTTTAATGCTTCCGAGCATGCGTCGAATTGTTTCCGAGCATGCGTCGGAATTTTGCGTGTCGGAATTACATACACACGATCGGAAAATCCGATAGAAAGGTTTTCCGTCGGAAAAATTGAGAACAGGTTCTCAATCCAAAGTCTGTCGGAAATTCCAACAGAAAAAGACCGATGGGCATACACACGGTCGGAAAAACCGTTGAAAAGCTCCCATCGGACTGTTTCCATCGGAAATTCCGACCGTGTGTACGCCGCATTACTTATATGGCAAAATTTGAAAAACAGTGTGTGGTAGAAGCAGCGGCATTGTAAGATTATTTTGGGTGTCCTTCTGGGTGCCATGTTTTTCTGGCCTTGGACTGATGTCTAGGTATCCAGGAGTGCGCCAGATCTTTTAGGACCCTTGGAACGCCCCTGCTATTATATGTTTATATATTTCTTCTGCTTCTTATGTACACTTGCTGTTAGTGCACTTTGAAAAAGTTCAGAGAAGTTCCAAACATAATTGCATTTATATGTACATGCCTTTACTTATAATCAAAGTATTTGTGTGTGGGGATAGAATTGATTGAGACCATTTGAAGGTACCATCCCTTGGAGACCAAATTTGAAAATACAACACAGTTTGGGACTTTACATGTACCTTCTAGAGTTAAATGACCACTCGGCCAAATAGTTATAAGACAAATTTGTCACAAGACTTTATTTAAAACATCATACAAATTCTTAAAAGGAGGTTTGTTTTTAAAAAAAACAACAAACTGGTTGTCCAGGGTGCTGTTATCCTGGATTTGAGATCTGATTTATATATGGCCAATGCGTTTCTCGGGCTGACCTGCTTCGTCAGGGCCTCAGATCTTGTATACTGTAACAATATATAAAAGAAGCATTGTACATTAAAGACAATTGGTATTTGATATTTTAACAGTGAGACATGTTAATACAATGTCTGTTTACAAGAAACATTTAATATCAATGGTTTACAAATTTGATCCACCGTGGAAGGGTGATTGACATTTTTGTTATATAAAGTCTTTTACCCCAACAAATTACAAGGAAGAATAAAATAAAAAGAAGTAAAATCACCTGTATACTAATGCATCAAAGCTGGTGACAGGCCTTTTCTTTTTCTTCTTCTTTTTATTTTATTTTTCCTTGTTTTGTTGGGGTAAAAGACTTTATATTACAAAAATGTCACTCACCATTCCTTCATATATTGCCACAGTGGATAAAATTTGTAAACCATCAATAGTAAACGTTTCATGTAAACAGACATTGTATTAACATGTCCCACTGTTAAATATCAAATACTGTTTGTCTTTTTTGTACAATGCTTCTTGTATATATTGTTACAGTATACAACAAGATCTGAGGCCCTGATGAAGCGGGTCAGCCTGTGAAGCCTGGAAATATAAATCGGATCTCAAATCCAGGATAATGGCACCCTGGACAACCAGTTTGTTAAATTGCTTTTAAACAAACCTCCTTTTAAGTATTTGTATGATGTTTTGAATAACGTCTTGTGAAATACATTTTTGATAACTATTTGGTCAAGTGGTCATTTAACCCTAGAAGGTACATGTAAAGTCCCAAACTGTGTAGTATTTTTATACTTACTTATAATCAGCCTAAAGTTCTGGTGAAATAAATAAGAGGATGTAGTCAAAGCCTCCACTTTCCCTTCATAAATCTATAGGTTAAGGTATTCTCCTACAAAACAAGATATGCCTTCTTTGGCCAAATGTATGGGAGGCTCCAAGAAGTAGAACTTACATCCAGAGTTAATTTACTAACCAGAAAATATACAGGGGCAGTGCCCCCTTTTATGCTCTACTGCATCTATCCATCTTTATAGTGTTAGACCTGTATTGTGCATACACCAAGCAGACGGCTTTGTCTCCAGCTATCATCCAATCCTGCAGCGGTATGTGGAATGTTGGTGTAGTGTGTGGGGAACATCGGCGGATTGTGTGGGGAAGCCAGTGGAATGTTAGGAAGCCAGCAGAGAGTAGGGAAACCAGGTAGCGGTAGCACTGGCCCTGTGTACTGTTTATCTGAAATTCCTCCTGAAAAATAGTAGTTAATTTTCTGATGCACTACTATTCATAGTAGTGCCTAGGCAGTCCTGTGCCCACAGCCTCATAGCTCCTGACTACTAGTGTCTTGAGATTTGGAGTGAGATTTGGTGGTGTCACTACTGTGTTGCTCACTGTTCTCCTTGCTGGAACCTCTGACATATTAAAAAAAACAAAACAGTGTTGCCTCTACCAAAAAGGCCACCCCCACATAGAGACATGGTAAGTCTTTAATGGGAAAGATCGACTACAAAAAGGACCACAGGCAAAACTATTTACTGGCCTTTTGTTCTCTGCCTGCCTTTTTTGAGCGCAGTTTCCAGAGTTCAGTTCTTCTTTAGTGCCCCGATGTGGAGTTCAATACATGTCTGTATCTGTTGATAGCATTCATTGTCTGAATTTTTTTCCCAAAGAAACATTTTCTAGTTGCCAAATTTAATTTAGTCAAAACGTCTGCCAAGTAGGCCATTTTATGCATGATAACTACATCTTATCTCCTCAAAACTCTTCATGGTTGATGTGCTTTAGACTGTCAGCCATGTGATCCAACATGTAGAGAGGCATGGACTGCTGGCCTAAATCTCTTATTGGAGGGCTAGCCCTGCTAATGCCACTGATGATAGGGATGGTGCTATAGCTGCTGGATTTATGGCTTAGCTCTTGCTGTAAAGCTGTTGATGGTCCTGCTTGTGGCTTCATACATGTGTTGGGCTGGGCTGATGATGGTCCTGATGTTGCTCTTCTGACACAGGGCTTGTAGTCCTGTTGGTATCTCTGCTAAGAGAGCCAAGCCTGGCTCTGCCGCCGGCTTTAGAGGTGCATCTGGCTGTGATAATCTAGTGCCAAAAATATGGCCACTTGGCCAGCATGGCTGTTTGTGGCACCTACTCTTGTAAGGTTGTGATGCCGGTGGCTGTGTCTGTGGCTGTGGGAACCTGGTACTGAGACTTGTCATGTAATAATACTCCTGTCTTTGTACATGTGGCTTCCTGCGCGGTTTCTACTTTTATACCTCCTCTTCCCTTATGCTTTAGTGGCTAGCTACTGTTTCTAAGGCTTTGGTCTGGTCCCTAATTCTTTTGGCATATCTTTCCCCACTCCTTTTTGCATGAGCAAGGCATTGGCAATTAGCATCTCAAAGTGTGGAATGTCTGTGACATCCATTCATCTGCACAGCATAAACCATAGACTGGGGGGGAAGGGAGGGAGGGGGGAGCTTTAATACACGTGTTTTACTTACTTTCTCCCTAGAAAACATTTTTTATGCACATGGTAGATGTTGCTGCATAAAAACACCATGCAGAAAAAAATAAAATAAAAATAAATGTTTATATATATATATATATATATATATATATATATATATATATATATATATATATATATATACACATATATAAAAAAAACTTATGAGATAACTATCATGTAAAGCCTCTATAGGGTTGTATTAGCAGATAAAATGGCAGCCTTTAATGCATCAACCCCCATGTCTCATTGTAGGTCATGTTCTTGTAGTGATGGAATGTACATGTACAGTATATGGGCTCTATAAACTTTACATCAGCAGTGTGTGCTATAATAAAAATGTTGGTATCTGTGGAATGTGTCCACCCCCTCTTTCTCCAGTGCACAAATTAACATCTGGAAGTGTGCTCTATGTTTATCTGTGTGCCTTCTTTGTTCATACATCCAATTGCTGAATAATTAGGGCACATAGTAAGAATTTCTGTCTAAATGTAGTTATTAGTTTGCTATTGAAGGGAGGCATTCAAAGTATATGCCTGGGCAAAATAAAACATTTAGGACATCTGTGCACTATATGTTAATTTTTTCATGTTAATGTCTTTCAAAAAGCTGCAAGCAGAAAAATAACTGTAAATCCTGCCAGAAATACAGCGGGCTCCTAACTTACTAAGTACTCTGCTTTTGCTGCAAGGTAATCCCAAGAAGTGCTTTCAGCCCTGCTCGAGTTCTCCCCTACAAGACTACAGAACACATCCTGATTCTGTTATAGAGATTGGAGATGAGGATTGGGGAGGGTTTGGTTCTACAGCACAGTTATAGAAAACTAGGGATGGCTGATAAATACTTGGAATTTAGATGCACCAAAGGCATTGTGTTGTTTGCTTAAAGCGGTGTTCCACCTGCAATTTTTTTTTTTTGCAGTGCCCGAGTGACTAAATGGTCAGTCCACCCCTGGCTGCTGACTTTTAATAAGGACACTTACCTGTTCAGGGAACCCATGATGTCAGCCCCCCGAGGCCGATCCATGCATCGGATCGGGTGCAGGTGCCGCCATTGTAATTAAGGGAAACCGGCAGTGGAATCGTGCAGCGCTTTGTGAATGGCCAGCTGTCTTCTGGGACGCACACAGGTCCCAGAAGACAGCAGGGGGGGCTCGTCATACAAAAGGAAGTGACGTCCTGCACCACGGACCAGATGGATCGGAAGTACAGACTGTACTTCATAAAAAGGTACGATAGAAGAAGAATTTTTTTTTTTTTATATCCAAAAACGAGGGCTGGAGAGGTGGTCTTTAACCACTTGACCTCTGGAAGATTTACCCCCTTCATGACCAGGCAGTTTTTGCGATACGGTACTGTGTTATTTTGACTGAAAATTGCGCGATTGTGTGATGCTGTATCCAAATACAATTTTTGTATTTTTTTCCCCACAAAAAGAGCTTTCTTTTGGTGGTATTTGATCACCTCTGTGGTTCTAATTTTTTGCGCTATGGACAAAAAAAGACCGACATTTTTGAAAAAAAAAAATATATATATTTTTAACTTTCTGCTATAAAACATCCAATAAAAAAAAATGTAATTTTGTGTCATTAATTTAAACCAATATGTATTCTGCTACATACTTTTGTTAAAAAAAACAAAACAATAAGCTTATGTTGATTGGTTTGCGCAAAAGTTATAACATCTTCAAACTATTGGATTTTTTTTATTGACTAGTAATGACGGCGATCATCGACTTATAGCAGGACTGCAATATTGCCGTGGACAAATCGAACACCTAACTGACACCTTAGACATCAGCGGCTTTCCCTGTCAGAGGGGGGAGTCTGTGCTGATAATCAGCACATTGATTATCAGCACAGCCCCATCAGATGTGCCACCACAGCTGCCAATAAGTGCCCATAAGCTACCAGTGAGTGCCCCATCAGAAACGGAGGTCTGTGCCAATCAGTGCCCACCACAATGCTCAGCAGTAACACCTGTCAGTACCTCATCATCAGTGCTGCCCATCAGTGCCACCTGTCAGTGCCAATTAGTACCGCCTATCCATGCCACCTGTCAGCGCCCATCAGTGCTGCCTATCAGTGCTGCAAATCAGTGCCCATCAATTCTACATATCAGTGACTCCTCAGGGCCCATCAGTGCCACCTTATCAGGGTCAACTCATTAGTGCCCATCAGTGCTCATCAGTGAAAACAAAAGGCAAAGGTGGTGAGACAGATGTGCAGGAAGTACATTGGTGGGGCAGATGAGAAAGCGGGTTACAGTGGTGGGGCAGATGAGCAGATGGGTTCAGTATTAGGACAGATGAGAAGGCGATTCAGTAGTGAGACAGAAGAGCATGGGGACACGGCGGTGAAGCAGATGTGCAGGGAGGTACAGTGGTGGGGCAGATGAGAAAAGGGGTACATTGATGGGGCAGATGAACAGTGGGGTTACAGTGGTGGGACAGATGAGCAGGAGGTACAGTAGTGGGAGGGTTGAGAAGGGGGTTCAGCAGTGGGACAGAAAAGCAGTGGGGTACAGTGATGGGGCAGATGAGCAGGGGGTTACAGTGGTGGAACAGATGAGCAGGGGGTTCAGCTGTGGGACAGAAGAGCAGGGGCGTACTGCGATGGGGCAGATGTGAAAGGAGGTGCTTTGGTGGGACAGGTGAGCAGGGGGTTAAAGTGGTTGGGCAGAAGAGCAGGGGGTACAGAGGTGGGGCAGATGTGCAGAGGGGTGCAGAGGAGAAAGGAGGTACATCGGTGGGACAGAAGAGCAGGGGGTTACAGAGGCGGGACAGATGTGCAGGAGGTACAGTTGTGGGGCAGATGAGAAAGGGGGGTTACAGTGGTGGGGCAGGTGAGCAGATAAGTTTAGTGTTAGGACAGATGAGAAGATGGTTCAGCAGTGAGACAGAAGAGCATGGGAGTACGGGGGTGAAACAAATGTGCAGGGAGGAACAGTGGTGGGACAGATGAGAAAGGAGGAACATTGGTGGGGCAGATGAGCAGGGTGAAACAGTGGTGGGACAGAAGAGCAGAGTGGTACAGTGGTGGGCAGATGTACAGGGGGTTACAGTGGTGGGACAGATGAGCAGGGGGGTACAGAGGTGGGGCAGATGTGCAGGGGGGTACAGTGGTGAAACAGATTTGCAGGGGGGGCAGTGAGGTGTGAAGGTGCCAGAATTGGGGCTGATCTGAGGCGTGAGAGTTCAGGATGTTAATCTATCACTACTACTCAAGTAGTTTACAGCATTTACTTTGTAAAAATCCTTTTCATGATTGAGAGTGTGAAGTTGACATTTTTTTGTTATAAAATCCTACCCATGCTCTGAAGGAACCCTGGTTGAGAAACCCTTCTTTAAAGTAATTTTTGCTGGGATATTTGGCAAAGTCATTGCTCTATCTTTGGACAGGTCTGTTTTTTACTGTTAGAGAATAGCCATTGTCATTCTCTGATGTTCTTGAAAGTGTCACTCTTATATCCATCTGTCAAACCCTCAAATTAATAACACCCCTCTCCTTAGAGCTCAAGTTCCACACCTTTGTAAGAATACTTGTCTATTCATAATCCCATTCTGTCTTGTGAATGTTTGAGACAGGATTGTAAAGTATTCTCACTACACATGACATATGTTCTAACAAGGGATTAGATCATTGTGATATGCGTGTAAATTGTAATATGTTTGGAGCGATTAGGAGGTTTGCAGCAAATGATGGATATGCTTGTATATACACAAAAAAAAGTCTCCAAAAATCGGGCAAAATGACTGGAGAAAATAGATCTAATTCACTACATGGACATAATGGGGTGGATTTACTAAAGGCACATTACTAGCCTGCCAGCACAATATTTGTTGGCCGAAAATTGGAAAACAATTGTTGAAGGGAGCGTACTAACGGTAAGAACTTCGGACAACAACCTGTCAAACAACAATCCCCTTCTGATTTTCGTACCGTGTGTACGAGGCTTAACTGTATCATAGAATGGACTTTGAGCATTATGATCACTGAACAGCAAAGTACGTTTTTTATTTCTACTAAACACCAATGAAATGGTAATCTTTCTGTTGAACACCAATGCAAGTTTATTCTTTCCACTGGACAGCATGGGGTCGATTTACTAAAACTGGTGGGTGCAAAATCTAGTGCTGCTCTGCATAGAAAATCAGCTTCCAGGTTTTTATTGTGAAAGCTTAGACCCCATACACACCAGACATCCCAACCTGCAAAAACTCATTTCAGGGAGGTGGCGCTTCGTGCCCGCAACCCCAAACCCCCCCACCCCTGTTTAAGGTCCGTCTGCACCATCTGGAGGGAGGCCTGCATTAATTGGGTATTGAAGGCATGGGAGAGCTGCAGGTAGCGAAAAAGAGTGTGTGAGTGGAAGTCTGAGGAGAGGTGTGCCAGAGGCCTCAGAGCATGATTGGTCACTAGCCTGGGGATGTACAAAATGTATTTGCCCACACCCCTGGATCAGGTAACATATACAAGTGGGGTAGAGAGGGGTTAATCCAGAGAGGAGCATTTGGCGACACTGCTCTCCTAGGGTAGTTTTTGCATGCAATTACTGTTCTTGCTTTAGTATTTTTTTCCCACTCTAATGTGCAAGAATCGTTAGTTAAATATTTTTAGGTTATTTTGCAAGTGGTGCAGTTACCTTCAGGTCTTCAGTAATTAATAATAAATCAACTTTGTAAATAGTAATTTGCATTAAATATTGCAGAAATATATCGAACACACTTCATGTTCTAGGGTGACAACGCCGCTAGGACAGGAAGGTGAAAATAAAGGAAAAGTCCTGAAAAAATACAAATTGTGTGCCACAACATCATTTTTGTCCTTGAGTTTAGAAACACTTTAATGATGAAAAGTAGTTTCTTTTAGAAAAAAAAAAAAACTTTAATGTTGCTGTATATTGTGACATGATTTTTTTTCTTGCTGACTTGTGAAGTTACTGAAAGGTCCAGAGAAAACAGATTAAAAGTAGAACAAACATTCCACTTCAGAAGTTTAGATAGCATCAATGTGCAGCCAAATATTACGCCCATGTTTCATTAAGCTTGAAGCAAATATTGAGACAGACCCAGTGTGTTGAGCAAACAACCTTAGAAAAGCACATGGTTGCAAGTAATTAGTTGGCATCGCTAAAGCAGTTTATCCAGATATACTTAATGTAGGATGAGTCCTAGGTGACAATATAGGAATGTGTAAGTAATGAGTATCCTTCTATATAGTTTTCTACAGTGAAAACTTCAGAGTCCGGAGTTGCATCATGCATAGACATCGGAGAGGAGTCACCCACAAAGACCTGGTCAGATGTGACCCTGGAGCACAATGTGAAAAGCAAATGGGTTGTCTCCAAAATATGAGGAGTAACCGTAAAGTGTTTTGAATATCTGGCAACCTGGTCAAGTAGATGCCAGGGAGGTTCCAAAATAAGGTTTTACAAAAGAAAACACCTGCACAGAACTAAGTGAGCTCTGACTTTGGATTTCAATGCGCACACTGATGGCTGTCATTTAAAGGTCTGTTGCAGAACTCTAAAGCCCCATACACACTATTAGATTTTCTGAAGATTTTTGTCTTCAGATTTCCCAAAACCATATAATATGAGGTCAAACCTCAAGAGTTTCAATTTGTATGCAATCAGGCAGGCCCCTGCACTACATGGTCTTGGTAAATCTGAAGACAAAAATCTTCAGAAAATCTAATAGTGTGTATGGGGCTTTAAGCCTCGTACAAACGATCAGATTTGTGATGACAGACAGTTGGCCTAAAATCTGACCGCTAGAATGCTCCATTAGACAATTGTTGTCCAACTTTCCGCCAACAAATGTTGAACAGCAGGCTAGTAAATTTTCGGCGGACAACTGTCTGTTGTCAGATTTTCGTATCGTGTGTACACAAGTCCATCACACAAAAGTCCAAAGTACAAACACGCATGCTCAGAATCAATGCTCACCAAACACTACATTAGCAGAAGGTGCCCAAAGGGTGGTGCTCAAGAGCTGAAATTCCACATAGTACGTCACTACGTTCGTGTTTGTTGGCTGACAATTGTGTGCCGTTAGTATGCAAGACAAAATCCAGGCACACGCCCTTCGGAAAAAAGTCTGACACTCTGTTGGGCAACAATCCGATCATGTGTGTACGAGGCTTAAGGCTTCTTTCAGACAGGTGGACTCTGGCAGTGGATCCGCCTGCTCAGCGGGAAATGTGTACGCTGATCCCCTCTGAGCAGGCAGATGACAGGTCCATGTCCTCTCCACTGATGCAAAGTGAACACGGACACAGCCTGCTTTCCTCTATGGGCGGTCGAATGGAAATGGACCGCCTCTCTGTTTCCATCCAACTGTTATCCGATCTGCCAGAAGGATGGGGAACGATCCCCATACATCTGCTTTTAGCGGATAGGATCGAATCGTATGTCGGCAGGTGTCGATGTGCACAGGTCCATTGACATCCGCCGCTACATAGAGGCCAATGGGTGATCCGATCAAGTGCCCCTAAAAACTGACAGATAGACCCGATTGGTCCGCCCATGTGAAAGGGACCTAAGGGGTGTAATTATTAACAAATTGAAAAGCTGTTCGTCCATCGAAACTGCATTTAAACATGTTCTGTGTGAATGGGACAAAATTGAATGTCCACAGGCTATATTATCTAACGTCTCAATGTGAGAATGCAGAAAATAATGCATTATGGCCACTGGATGGAGCTGAGGAGCATATTTATTTCCTACTATAGTTTCATCTAGTGGCCATAATGCAGTATTTTTCCAATTAACATATTCCCGATCTGCAGAGTATATAGCCCGAGGATAGTCAGTTTATGGCCAGCTTATACAGTGTGGATAGAATAATCTGCTGCATCGGCAGCTGTGAGAATACACAAACAGCAGCTGAATCTGATTGGATGCAGCTGCTGTTCTGCTGACAATTTTCTGAGCGGCTGCTTTGATTCTGCCAACAAAGTGAATTTTGACTGGTTATTTAACCACCTGATTACTTTGCACTTAAACCCCCCCTCGTGACCAGACCAATTTTCAGCTTTTGGTGCTGACGCACTTTGAATGACAATTGCGCGGTCATACAACTCTGTACCCAAATGAAATTTTTACAATTTTTTCCCCACAAATAGAGCTTTCTTAATCACAGCTGGGGTTTTTATTTTTTGCTAAACAAACAAAAAAAGATGGGAAATTAAAAAAATAAATAAATCATGTTTAATAGTTTGTTATAAAATTTTGCAAACAGGTAATTTTTCTGCTTCATTGAAATGCGCTGATGAGGCGGCACAGGTGGGCACTGATAGGCTGCACTGGTGGGCACTGATAGGCTGCACTGGTGGGCACTGATAGGCTGCACTGGTGGGGACAGATAAGTCAGTACTGATGGGGACAGCAAAGATGGCACTGATGGGCACGGATGGGTGGCACCGATGGGCACTGATGGGTGGCACTGATGGGTGGCACTGATGGGCACTGATGGGCACTGATAGGGCGCGCAGGCAGCTCATGTCCGGGACGACGTCAATAGACGTAGTCCCGGGACAATAGACCCGCGCTGTAGCCGTCATTTGGCTATAGCGCGGGTCTAAGGTAGTTAAGATATACAGTGGATAAAAAAATTCTACACACCCCAGTAAAAATAATAAAAAATAATAATATGGTTGCGGAAGTGGGCACACCCTCTTATAACTGGGGCTGTAGCTGTGTTCAGAATTGAGCAATCACATTCAAATTGATGCTAAATAGGAGTCAGTACACACCTGCCATCATTTAGAGTGATTATTAACCCCAACGAAAGTTCAGCTGTTCTAGTAGGTCTTTCCTGACTTTTTCTATGTCACATCCTACAGCAAAGCCATGGTCCGCAGAGAGCTTCCAAAGCATTAGAGGGATCTCATTGTAACAGTCAGGAGAAGGGTACAAAAGAATTTCCAAGGCATTAGATATACCATGGAACACAGTGAAGACAGTCATCATCAAGTGGAGAAAATATGGCACAACTGTGACATTACAAAGAACTGGACATACCTCAAAAATTGATGAAAAGACGAGAAGAAAACTGGTCAGGGAGGCTGCCAAGAGGCCTACAGCAACATTAAAGGAGCTGCAGGAATATCTGGCAAGTATTGACTGTGTGGTACGTGTGACAACAATCTCTCATATTCTTCATATGTCTGGGCTATGGGGTAGAGTAGCAAGACTGAAGCCTTCTTTTTACGAAGGAAAACATCCAAGCCTGGCTAAATTTTGCAAAAACACATTGATAGTCTCCCAAAAGCATGTGGGGAAAATTATTGTTATGGTCTGATGAAACCGAGGTTGAACTTTTTGGCCATAATTCCAAAAAATATGTTTGGCGCAAAAACAGCACTGCGCATCACCAAAAGAACACCATACCCGCAGTGAAGCATGGTGGTGGCAGCATCATGTTTAGGGCTGTTTTTCTTCAGCTGGAACAGGGGCCTTAGTCAAGGTAGAGGGAATTATGAACAGTTCCAAATACCAGTCAATATTGGCACAAAACCTTCAGGCGTCTGTTAGAAAGCTGAACATGAAGAGGAACTTCATCTTTCAGCATGACAACGACCCAAAGCATACATCCAAATCAACAAAGGAATGGCTTCACCAGAAGAAGATTAAAGTTTTGGAATGGCCCAGCCAGAGCCCAGACCTGAATCCAATTGAAAATCTGTGGGGTGATCTTAACCGCTTCCCGACCGGCGCACGACGATATACGTCGGCAGAATGGCACGGACAGGCAGGAGGGTGTATATATAAGTCCCTTCTTAATGCCGTCCGTGCCATCGGGAGCGGCGCCATCCGAGTCCGGCGATCGTCTCACGGGAAGGCTGAACGGGGAGATGCGGAAATAAACAGCATCTCCCCGTTCTGCCTAGCAACTAGTGACACCGATCTCTGCTCCCTGTGATTGGAGCAGAGATCAGCATTCACTAGCTGACAGCCACGCCCCCCCCCCCACAGTAAGAAACACACCCTAGGCATACTTAACTCCTACACTGCCACCCCCTGGTTAACCCCTTCACTGCCTGTGTCATTTATACAGGAATCAATGCATTTAAATAGCATTGATTGCTGTATAAAATGACAATGGTCCCAAAAATGTGTCAAAAATGTCCGATGTGTCCGCCATAATGTCGCAGTCACAAAAAAAATCGCTGATCGCCTCCATTACTAATACAAATTTTTTTTAAATAAAAATGCTACAAAACTATCCCCTATCTTGTAAACGCTATAACTTCTGCGCAAACCAATCAATAATCGCTTATTGCGTTTTTTTTTTTACAAAAATATGTAGAAGAATACGTATCAGCCTAAACTGAGGAAAAAAATAATTTTTTTATATATTTTTGGGGGATATTTATTATAGCAAAAAATTAAAAAAAATTGTTTTTTTTTCAAAATTGTCGCTCTTTATTGTTTATAGCGCAAAAAATAAAAACCGCAGGGGCGATCAAATACCACCAAAAGAAAGCTCTATTTGTGGGGGAAAAAGGACGTAAATTTTGTCAGTTAAAGCGACGCAGTGCCGAATCGCAAAAAGGGGCCTGGTCCTTTGGCTGCAAATTGGTCCGGTCTGTATGTGGTTAAGAGGGCTGTGCACAGGAGATGCCCTCGCAATCTGACAGATTTGGAGTGTTTTTGCAAAGAAGAGTGGGCAAATATTGTGTAATAGGGGTGTGTAGTCTTTTTATATCCACTGTATGTATGGGATGTAACAATGTATGGGAACATTTTGTCAATACAATTAAATATTGCATTATTGTTGCCAGACAGTAGATAGTCACAAGACATCAGTCAGACAATTTCACGCACTGGTTAATATGTAAATAATTGTCTCAGCTCATAAGTACGCACTACTTCACCCACAGTGTGAAAAACAAAATATTTTATTACTTTCAACAGACAAGGTGCATTGATGGCATCACAATATTTTCAAGAAAATGGAATTAAAGAAAAACAGGCTGATGAAGATGCAGAAAATTATAGCTGTATATGTGTACAATACAGTCATGAGCAGAAATACAGACCTTGAGATGAGAAGTAAATGACATTCCTGTACTGGTGCATATGTAACTAAGACTACCACTACACTTCTGACCCTGAAAACACAAGATACAGTATGCTGGCATAATAACATGGGCCACAAGCTGCAGGCAAGCATGACCGTCTTAGTAATAGGATTTCATATTTCTCTTACATAAGAGCTAAAAAAAAATTAAGGGGTATTTAAAAAACTTGCTTAGTTGTACTCCCATGTGGTCACACAGTAAACAGGTTGTTTTCCTGACAGCTGTGTCTTTTATGGGTTTACAACAGCAATTGCAGATTTTTTATTTTTTTTCTAAGCTGCCTCTGGAAACTGGTGTAAGGTATACACGCACATTTTTCTCGATGGTGCATTCATCCAAACTTCTTTCCTAGCTGCCACTTTTTTCTTTTCTCAGCTATCAATACTGTATGTGAGTTAGACACAACAGATCAGAAAGCAATCAGAAGAAGAGGAGATTGGAGAAAAGCTCCATAAAGGTACCTGTCAAAAGATAACTCATGCCCTGTACACATGACCGGTTTTCCCGTTGGAATAAACTCTGAAGGTTTTTCCGACGGAGTCCTGACAGAATTCCGCTGAAACTGTCTTGCGTACACACGATCACACCAAAGTCCGACCGTCAAGAACGCGGTGACGTACAACACGTACGACGGGACTATAAAAAGAAAGATTAATAGCCAGTGCGCCACCCTTTGGGCTCCTTCTGCTAATCTCGTGTTTATCTCATGTTAGTAGAAGTTTGGTGAGAGACGATTCGCGCTATTGGATATTTTATTTTCTGAAAATACTTGCCTATGTGTTTTTCTACAAAAAGGACAGTTTGTGAGTAGGCAGGTACATTTCAAAAAGACAATGTCAAATTAACAAGGGGCACCAACCTCCTTGAGGTTAAAAAATACAAGATAATAATGTTATTGTGGTAACTTGACACACAAAAAAAAAATATATATATATATATATGGATATCACTAGAAAATAATTTTTCAATAATCCAAAAAAAAGATCTTGATGAAATAAAAAAAAAAAAAAACATGACTATAAAAAATAATTCTAAACATTATTATGGAGATCTGGCTTTAAAAAAATAAAAGATTATTCAAGCGATCACGAGAAATAATAAAGAAATCAGTTTGTCAGAACTCATCATTCTAACATTATAAAGAAGAAAAGCATGAGCTGCATTAAAAGATCCCAGAATTTGCAGTGTGAGGAATGTGCTAGCTCCACACCGAGCGATTCCGTCTCGTACTTGCTTCAGAGCATGCGTCGTTTTTGGTCCGTCGGAACAGCATACAGACGAGCGGTTTTCCCGATTTAGAAAATATTTAGAACATGTTCTATTTCTAGGTCTGTCGAGAAAAAAAAGTCCGATGAGGCACACACACGATCGGAATAGATGATGAAAAGCTTCCGTCTGACTTTTTCTGTCGGACATTCCGCTCGTGTGTACGCGGCATTACACCTATTTCTAGAAGCAACTTTGAAAAGAAAGTATGAAATCTTCAGCTGTGAGGAAAACCCCTTTCATATGATTTTCTTCTGAAGTGCAGTCTAATACTTTAAAGCATCAGATTAATAATAAAAAAAATATTAAAATATTTAAAATATTTCATCCCTCCAACAAGCTGTGGCAGTATTTATACTGAGGTAGTTTAGCTTCCCAAAATCCCATCTAATTCTGAGCATACTAGTTTAGGTGATTATGATCCTTTCTTTTCTTTTTATTTATTTATTTGATATTTTATACCTGAGAAAGATATGCTCAAAAGATATGCAAAACTGACATCTGGGGAAATGGCAGTTATGAGATATTACTATAGCAGGTGGATAGAATATTATTGGTACAGGTTTCTTCAGACTGCAGCTTTTGGAAGTCACCAATCTTGAGCTGCAGTTTGCATTAGAGTGATTTTCTGAATATTTCTGTCATGATATCATGGATTTTTTTTTCAGTAAATACTTAGGAATTCAGCTCTCTATATCAGCCAAAAATTCTGGATTTGTACCTTTTATTCTTAAAATGAACAGTCGTTCAGTTTAGACTTTTTAAAGCTTTTTTTTTATGATGTCAAGTGCTGTGCTTATTCCCAAGTCAAAGAAGGCCTTGATTTAACCAAATTTCAAAGGTTAAACAAGAACATTTAAGTGTGCCTATGAACTGTGACATTAGATCGGTATATATATATAAATCTGGCTTACCCCCTACACAGCACATTAGCAATAGCAGTTTCATAACAAAATTACAAGAAAACAATTCAGCTACAAGCTTTGGACAAAATATTTAGCACGCAATTTTGTACAGTCTAAATAAAATTAGAATTCTAACTTGTAGCTCGGTTGGTCTTTTGAATGAAACATTCTATAAGCAGTTTCGTTGCAGAGGCTGGTCAACCAGAGTGTTTTATGAAACATACAGGGATTCCACTTATATTTACTGTTCAATCTGCCTCCAGTATTTCACACATACGCTTTGAACAATACAGTACTATTAAACCATAAACATAATTCCTTGTCCAGATGCCAGGAAGCCGTCAACGTTCTACATAGCCCAGCTTCTAGGGTAATAGCTATTTAATTTTGCTGCGTCCAGTACAGCTTGACCATATTGTAAAGGCAAAGATATCCTCATCTTACTTTTTAGAATAGTCCCAACCTGCACTGCTTCTGTAAAAATAGAAAAGTGCCAAGCATGGAAAATTAAAATTCACCATCCTGAGTGCTGTTGGGAGGAAAATTCCCGCGTTTAATGCCAACCTAGGAATGTTTTCCTTCAGTTGTCACACCCAGTACTGACTACCTGGCTGTCCATTTCCACCAGCTCCATTGCCCCTGTGTCCCCCAACATCACAAAGGGGGATATCTCTTTCTGGTTCAGTTGGACGAAATGTTTGCCGATCTGCAGCTCCATTTTCAGTCTTGGCAGAAGTGGCTGCTTTTTGGACATGGTGTTTTCCCATTTTTTTTCTTCGTACAAAATAAGCTAAAATAAGAAGTCCAAGTAAAATAAGAAGTAATACTATGCAAATAGGTAGTATGATGTTATACATATGAGTATTCATAAAACCAAGCAATGTGCCTTCCCTAGCTGGGTTTGGTGATGTGGATGCATTTACACTTGTTATATTTAGGAAGACATCTTGAGTAGTGCTTGTACTTAGGTCTTCTGACACCCAAAAGTCTTGTGTCACAGTGTTAGTACTGTTCTTGGAGATGTCTGGATATGTGGTAGGTACAATGGCTGGTGTAACTGAAGAGGTTGTGACTTGATCTAAATTCTTGGCTGTAGTCAAACCAGTAGTAGAAGAAAATGTTGTTGTGGTTGATAACTCTGTGGTTGATAATTCTGTGGTTGATAATTCTGTGGTTGACTCACTAGTTGCAGGTTCTATAAGAATGGTTGACCCAACATTTGGAGATTGCTTGTTTGTAGTAGTAATGCTTGTGGAAGTCAAGGCTGCTGTAGATGCTGCTAAATTTGTAGAAGTCTCTATGTTTCCAGCTACCCTGAGTAGGGTAGGACTATAAGAGTGGGATGAGTTGTAAGGTACAGTACTAAACCTTACAGTAACATTTGCTGGAGGTACTTGACTAGCACTGAGTACCAAATGAAGCCTATCCCCTCTTATGCCCATTCCACTCTGCTCATCTTCCCTTAACTCCACTCCTATAACTCCACTTTCTAGTTCTTGCTGTGAAAATACATTAGTGCTGGTTGCTTCTCCTCTGCCACCTTCAAAAGGAAATCTTACTACCTTTCCTTCTCTTGGATGATGGACAACTTTAAACTGAGGGACACTTTTTGTTAGTGTACCCAATTCACTTGCATCAATCACATCTGGGCCCAGTCTAATGGTACAGCCTCGTGGCCATTGTTGTTTGTTTCCGATCTTTACCATTGGAGAAACCTCTATTGTTACTTTTACAACACCTTCTTCACCCTCATCGGAAATTGCAAGATATTCAAACTGATCTTGGTTGGATAAGAAACTGGTAAAGGTATAAAATACTTCATTTTTGTTTACCTGTTCCTCGTTAAACTCTGTAACTGGTACCTGGCCAACCAGAACATCACCATAACTTGGCTTCCTCGTGACTTTATAGATAAATGTTTCTGTATTTCTTCCTGGTATTGGTTGTATTTGTGTCTTTGTAACCTTGGTGCTGCCAGATGCCTGTTTGACTTCAAAATTTGCCTGAAATACTGGGAGTACTTTTACAGGTATTTTTTCTATAAGAATTTGTTGTCCAGTGGAAATATTGAATATGATTTCACCTGAAACCGCAGTGAGGTTAGCTAAAAGGACAAGTGTTGAACTGGCAAGGTCATGTTGAGTGAATTTTGACAATGGAATAGACTGGTTCCCACCTGTTGCAACTGATATGCCCAAGGGGGCTTCCACTATAGAGTAAATTATATTATTAGAAGAAACCAAAGCATTATCTACAGATATGTAATCTGTAGTAAGAGAAACATTTGAGCCAACTGCTAGGTATAATTTAGATTTTGGTGGAAGCCTACTGCCAGGTATTGTGGGTAGACTAGTAAATGTTATGTTAAATGACTCTGTAACTGTCCAGATGGTTTCCTTATGGTTAAGTTCATGGTAAGACTGGAATTTGGGATACGATTGAGCTTTGAACGTGAAACTGTCATTAAGATTGCCTACTTTGGTATTGGTGTACATTAAGGTTCCATTGTCCAGATGTGACTGTAAGAAATATGGAGTCTGTGGGCTGAGTATGGCACCATGTACAGAGAGATGACCTTCTGAAGGAAAATCCGTAACAAAGAAAACCACGTCATGAGTAAGTCTTGAGATACTTTGGTTCACTAAGAGGTTGGATGCATCAAGGGAGTTGGAAGTGATGGGGGAAGAATCACCTTGCACAATGTCAAGACCTGGAAAAATAAAAACATATATTAATTAAAGAATTAAAGAAATTCTATTTTTTTTCTTTTTAGCAAACATTTAAACATAAAAGAATTTCCACCTGGACATGACCTGAATCAGTATTGCTATGTAGATTTCTTTGATGTAGCCTAGAAAAGCTTTATTAGACATAACATCCAGTTGTCATTGAAATATCTAGATCAGTCTTGATGATTCAAATCATAGATTAAATGAGAAATAATTTAGGATTCTGTGCTATATAAATACAGTATGTAAACTTTAATAATTCACTGGTACATTTTATACACTCTCTGATTTTCGAATTTCCTTCTTTTTTAAGCTATGTGACAATTTAAAGCACTGTACATGCAAATCAATATATTGTGCATTGTTTGATGAATCACTGAGTTGGTCCTAGATAGCTCCATCTTCCACATATTCAATAGCCAGTGGACATGTCTAAGTGATAACATGGTATTCCCTTCTTCATTGCAAAATTCTATCATACTGTATCAATTCTAACGTGGTAGTTTGAATACTAAGAAAATATGAAAGCTTTGAGAAAAGACTGGAAATATATCCTGGTTACAGGATTTATTTAGAGTCACTGTTTTTTTTTTTTTATCATTTCATGTGTCTTTGCTGAGAACTGCATCTTTATAAGTACTACAAAGCATCATGTATACAAGAACAAAGTAGAGGTAGAAAGAATCCTATGTTGTCCATTACTAGCCAATCTAAGTGCACCTTCAAAGGGATACATTTTGCTGCTATTTAAGTCATTCTATTTTTTAAGTTTACCTTTAGCCCCATGTTCAATGTGAAAGGGACACAATGAAACAAATTTACAAAAGGAGTAGAACATGTTTGCTCTGAAATTACATTTTTAGTTTGCAAAGTGAAAATATAAAAAAAATCTTCATCTTATCTTCATCTCATCATCTTTATCTCTAAGCATTTACTAAGTGAAAATTCTTTTTTGCAGAGTTGGTTTATAAACTGATCAGCAAAAAAATAAAATGTTTTCTTGCTAATGATTGGGTATCGTTTGCAAAGGGTGTTTTCAATTTCACCTCGTTCACAAAGTTAAATTAAGATTTAGGGCTCTTTCACACGGGGCGGATCCGTATTGATCCGCCCCGTGAAGATCCGCTGCTCAGCGGGGATCGCACAGCTGTTCCCCGCTGAGCCGGCGGATGACAGGGCGGTCCCTGCACACTGTGCAGGGACCGCCCTGTCAGTTCTCCGCTCTCCTTTATGGGGGATCGGTTTAACACGGACCGTCTGTCCGTGTTCATCCGATCCGCTCTGCAGACGGATGAAAAAATAGGGTTTTCCTCCGTCTGCAGAATCAGACAATTGCGGAGGCGGACAATAGCGGGTGTCTGCGGATGCTCATCTGCTGACACCCGCTATCCTATAGACATGCATGTATGTCCGTTTTTCATCCAAAAACGGATGGATGAAAAAACGGACATACGGTCCGCATGTGTGAAAGGGGCCTTACTTTGAAAATAAATAAACTATACTACTTATTAAATAAACCTTGTTGCTTTCTTTTGCATGGACCAAGAAAGAGGAGTTTGTTTTTTAATGTATTTATGGGCCTGTGTCGACTGGCTTCAAATGCTGTGTGCTTTTGACATGAGTTTGAGATGCTCTTGAGATCCGCCAAAATTCAGGTGCAGTTGACTAGCTTTAAGCTGCTTTATGCCTTCCCTTAGACTTGTATGAGAAGGGAAGCAATTCTGAAATAAACCAGAACCCCTTCGACACTGCCTTTGGGGTATTTTGATCATATATAGTTGTACACTTAAAGTGGAACTTCACCCAAAAGGGGAAGTTCCGCTCTTCCTCACCCCCCCTCCTCCTCCTCCTTTAAAAAATTTTTTGTGGGGTGGAGTGGGTTACCTGATTTTGACAGGGATCCACTCTCCCACTTCTGGCCGGATCACTGCAGCTATCTGTGTTCAGCCTTCCCTCCTTCCCCTGCAGCCTCCTGGGACACACCACAAGTCCCAGGAGACCACGGGACCATACAAAATGCGCAGCTTGGCTCGCACATGTGTAGTTGGAAGCCGACTGTAAAGCCACAAGGCTTCACTGCCGGTTTCCCTTAGTTAAGATGCTGGTGCCTGGACCCAAAGCCGATTGAACAATCAGCTCAGGTGAGGACAGCACTGGATCAAGGGGCATGTAAGTGTCCTTATAAAAAAAGTTAGCAGCTACAGTATTTGTAATTTTATGGTGGGAGACTGTTGCTCCCTTTTAACATATACGTCTCTATTTGTGTCCTATTATCTCTTATTGTATAATACAACAATATTGCTGTTTATTCTTTTATTGCTTGAATGGTCTTGATAATTCCTTTGCTTTTGCTAACACTCTAAGTGACTACACATTGCTGTCATGGTGGTGCATAGCAGAGTAGTGGCTTCCCCGCCTCTCGGTGATGCTGTAAAGGATGTAGATAATATGAACAGTGTAACTAGGCCAAGAAGGTACAGTGCAACTTCTGCACATGAATAATAATTTGCCTGCCTTGTTTCCATTGGAGCTTACAGCAGTACTTAGCAGACTGCAGAGTCTGCAGACACGGGGCCCATTAGTAGCAGATTGGCATAACAGAATACAACAGCTTAGAGGCAAGAAGAAGTGGTGTGCACGGAAGTGGAAGAAGTGCTGGTTTGTTTGCTAAGCTTAGAACTAAGGTGAATAGCCCAGTTATGTCATCATTCCTTCTGGCCATTGTTCATTCACTGGATAAGAAAATGGATCTGATTCGACTGAGACTAAATGTTTGTTGGGTTTTCTTGTTAAAAAAAATGTTTGTTGGGTGATGAGAAAACTGCATTTTCTCCTGATGAAAACTTGGCTAAATAACAATGTGCCAAATGTGACTTTCCAACTCGATGGGATCCTATTCTTTGAAGCAAATCGTAATCATTTGTCAAGGAGAACGTGAGGAGCTGGACTTTGTATTTACATTAACAGAGGTTGGTGCACAAATGGATCCCTGGTTCGTAGTCACTGCTCTGAGATGGGAGTTTATATTAGTCTTCATTTTGATGTACTAAGGCTAATGATGCACCAAATCAGCTTCATGATAACATCTGTTTACTTCAAAATAGGCACCCAGAGGCTCTCTATGTGATTGTTGGTAATTTTAATCATGCCAACCTGACAGATTTTCTGCCATAGTTTTATCAGCATATCATTATCGCCACCTCAGGAGCGAATACGGTTGAATGTTCACAGATAGATAAGGGAGGAAGACGTACAGAGCTATCCCTCGTTCTCACTTGGACCTTTAAAACCACACTTCCATGATATTGGTCTCTGCTTACTGCCCCTTGATGAAAATGAGTAAACCAACAACAAAGACTTTTACAGTGTGGCATAGTGATGCTGTCTCAGTGCTACAGGACTGTTTTAAATGTACCAGCTCGCAAATTTTTGAAGAGGCAGTAATGCTTGACTCGAGTATAAGCCGAGGGGGGGCATTTTCAGCACAAAAAAATGTGCTGAAAAACTCGGCTTATACTCGAGTATATACAGTATTTACTTTCTTTCCAGAGTTATAAAATTGAACAGACTTTTTTATTGACACATTACTGCACTGTAGTAAACTTTCAGCAATGATCACCCTCAGTGGCTGCAGAGCATCCAGAAGAGAACCCTATAGTATTCTAAAACCATTTTAGTGAAATTACATTTTATTATAGTGGTTATATATTTTATCCGCCAAATGAGGTCATTTCTGTGCTTTGACAAGCCAAGCCATTCTTATACCTCTGGAACCACTAAATTAGCTATTTAATCTATAAAGGGTATAAGAAAACACCAGTTTATCTTTTACATGTAGGCTGAGTGAGAACATGAATGCCTGCTGGTAACATGAACACTGTGGCTCGTACAGCAGAAGTTGGACATTTGTTTATACAGTCAGAGCCCCCAGGGAGCTGCGCTAAGGCAGCCTATGTAATTCTATGGGAATGAAGAAGCTGTACAGACACAGACACTCCTCCTGATATGACGGAGTGAGCAGGCCTGAAGGCAGACAGTGTGCATTTTGGGTCACTTGCCTGTCCATGCATGTCTGCAGAATTAGGGCGAGTGTCTGTGTCCATACAACCGCTGCATCCCCATAGTTACAAAGGCTGCCTGCACGTGGCTCTAGCCACATAAACAATGGCGTTTACTCACTAAAGCTGGAGAGTGCAAAATCTGGTGCAGCTCTGCATAGAAACCAATCAGCTTCCAGGTTGTATTGTCAAAGCTTAATTAAACAAGCTGAAGTTAGAAGCTGATTGGTTACCATGCACAGCTGCACCCAATTTTTGAATCAACCCCAATGGCAGATTCACGTTGTATAGGTCACAGCGTCAATGTGAAGGAGGCCTATATGGAAGAGAACTGCAGCACCAGTTTGATTCTGCATACCAGGAAGCAAACATACCTTCTGTTTAATAAGCCACAAGGCTTAAAGTGAATAAGTGGCTGCTCTGGGCAATGCAAACTGCGCATGCACGCAATGTGTCCTCTCCTTGCTTCATCTTAGCTTAGTAGCAGGCACTCTGGGATGTTCAAATTCCACTTAGTATGTGGAACATATTTAGAATAGTAAATGCAGAGATCAGACATCGGCCCCTTAAGAACAAAACATCTGCATCACCCTATCAATGTCTTGATCTTAAGGGGCGATGCAGTCTTTTTTTTTTATAAAAGTGGAAAAACCTTTGTGCACTATATTTCCACATGTTGATTGGAGAAGTGCCTTTTTTTCGTTGAAGCTCTGTATTTAAGCCTGATGCCTCGTACACACGATTGGAATTTCAGCCAGCAAAAGACCAATGAGAGCTTTTCATCGGAAAATGCGACCGTGTGTAGGCTCCATCAGAATTTTGCTGGCCGAATTCCCGCCAGCAAAAATTTGAGAGCATGTTCTCAATTTTTCAGATGGAAAAGGTTTCTATCGGAAATTCCGATTGTCTGTAGCAATTCCAACGTGCGAATTTCCTATGCATGCTCGGAAACAATTTGGCGCATGCTCGGAAGCATTGAACTTCATTTTTTCTCGGCTCGTCGTAGTGTTGTACGTCACCGCGTTCTTGACGGTCGGAATTTGGTGTGACTGTGTGTAGGCAAGACAGTTTGAGCGGAATTCCGTTGGAAAAACCATCAGAGCTTTTCCCGACGAGAATTTCGATCGTGTGTACACGGCATGAGAATGAGAAGATGGTCGAATGATAAATTTGAAGGAATCCAGAGCTGATGGTGAATGGCTCTATTAAAGGGGAAGGCACAAAGTGACCTATTTATATTATAGGTATTATAATAGTATAGGTATATAATATTAAATATTATATATGTATTGAGGTGAGGTGAGCACATTGGGGTTGATTTACTAAAGGCAAATAGACTGTACACTTTGCAAAGTGCAGTTGCTCCAGAGCTTAGTAAAGGAGCAGAAGCTCTGCTGATTTCCATCATCAAATCATGTGCAAGCAAAAATGCTGTTTTTCTTTTATTTTCCTTGCACGTGATTGGGTTCTCTTTGTAAAGTGAATCTTTACCTCATTTACTAAGCTCTGGAACAACTGCACTTTGCAAAGTGCACAGTCTATTTGCCTTTAATAGATTAACCCCATTGTGTGACTGGAGGTGGAGCACAGTGGTGATCACAAAATGTATAATTACAAGTGGAGTATACATTTATGTTTATCATGGACTTGATTTAAAAGGATGGCACGTGTTTATACATATAGTTTTGTGAACATATTTATATTGTGATTTTTATTTTATTACTCACATTGTAATATAGTAACCCAAGGGGGTAAAAAAATGTTTTTCACACCCACTAGTCGCAAATACCCTTAAAATCTGGCATTCCCTAGCCACAAAACACGAATTGGCCACAATCCCAGGTCCACTAACCCCCTTAGTTAACAACCCAGATTTCCCACCAGGTATGAACCTGAAAATGTCTTCATCCCCAAGACATGCCACCAAACTCTTAGCTACCCACTGCATGAATGGAAACAGGGTTAAATCCCTAGATACGCTCAAAATGGAATATAAAGAGGTTTTTTCAAACTTTTGGTTCTACGTACAGGTAAGGGACTTTCTTCTTAACAGCAAGAACAAACCCTCATTTCACCAGAGACTCACACCTCTAGAAGATATCTGCCTTAAAGGCTCACAAACAGCTAACACGACCTCATTAGCATACAAATGGCTATCCCATCCTACCAAATTGAGCAGAAACAAACACAAGGAAAGATGGGAGAATGAACTTGGTTCTATAATAAGTGAGGCACATTGGGAAAAAGCTTGTATTTTTGCACACAAATGCTCACTTAGTACTAGATACCAAGAAATATCATATAAACTCCTTACACAGTGGTATATAACACCAGTTAAAGCTAAGAAATGGTCTGCAACGGCATCAGACTTATGCTGGCGCTGTGGAAATGATATAGGTACTCTTTTACATCTTTGGTGGGAATGTCCCCCAATCCTTGACTACTGGAACCAAATTATTAGATGGATCAAACACATCACAGAAACAAAAATTACACTAGACGCAGCTGCATGCCTGCTACATATCAATTCATTTTCAATTAGAAAATATAAAAAATCTCTATCTAGGCACCTTCTTACGGCAGCTAAAAGTCTAATACCTTTGCACTGGAAAACCACTCACATTCCTACAGTCAAGGATTGGTTGGACAGGGTACGTTACATGTATAAAATCGAGGAATTACTGGCAATGAAAAAAGAAGACGGGTCCAGTTTCAATTCACTATGGCAGCCTTGGCTGGTTTTCACCCTTTCCAACGAATATTCCGCCTTAATCACCTAAACACTATAAGAGCCATGAATCTAAACACCGGCAATACGCCACGCTCCTAATACGCCTGGGAAAACATCTAAGCACCTCCACATTATCTAGAGTCCCCCCCCCCCTTTTTTTTTTTTTTTTTTTTTACCCCTCCCACCCGTGTCCCCTCCACCGCCCCTCCAAATGTCACCCTAAATCTACCCCACCCACCTCTCACCCTACCCCACTCAGCAATCAATAATCATTGCCTTACGCTATGTGTTAAATCTCGCAACGCTTGAAAGTTACGTTTTCTGTTACTATGTTCCAATGTTGAGACGATACAAGTCTCTATTCTTGTTACAATGTGCACTGCAAATTATCATTCTGATATTTCTATTGTATGCAACTTTTTCTCAATAAAAACTTTGATTGTGAAAAAAAAAAAAAAAATGTTTTTCACCATTAATTTCACAAGTAAGGAATGGACTTTGTGATGTGTATTTATGTTTAATTGATTAATACTTTATGAGGTATGAGTTGCTTGGGATTTCAGTGCAGCTTTGTCAGCTTACTGCAGGAATTTAGGAGCTTACTGGATTTGAAGCAGGATTAACAGGCATTTTTTTTGTACTTGCAACATTTTAAAGTTATAAAAGATGGGGAAATGTCTACCCAGCTATATGCTATAATATAATATATACATATTTTTACAATTGCATTCCACTGGAAAATATGTAAAACTTGTGTGAAAGGTACAGGAGTAAGTCCTAGTTTACACTTGAGGTTTAGGGCAGCTGTATGGGGGTATACGCATGCCATGGCCGCAATGCTTTGATCCCCCCTGTCTCATTCAATGGACAGTACCGCACTGAACGCAACCTATTCAACGAATGGGGCCACGCCGCAGCTGCAAGCCAACACTAGGCTTGTGATTGCTGTGTGGTATTTCCACTGAATAGTTGCTATTTGGCTGTCAATAAAAACAGGCATTCAGGAGGATGCAGCATTGGTTCCTGAACGCCTGGCAGCTGTACGCTTGCCACTCTGTGAAAATTAATCCACCGCAGGTTGCTTTTCACAGACGTGTAAACAAGCCATCAGGGACTCACTGCATGGCTAGGGGTTAAGGCATAGTTTAATGTTAAAAAATAAAAACATTTATAGAAAGTAGAGTATTTTTTGGCAGAAAAAAATATTCTTGCTGTTAGAAATTTGGTATTTTGTGTATACGGACTGAGGTGCGTGTGCAGCGTACACACCTGGCTTATTCTTGTCATCTGAAAGTTACTGAGAAGGAAGCCAGGTACTATGTAACTTGTGTGAATGAAAGGAGTTAAAACTCCAGGGCCACCCAATGGTAGAAGAAGATAGAGGCTGGATTCAGAAGAATGCGTGGATAAAATGGTAGGAGCAGGGTATGGAGCAGTGACAGCAAGTTTAGACCTGCCAGCACTAGAGAAGGGCAAATTATTATATAAGTGTGCTATAATGTACAAGCATGCTGTACCTATTCTACATTATGGCAACTGCCTTCATTCAACTAGCAAAAGTGCTGCTTTAAGGTTTAAGACCCCTTTCACACTGAGGCACTTTACAGACGCTACAGCACTAAAAACAGCGCCTGCATAGCGCCTGTAAAGAGCCTCTCCTGTCTCTCCAGTGTGAAAGCCTGAGTGCTTTCACACTGGAGCGGTGCGCTTGCAGAACGGTAAAAAAAGTCCTGCAAGCCACATCTTTGCAGCGCTGTTGGGGAGAGGTGTATACACCGCTCCTAAAGCGCCCCTGCCCATTGAAAACAATGGGGCAGCGCTGCCAAACCGCCACTGCAGCTGCGCTTTGTGGCCGGTTTTAACACTTTTTCGGCCGCTAGCGGGGGTTAAAACCACCCCGCTAGTGGCCAAATAGCGCCGCTAAAACGACTGTATATCTGCACTAAAAATAGCGCCGCTTTACCGCCAACACCCGCCCCAGTGTGAAAAGGCTCTAAGTGGGGGTTAATTTAGGTCAGGTTAGTGTTGTGAGGACCAGTAGATTGCATAATAGAGTTAATTGGGTTCATACATGTTAGTTGTTAGCACCATAAACCTGCTGAAGACTAAAGCCCCATACACACGGTCGGACAATCCGCGGACCAGGTCGGTCGGATCCTGTCCGTCATACTTTGTCTGATGTTGGTTTTGCGTACACACGGTCGGACAAAGTTGTCGGAAAATCCGATCATTCTGAACGTGGTGACGTTTGTTGCCTACGACGGGACTACGTAGAGGCTAGTAGCCAATAGCTTTGGTCTTGTAATGTGATCTGAGCATGCGTAGCACTTTGTCCGGTCGGACAACCGTACACACGATCGGATTTGGTGTGATCGGACCGTGTTGTCGGCAAATCTTTCCAGCAGGAGATAGGACTTTGTCCGTTGGACAATCCGACGTACACTGTCCGATGGTGCCTACACACGGTCTGATTTTTCAACAACATTGTCCGATCGGACAGAATCCATGAAAAAGTCCGACCGTGTGTATGGGGCTTAACAGTGCTAAGAACTAATAAGCTGAACCTTTATCTGCAATGATTATAAAGTTAACCCATTTAAATTTTAAAAGATCATCTGTAAATATGACTGGACATATGATAGAGACTTGCCCTGCACCTGTATGTCTCACCTGTGTTTTTCCAGAGCTGTGTGTGCAGTTGTGGACATGGACCCTGGAATGTCACTGTCACATTTAGGATATATCTCTGGGATATGGCCTGTGGAGACTGCACATGGAATGAGAAGTAATCTTCAGTAATCCAGAATGGGGATGGACTGGTCACATGCTGGTAATATATTAAACCTTCGTCTACCTGTAATTACATTTAAAAAAAAAAATGCTACTAATCTTGAAAACAGAAAGGAACGTGTTGATTAACTTTGGAGAACATGCAAGGACTCACATCTGACTGGGTGAAGTTAGTCACTGCTGGCCCTTCAAGATTTTCTTGATGTTTGATTTGGCCAATCTGTGGCACATCTTCAATGTGATATGTCAGAACAGGCTGTGTGCTCTTTCCATCATTTGTCACTGCGCTCAGGTGCTGGCTGGTGATTTGTTTCATTGATCCTGGCAGTAGAGATAGTGTTTAGGGCAAGTGTTGCCTGACATTTATCATGAATTCTCGCAATTTAGAGAATGAAATGACCACTTACGAGGGCATAGTATAAGGTTCTGCATTGTCTGCATGTGGATTGTGATTGGTATGGCTTGAATGTGGAAAAAGTGTTGCTCTGATTCATTTTCTCCATCAGATACCTTGAAAAAGAATCCGCCATCCAATTCTCCTGTGTAAAATGAAAAAAATTATAGTTACTCCTTTGCTCCAAAATGTATTTCCTAACCGTCTGTTTCTTTATTCAGTTAGCTCATTTGCATGTCCTTGGCCTTTAACCACAATAAATCTGAACCTTAAATACCTCTCATTTAAATTTTTTGTTCAGTGTTCAGAAAACATGAAGTACTTTTTTCCATAATCTGAAGCACTTTGTAAACTTAGCTACGAAGTCTGACAGGCATGAGTGTCCGCAGAACTTTTTTCAGGGGGGGGTCATTTTAGGGTCACCAACGCACCGCCCCTTTTCGACAATGTCATTATCACATTATCATGGTCAGAGACTGTGGACGTAGTACAGTCCCTAGGATAAGTAATGGATAATGGCTAACATGCCCTCTTACCAGACCCAGCAAAACTACGGCAGTGATGCCTCCGGCTGGACGATCGCTCACTCTGGGTTCCCGGGGGGCGACTCTGGTCAGTAGTGTAGCATGTCTGTCCCCTGGTAGTGGCTCAGTCTTTCTCTGGTGGCGCTGGGCAGCATGGCTCTCTCTGGTGGCGCTGGGCAGCATGGCTCTTTCTGATGGCGCTGGGCAGCGTGGCTCTCTCTGGTGGCGCTGGGCAGTGTGGCTCTCTCTGGTGGTGCTGGGCAGTGTGGCTCTCTCTGGTGGTGCTGGGCAGTGTGGCTCTCTCTGGTGGCGCTGGGCAGCGTGGCTCTCTCTCTGGCTTCCGCCCAGCACACTCCTCATTCTTTTTTTCTGTAGCACTCTCTCCCTCAGCTTTTTTTGAGCTCAGCCTCTGCAGTCTCTCAATCTCTCTCTTGATCGAGCTGTAGCCTCCTCCCTGTGGAAAATGGGGCCGCCAATCTTTGGGACTACATGACTACATGTCCCATGAAGCTCTCCTCTCCTAGTCTCCTTTGATTGGCCCTCAGTTATGGCCAATAGGGAAGGAACGGAGTGGGCAGGAAGCTGGCCGGGGAACCTGGTGAGAGCCGCCATCTCTTCTCCCTGACAGGAGAAACGGGGGGCGAGCGGGGGAAACCTCTGATAGCCCGCAGCTCGCCTTTCTCCTGTCATAGTACCACCAAGTTCTCTGCTGGACTGAGCAGGGAGACGAGCCCAAAGTCACACTGATGGGGGGGCTTGACAGCACCTCATTGGTGTCATCCCACTGGTGGGTGGCATCCGGATGCGGGCTGCCCGCACTCCAATAGTGACGCAACTGTACTGAATTTAAGATCTGATCCCTGATTTCAGGGGGGGCACTTGACCCCCCTTGCCCCTACCTGCAGACGCCCATGCTGACAGGGCTACCCCCTTCCCCAGGCAGCGGTCCGATTATGTAGCTAGTAATGAGATGGCTGCTTGATAACTGGCACTTGTCTCAGCTCCAAGCACTTCCTCGTGACAAGTAGCAGCAAGAGGAATGCAGACGGAGGGGGAAGATGATGCTCCCCCTTCCTCTGCATTCCTCTTGCCGCCACGTGTCTCAGGCAAGTTTTTGGCTGGTTATCCTTGCTAGATATGTTGTTGGACAGCTGTGGAGAAAGGGGGATGTTCTCTTAGATATTGTGGCTTGGCTTACAAAGCATGTAGGAACATAGGGCAAAGTATTGCATCCACTTTGTTCCCTGGGATACAGAGTACTGTAAAAAATGAACTTAGATTTCCTCTTTAAAACCCATACTCTGATATTTAACAGCCTCTTATTTTCTCTGGTTACCTTTCAAAGTCCCAAAATGTTCACCTATTCATCCATCGCCCATAGCGCTACCTGTTCTGCCTGCCACTTTCCTATCTTCCCTTTTATACTGTATTTACACAATTTCCACCCACCCTGTACCCAAATCTGCTCAATCCCAGCCATCCACACACAATTGGGCTAATTTACTAAAGGAGTAAAGAATCTTCACACAATAACTTGTGTATACATTCACTTCAATTATCCAATCATGCCAAAAGGAAATCTCTCTTGTCATAAGATTGTCCTTTTTGCTATTTGCTCATTACTTTTATATGTTATCACCTCCTGGCTGTCGTACTGAAGCATCCACTCCTATTACTGTTTGCACACTTGACCGGTACCAATTTGCAGTCCCCAAAGCAGATAAAACACTCTACTTTTTTGATCCCCTGACATTCTAATCACACATGTCTAATCTCCTTACATTTCCGGAAACCCTTTGCAACACGTCAGTTACTCAAACCAAATCATTTCTGAATCAGGAGGGTTTAGGGAAGTTCAGGAGGAAAGTATTTTTATGTTACAGGCTGGGTAATGTTAGAGTGTCTGCTAGCACTTACAGTGCTTTGCATACATGTCTATTCCTGCTGGATTTCTCCACATTTTGTATTACTTAAACCCTGGCTTTAAAATACATTAAACTGGGATTTTACGTGAGAGCTCTACACAGTGGTCCTTAATGTTGAAGTGAAAACAGTTACCTAGATTTCCAAATTCCAACCCCTTGGCATTTAAACTTGTAAATAAGCTCTGGTGCAACCGGGTGACTTCATAATTCACATAATTAGTTCAATGAAGTCACGTGTGAACAATTAGTATCCTATGATTTTGAATAAAACTAAAAAACATAAATCATCTGAGAGAATGTATCTAAACTTGCATCGTCATGAAGACCTATCTAAGCCCTAAGACCTATGAAAGAACTATCTAGCAAATCTAATGTAAATTTTTGGATAATTACCAAATAAGGCTAAGTTAAAAAAAAAAATTCAAAATCATCCTCCGAAGCATTGTTAAATCCATTTCTGAAAAATTCAAAGAATATGGCACAACCACAACTTAGCCTATATCAGTCCTTTCACTCAGGGACCGGGTAAGAAGGAAATTATTCAGGTTAGTGATTAGCACATCTGCCTTGCAGCACTGGGTTCCTTGGTTTGAATCTGAGCCAGGACACTGTCAGTATTGAGTATGCATGTTCTCACTGTGGGTTTCCTCTGAGTGGTCATGTCCTCTCCCCCCACTCCAAAACACATACTGGTAAGTTAATTGGCTTCTGTCAAAATTGACCCTACTATATGTGTGTGTATGCATGTGATATGGGTGAGGATTAATGTGAATGTATAAGTATGTAATGCATTGCGTAAAATTGACAGCACCATATAAATGCCTGTAATAAATAAATTAGAGAACCAGACAAGAAACTCAACAGTAACTCTAATTAAGCTGCAGGGTTCCACAGCTGAAAAACTGTCAATGGGACAATTATAACTTGGACAGTCCACAAAGCTGTGCTTTATGAAACGTGACAAGAAGAAACTATTGCTGAAAAACCCTATTTCATTAACATTTGCATTTTTCCTAACGGCATGTGAGAGACCCAGCATACATAAGAAAGGAATTTTTCCGGTCTGATGAGACCAAAACTAAACTTCTTGGCCTTAGTTCAAAATGCTTTGTGTGCCAAAAGCCAACTCTGCACATCATGCTGTGAACACCGACCCCGAAGTAAAGCCTGGTGGTGGTAGTATCATGTTGAAGGGAATGCTTTTATTGGCAGGGACTGGAAAACCGTTCAGGATAGTGGGTAAGATGGATGATGCTAAATTCAGGGCAGTTCTAGAATGAAGCCAGTTTCAGACTGGAAGTTACCTTCCCTTCAAGAAAGATAATGACTCTAAGCTACAGCCAAAAATACTCTGGACTGGTTTAAAACCAAAACCTGAATGTCTATAAATGGTCTCCAGTCGAAGCCCAGCTCTCAATTCAGCTGAGAATCTGTGAGGAGTCTTGAAAATTGCTGTTCACCAAAGATCCCTATCCAACTTGACACGGCTAGTGAAATTTTCCCAAGAGGAAGGGACGAAAATTAAAGAATCCAGATGTGCAAAGCTGGTCGAGACTTACCCCCAAGAGATTTGCAGCTTTAATTGTTGCCAGACATGGTTCTATCTAAGACTGACTAAACCAGTTATTTGTCCAATAAAAACTATTTTTGCCTCTTGAAAGTTATTGAGTAGTTTGTGTAAACCAAATGGTAAAATTCAAATGAAATCAATGCTAATTGAAGATTCTACAGCCGTGGCCAAAAGTTTTAAGAATGTCACAAATATTAATCTTCACAAAGTCTGCTGCTTCAGTGTTTTTAGATCTATTTGTCAGCTGTTACTATGGTATACTGAAGTATAATTACAAGTATTTCATAAGTATCAAAGGCTTTTATTGACAATTATACTAATGCAAAGAGTCAATAATATTTGCAGTGTTTAGTCTTCTTTTTCAAGACCTCTGCAATTTACCCTGGCATGCTGTCAATCAACTTCTGACTGATGGAAGCCCATTCTTGCATAATCAATGCTTGAGTTTGTCAGAATTTGTGTTTTTCTTTTGTTCACCCATCTCTTGAGGATTGACCACTAGTTCTCAATGGGATTAAGGTCTGGGGAGTTTCCTAGCAATGGACCCAAAATTTAGATGTTTCGTTCCCCAAACCACTTGGTTATCACTTTTGCCTTATGGCATGGTGCTCCATCATGCTGGAAAAGGCATTGTCCATCACCAAACTGTTATTGGATGGTTGGGAGAAGTTGCAACCCCACACTTGAATGATCTCAGGATGCTTTACTGGCATGACACAGGACTGATGGTAGCACTCACCTTTTTTTCTCTGGACAAGGTTTTTTCTGGATGCCCCAAACAACCAGAAAGATCGAATGTTCTCTCTCCCTATATATATATATATATATATATATATATATATATATATGTGTCAATAAAGTATATTATAGAAACTTTTAACCACGTTGAAATTTATGCCCTAAAAAATCCCACTAGAGGGTTTGTGTCTATACAAACAATCGGAAAGAAGATTCATCAGAGAAAATGACTTTACCCCAGTCCTCAGCAGTCAAATCCCTGTTTTTCCTGAAGAGAAGTGGCTTCTTTGCTGCCCTTCTTGACACCAGGCTTTCCTCCAAAAGTCTTCACCTCACTGTGCGTGCAGATGCAGATGGTGGTGCCCCGATCCCACAGCTGAATCAACTGTAGGTCCTGGCACTTGCTGGACTTTCTTGGGCACCCTGAAGCCTTCTTCACAAATGCAGTAGAAATATTTTTTATGGGATTAAGTTCATTTTCATGGCAAAGAGGGACTTTGCAATTAATTGCAATTTATCTGATCACTCTTCATAACATTCTGGAGTATATGCAAATTGGCATCATAAAAACTGAGGCAGCAGACTTTGGGAAAAATTAAATTTTTGTCATTCTCAAACTTTTGGCCAACACTGAGGAAAAGTCCAAAGGGAACAATAAAAAAAAAATGTTGCACCTTCTAAGTGTTAAGTAGCTTGTGTAAACCAAATGGTAAAATCCCAATTAAATCAATGTTAAAGTGATATTACTGTAAACCCTCAGTTTCTTTAAGGCTGCTTTCACACTGGGGCGGTTTGCAGGCTTTATTGCGCTAAGAATAGCGCCTGCAAACCGACCTGAAACAGCTGTTGCTGTTCCTTCAGTGTGAAAGCCGAGGGCTTTCACACTGAAGCGGTGCGCTTGCAGGACGCTCAAAAATGTCCTGCAAGCCGCATCTTTGGCTCGCTATAGGAGCGTTATATTTACCGCTCCTATAGCGCCCGGTCCCATTGAAAACAATGGGGGGAGCGCGCCGAACCCGCCCACAAAACGCCGCTGCAGCGGCGGTTTGTGGGCGGTATTGACCCTTTTTCGGCCGCTCGCGGGGGGTAAAACCACCCCACTAGCGGCCGAAATGCGCAGCTAAAACGCCGGTAAAGCGGCGCTAAATATAGCGCCGCTTTACCGCCAGCGCCCCCACCGCTCCAGTGTGAAAGCAGCCTAAGAGCTTTAAGAGCTTTCTGTAATCACTTACTGAGTATATGGCTGCTTTACCTTTTTACTTGCCTATGTCTATGCCTCCTTTTTAAAGAGAAGCTATCAATAAAAATGTTTTAAAGCGGTTCTGCACTCTGTATAATATATTTTTTTTTTGGGACGGTATATAAAGGATGCTTACCTTTATTGGGGGACTCACCTGTTCCATCTTCCATCTCGATCGCCGCCGGTTTTCGTCCGATGAAGTTCCTCGTCTTCTTCTTTTGTGCTGGGGGCCATCTTGCCTGTGGGCATGTGAAACCCCCACAGGCACTTTAGATGGCCCAGCATGCACCGCCGTTACTCGCGCGTGCGCAGTAACGGCACATCTGCCGACATCTCACGAGATTTCGGAAGATGTGGCCGAAATCTCGCGAGATTTCGGAAGATGTCCGCACTGACTCCTGGGAACAATGACACCAGATCCCAGGAGACAGTGCGGCCTGACGACGATCGACGCAGGGACCCCGCCCACCACCGAAGAGAGAGAAGACCGGAAGTCATCAATTACAAGGTAAGTAAAAAAACAAAAAAACAAAACACATTTCATTTAGTACTCTTTGCCTGATTTGGAAGGCAAAGAGATTTACTAAATGAAATGTGTGCAGAACCACTTTAATGTTAACTCCTCAGGGGTCCAAGTCCTTTTGGCACTTGGTCCAGTTCAAATCCAGTCCTTAGTTTCTAATCAACGTGGTCGGACGGTCCTCCCTCCCCATCCAACAACACCACTAAAAAGGAAATGAGTTTGTGATTGACAGCCCCTGTCTCTGGTAGCAGAGTGCACTGTGGAGACAAGAACTTCAATTCACAAAGATCACACAGCCTGCGGTGTTGTGTGTCTATCAGCAGCTATACACATACACAGCCCACCCAATGGACCAAACAGCTCTGCAGCTCTGTGCGATCCATCGTTCGGTTTTATGAATGAACGATCAGTGTTGTCAGGCTTTGTTATACACTGCATCAGTTATGACCTTGCTATGACCTTGCTAAGACTCTAAGGCAGGGGTGTCAAACTCAATTTCATTGTGGGCCGCATCAGCATTATAGTTGCGCCTCAAGGGTCGATTATAAGTGTAAGACTATATCAATTTATCTAGGCCTATTTTTCTTATAGAATAGGTGCAGGCACCCAGCCACAACCCCCCCCCCCCATCCAAACATCATCAAACAATGGGTGTGGCCAAATTTCATTAAAAGTGGGAGGATCTTAAAGGGGCAATAAATACCAGGAGTGCCTTATGCACAGAGTGCATAGTTCAGGGGTACTTTATGTACCAAGTGCAGGGTTCAGGGGTGTGTTATGTACTGAGTGCAGGGTTCAGGGGTGGGTTATGTACTGAGTGCATTGCTCAAGAGTGGGTTATGTACTGAGTGCAGAGTTCAGGGGTGGGTTATGTACCGAGTGCAGAGTTCAGGGGTGGGTTATGTACCGAGTGCAGAGTTCAGGGGTGGGTTATGTACCGAGTGCAGAGTTCAGGGGTGGGTTATGTACCGAGTGCAGAGTTCAGGGGTGGGTTATGTACTGAGTGCAGGGTTCAGGGGTGGGTTATGTACTGAGTGCATGGCTCAGGGGTGGGTTATGTACTGAGTGCAGAGTTCAGGGGTGGGTTATGTACCGAGTCCAGAGTTCAGGGGTGGGTTATGTACAGAGTGAAGGGTTCAGGGGTGGGTTATGTACTGAGTGCATTGCTCAGGGGTGGGTTATGTACTGAGTGCAGAGTTCAGGGGTGGGTTATGTACCGAGTGCAGAGTTCAGGGGTGTGTTATGTACCGAGTGCAGAGTTCAGGGGTGTGTTATGTACCAAGTGCAAGGTCCAGGGGTGGGTTATGTACCGAGTGCAGGGTCCAGGGGTGGGTTATGTACCGAGTGCAGAGTTCAGGGGTGTGTTATGTACCGAGTGCAGGGTCCAGGGGTGTGTTATGTACCAAGTGCAGGTTCCAGGGCTGGGTTATGTACCGAGTGCAGGGTCCAGGGGTGGGTTATGTACCGAGTGCAGGGTTCAGAGGTGTGCTATGTACAGAGTGCAGTTTCAGGAATGCCCTATGCACAGAGTGCAAGTTCAGGGGTGTGCCACATACAGACTGCAGAGTTCAGGTGTGCACTGTGTACAGAGTGCAGGGTTAAGAAGTGTGCTACATACAGAATGCTTGGTTTTGGGGTGTGCACATCTCACTTCTACCCCTCTGTGGCTCAGAGCTCTGCACCACTCTCCCCCCACCCCCACCTCTGCAAACATCTCCCTCCACAGCCCTCATCTCTCCCCCCCAAAACTTCCTTTGCATCTTACAGACCCAGCCCAGCTCTAGTAACTCCCGGCAGTGTAGTCAGCTTTGCCTCTCTCTCATCACCTGCAGGGAGATCATTGATCAGCATCTGTGTACCCGAGCACAGATGGGGATCACAGTGCAGCATACCATGGGATGTCCCATCCCACACTGCACTTGCATCTCCCTTGTCCCCATCCTGAGTGCAGGGCAGGCAGAGATCTGTGCAATCCAGCGAGAGGAAAGCTGTCCTTGTAAACACAGAAGCTTCTGTGTTTACAAGTGATAGTTGTGGCTGAAAAACAGCCATGGGTGTGAGGGCCACATCTATTACTATTATGAATGAACAAGCAGTGCTGTTTATTCATTCCTAATAGTGACAGATCACTCAGCTTAGAGAGGGGCTGGGGCTCTGTGCTGGCTGTGTGTCACCCCACAAGAAGAACCATATTTGTCTTCAAAAGGGGAAGGAACTACAGCCAGCATGTAGAGGTCATTTTGGGGACAACAAGGCCGACAATCAGAATGAAATTAAGGGGTTAATATACTAAACTTTGCACTTTGAGCTTAGTAAATGAGTGGGAGCTCTAGTGACTTCCATCATCCAATCATGTGCAAAGCCTCAGGTTTTCTGTTTTAGGGTAGCTCCTTTCTCTTCTAGTGTCCTATGGACATGCAGGAACTAGAGCTGTGTCACCCTACACTGTGTGCATCAATAGAAACACACAGCCCTAAAGCTGGATGGTAAGGTACTCACTCCCCTGCCCCCCCCCTCTCTAAACTAAAACTCCACTATTTACTCTTTCCTTTGAAGACTGGAAGTTTAGGGATTGCAGCGTTAAGAAAGCAAAAACCAACAACATTAAAAGTTGTAAATTGCAAGTGCTGGGTTAAGAATTTTAACAAGTAATTTACTGGGGAATATTTATTGTATTGTGCTCAATGTGTTAAAGAGGAGTTCCAGTCTGTAAAAAAAAAAAAAATAATTCTGTAGCTGCTGACTTTTAATATAAGGATCTCGCAATGTCGGCAACCCTAGCTGATTCCTCAATCGGCTTCGGGTGCAGGCCCTGGCATCTGTAGTAAGGGAAACAGGAAGTAAAGCCTGTTTCCTATTGCACATGCGCGAGTCGCGATGCGACCTCTGAATGGTCCTGCCATCTTCTGGGACCTCTGTGTTTCCCAGAAGGCAGCGGGGGGGGGGGGGGGGGGGGGGAGGAGGATATGCTGGAAATGATATAGATGGCCATATCACGATCTTATCAGGATGTTGGAGCGAGTACCTGTCAAAACCAGGTACCTGCTCCCCTCTCCCCCAAAAATGAGTTTGAACAAGCAGAGCTTCCACTTTTGGGTTGAGCTCCGCTTTAAGCTAAAACATGCTGAGGGTTTAATACTACTTTAATTGTAGGTTCACTTTATTCAAGTATTTTAAAAGATTTGCAAGGCACACATTTCAATTCTTAGTTGTTCCTCACCTCTGTGTATGAATTGTACCATCCCTTGTTCCAGATCCCTTTGTGAGAAGCTAGAAAGGGTCCCGGGGAACCCCCGCACAATCACTTCTCCATTGGATGGTGGAAGGAAGGAATAAATCAGCTCTTCAGGTGACGAGTCCTCATCAATACTTTGCAGGGCATGTGGGGGGATGACATCGGTATTACCTTCCAAGATCTGGAGTGATGGAGAAAGTCACAATAAGGCAATGGAAATGAACTGAACATCATAAATTTGTACTACAGACTATACTCTGATGGTACTTTCCATATGGGGCATAAAACACTATGGGGGTTATTTACGAAAGGCAAATCCACTTTGCACTACAAGTGCAAACTACAAGTGCAAAGTGTACTTTAAATTGCACTGAAAGTGCACTTGGAAGTGCAGTCGCTGTAAATCTAAGGGGTAGATCTGAAATGAGGGGAAGCTCTGCTGATTTTATCATCCAATCATGTGCAAGCTAAAATTCATTTTTTTATTTTCCTTGCATGTCCCCCTCAGATCTACAGCGACTGCACTTCCAAGTGCACTTTCAGTGCAATTTCAAGTGCACTTTGCACTTGTAGTTTGCACTTGTAGTGCAAAGTGGATTTGCCTTTCGTAAATAACCCCCAGTATAACAATGTAGTATCTTTAATATAAACCAGCATAATAACACTGTATTTAACTACAATATTTTTCCTGCCCTAACCTGTTGTCTCTCAGTACTGAGCACTATATAAAGTCCATTAGTACATGCTGTGTGTCCCTCCCCACACCTGTATCAAGTCTCCCTCTGCTCCCTAGGCTCAGATTCCCAGGTCAGTTTACAGTTCTGGCTTACATGATGTGTAACAGGTGTATAATTGATGGAAACGAGGGAGGGACGGAGAGAGACGCGTCTTTCTTCTGACTCCGTAAACAAAGTAATAAGAGCTTTACACGTTGTTAAGTGGATCTCTGTACATAATTAAAGAAGAAAAACCTTAAACGTGAATCAGCCCAAACTGGAAAGTCTGTCAATAATGCTAGAATCGGAGAACAAGCGAAATCCTTGTATAATGACAGCTCAGCAAAATACAGCGGCACTAGGCAGTGACACCGTTATAATCCAATTCCAGCTAAACTGCAGTGAAGTATTCCAGATGGGCAGTAAAGGGTCAAAATACATGTCGAGCCAATTGTCTTTTTCAATGCAGAAGGATTAGATCCCCTGTCCACTTTTTACTGATATCTTGGGCTTTCACCAGGTAGGAAGTGAGGGAAAATCATCTGCAACAGGGATGCAGACAATACAAAATTAAAGAGGAACTGCAGTCTGCTCACATAATTTGTAATAAAAACATCTTTGCCATTCTGAAGCTTCCCTCCAACGACTGCATATTATTTTATATACTGTGATTCTGTACTTGCCAAATATGCTGCAGAAATCTCCCTTCACTGCAGCCATTTTAACTGTGGGCAGCTGAAGCTGCTGCTTGTTCACTTCCTGAATTTACACAGACAAACAGAGGCACACATCCAGCTCTGCAGCTCTCATTGGCCCTCTTATGACTCACCCCCTCCCTTTCTGGCAAACTTTCATGAGAGTGAGAGAAAGCTGTGCATGATGTCATAAGCCTAGGTTTTTTTTTACCAGACAAGAAATAGGAAGTGGGTTGTATAAGGTATTTACTGGCAGAAATTTTTTTTTACTATCCAAAGTTAAAACAAGGGCAGAAGATTTAATAGATGGAAAGTTGAAACAATGACTGAAGTTCCGCTTTAAGAAAAAAAAAAAGAGGTGTTGATGCAAATTTTGATTGAGTCAATCAAATTATCACTGAGGAAACTAGCTCCTGTTTGGCAGCACTTGACAAAATGGGGACACACCTTAAAAATGGTGGTCGAGGTGGTGGGTGGGACCCAGGGTTGAGAATCCATGTATATATACAGTCCAATGAGAGTACCAAACAAATATCCAGGATTCCAAAGTTTTTAAGGATAAAATTTGTTCATAGCAGGAAAAAAGCCATCACATTTCAAGGGTCAAATAGGCTCCCCCTTCATCAGGGCTTAGGAATTTTGACAGTGCTTAACCACTTCAGGCATGGAAGGTTTTACCCCCTTAATGACCAGGCCATCTTTTGCGATACAGCGATGCGTTACTTTAGGTTTAGGTGTACATGAGGTTTGCCAGTACCGTATGCTGAAAACAGCCCCACACCAGACTGTTCCCACCTCCAAACTTCACTGTTGGTATGGTGTTTTGGGGGTGATGTGTAGTGCCATTTGACCTCCAAACATGGTGTGTATTATGGCATCCAAAGAATTTTGGCCTCATCTGACCAGACTATAATCTCCCAGTATTTCACAGCCTTGTGTAAATGTTGTGCAGCAAACTGTTTGCACCTCCCTTTCTTTGTGTGTTTTTTCCCTGTTTCATTACATTTTATTACACATAACTTAATTTCTGAATTTATTTGTTTTGGTTTCTTTGTATGTATGGATTGTTACCAACATGTGGTGAAAATGACATGTCATTAGCATTAGCGTTATTAGCAATAGAAATATATTTAGAAAAATGGTGACGTGTTCAATACTTATTTTACCCACTGTATCTGTAGATAAAAACTAATTATGAAGCTTTCAACAAAAGTTGAATAATGCCCTTGCTATAGGTGTAGGCCTATTGCATACCCCCCGAAGAGTGACTGGACAACTCTCTGAGATTGCATATTCCTGCCTTGTTGCTAGGACATTGCTAAGACAACCCCAGCCATTACTGCTCACCTCCACCATCAACAAAGCAAGCGCTTTCTCCAATTCAAACCCCCTCACATGTTCTCTTTCGCCCCTGTCGACGTAGCTCTGAGCTCAGTGATGCTGTGACGGAGAAGATGGTAAACTGTGCGGGGTTTTTAGAGCTTACTGCTGTGTTGTTGGGGGTAATAACAGCTGGGAGTGTTCTTGGTTGCTAGAACACTATTGATAGGCCCCTGACACCTAGTGTCCGTGGTTGCTATGACCCTGGCAGGCCTGTGCTGCCTAGTGTTCTTGGTTGCTAGGATGCAGGTGGCCCCTGCTGCCTGCATCCTTAGTTGCTAAGATACTACAGATTGGCTCCTGCAGGCTAGTTTTTGTTTGTTAGGACACCGGTGGCCCATGCCACCTAGTGTTCTTGTTTGTTAAGCCTAGTACACACTACTAGTGACAGCTCAGGTCGAGCCGCTGTACTAACAATCTGATGTTAGTACAATGATCTCCCTTGCTGTGCTATTGTGTTCTGACGGGGGATGGCCGTTGGTTGATAGTGCTGATTGGGAGCCGGTCGGCAGATATTTTTCAGTCATGCCCCTTTGATAGAAGCTGGGAAAACCTGTCTTCTGTGGGACCAGCTGCAGTACGCACGGGCTGAATACTGCCCAGCATTTGGCCCATGTATACAGGGCTTTAGAATGCTGGTGACCCTTTCTGCCTATAATTTTTGGCTGTTAGGAAGCAGGTGGGCCCTGTGGCCTAGCGTGCATGGTTGCTAGAACACAGGTGGCCCCTGCCGCATAGCCACCTCGCGGCACCAGATGCAGCGATATGAAAGAGCTCATAGACTTTTATATACAGCTGTGTGAGAGGAAGAGGATGAGCTGCACTTTCCTTTTTTGGTGAAGGTCTGCTTTACGATTCTTGCAAAGATTTTGCATGGGTGAGTGATATAGGGCAGTTCTCTCCAATAAACAAATAATAACATAAAATAGTCTCCTGCAGTTTTTTTGATACAACAAAAAAACCCAACAAAAGTAAATTCTACTCATATTTTCAGCATACTACTCACACACATAGACTTTCGGCAAAGTCATCAAACTATTTTTGGCAAAAACCATCAACAATTATAAAATGTAAACCAGATAGCTTTCTTGTGCTCATGCAGACAGAGGTACATTATGTTTTTGGCCAATGTGTTTCGTAATAAGAATATTTCTCAGCAATGGAAAACTACAAGATTAGGAAAGAGTTCACCAGGGTGGAATACGTCTGAGAATTATGTCACCGCTGATGTTTTCTGTCAGTAATCAGAAATATTGGGGGCCATTCAATAAAGTATTTGCAACACTTTGCTGGCGTTATCACAAACACCTATGCCAAATTTACGAAAGCCGTGTGACAGTTTTTTTTTGCCATTTCCAACAGAAGTGCCAAATTCAGGTAGTTCTTATGAGTGAGACTTTTAGGTTGTATTTGACCAGCGGTACAGCCCATCAAGTGCAACAGTGCTGATAAATTTTGCTGCTGCATATGTACCCCCCCATCCACTGCCTTAAATCAGTTATAAATAATTTATTTTTATTACCAAAATAATAAACATCTTATACTAATGCCGTGTACACATGGTCGGAATTTCCGATGGAAACAGTCCGATGGGAGCTTTTCAACGGATTTTCCGACCGTGTGTATGCCCAACGGTCTTTTTCTGTCGGAATTTCCGACGGACTTTGGATTGAGAACCTGTTCTCAATTTTTCCGACGGAAAACCTTTCTATCAGATTTTCCGATCGTGTGTATGCAATTCCGACACGCAAAATTCCGACGCATGCTCGGAAGCATTAAACTTCCCTTTTATAGTGCTGTCGAATGTGTTTTATGCCGCTGTGTTACAGACCTTCGGAATTTGGTGTGACCGTGTGTAGGCAAGACAGTTTGAGCGAAATTCCGTTGGAATTCCGACGGGAAAACCATCAGAGCTTTTTCCGACGAGAATTCCGACCGTGTGTACGCGGCATTACAGTACCTTCTCTCTGCAACCTTCTTTTTTGAGACCCCCTCCAGCACTTTCGGCTACACCTCTTCTGCGTGTGCCACCATGGGAAGCTGCTTCCTATGGTGGTGTAGCACTGCCCCCTTGAGGGCTGCTTAGAGTGGCATGTTCATCTGCACCGCCCTGACCCTGTGAACCCTCCAGCCCACTTGACACTCTAGGTTCAGACATTTTGCAGACACCTTTGAATGACACTCCAACACAAGTTAGATCAAATATTCTCTTAGGTTTTACTGGAACAAAGATACTTGGATAGGAGGATATGAATCAACTGAGCCCTGAATGACAGCCAAGACTCAGGTGAGGAATCCCCCCAAAACAATGTAATCACAGTTCAGAACCACAGGTGCAATAGATATACATACACATGTGTACAGTGGAATAACAGCTAGAGAATAATTGGGTGATTATGAAAGAATCCACTAGTTACTGCAATGTGATACCACACTAAAGGGAAATCCCAGGCCGGCCTGATAAACCTGTACAACCTAATGAGAGACCGGATAGAATAAGAATAGGAGAGGGACAATTTAAATAGTAGTAACAGCAATGTCCAGTGTGCAAGGCCTGCAGTGATCTTCACCGGCAGTTGGAGCTCTTTGAATTGTATCCAAGATATGACACAGTAATGTTAAAGTAAGCAGGACAGCTCAAACTGGTGAGTGGTATTCTTGAACACACAGGCGTCAAACACAAGGCCGGCGGGCCGAATACGGTGCTCCAGGCCATTTCATGTGGCCCTCACACATCTCCTGCAGCTGCAGGAGAGCTCCAGCCATCCTCTGGTCCTCCTCCAGACCCCTACTTTATGCTTTCAAGCAATGCATCCAGCTTCTTCCCAGCAGAAGCATAAGGAAAGGGGGTGCACTGTGTTGTTAGGGAGAGTAGGGGACTTAACTTCTGATGGTGCGGTGGCTCGTGACATCTAATGTAAAGGGAGGGGATGTGCTGGACATCTAATCTTACAGATACAACCGGCCCTTTTGAGGACAATCATAATGCTGATGCGGCCCGCAATGAAATTGAGTTTGATACCCCTGCCTTAACAGATGTCTATATACAGTGTCTTATGTAATGTAATAAAGTGATCCCATGGGCAAGGTGTCTGTACGCAGTGTCCAAGAAACATAAAAAAGCAAGAATCGTGACTGGCGGGCGGCAGCCCTCTCATCAACTGAAGAACCTGATAGGAACCTCCCGAACAGAGATTCTGGATGAGATGTTCTTCTGCGGAACGAACGGAGGTGGCCGACTAACGGTTGAACTCGGGCTGTCATCGGATCCGTCTGATGGGGTGGTGCTGCGGTAATGCCTCGTGAAATGCAAACAGAGTTGGGCCTTCTGGGGCCAGGCTGGAGTCGCTCGTTTGCCGTGTGGTAGGCCGCAACCCTCTCGCACAGTAGCAGAGGGATGTTCACTTGATGGGACCCAGGAAGAAGAGAGCACAGGCCGGATGTTGACCTTCCCAGAGGTCTTTGGTGTTGGAGAGAGCCCTCTGGGATGTGTAGTTCAAGGATAGTTCCACAACTCCAGAATGTCTGCGCAAAAGACTACTAGTCCCACAATCTTCCCTGCTTGGCTCAGAGATATGATGTCAGTCACTAGAGCCCAGCACTAGAGGGAACAGTTGGAGAATGACGGGGGTGGTCTGCAGAATCAGGTAACCTTAGTCCACTGTCAGCTAAATAGGCACACATGCAGGCATGCTCCCGAACCCTGCTACATCTGTCCATACAGACAGACATTGTGGCTAAGCCCTGCCCCCTGCTCCCCCCTCACAAGATTTGATTGACAGTAGCAGTAGCCAATAGATCCCCCTTCTGCCTCTGTGTCCTGTGAGAAGAGTAACACAGACCAGTGTTGCTATAGCCAGGCACAGCGCTAGATAAGGATGGAACTCAGGTAAGTACTCAGGTAAGTATAAAGGGAGGTGAGGGGGCGATACAAATACTGGGACATTTTTTACCTTAATGCAGTGAAGGCAATAAAATTAAAAAAGTCTTGCCCTTTGAACATCTTTAAAGGGGATTTTTTGGGGGGAGGCAGTGTTTTTACCACCCCCAGCCATAAATGTAAACGTGGAGGCTCTGTAGAAGGGGCTTCTGATTATAAGTCACTGTGATTGGATGCACACTGCTTAAATCACCAGGAGCCCCCCTATCAGCTCTTGATGGTCTGTAGTTGGCCACAGATGGGTCAAGGAGGGGGCCCCAGAACAAGACAGCTATAAAAATATGTAGCCGCTAGGTGTTAAGTCCCACCTGCCCTGCCCTTATGCATAAAGCATATGTAAAATTAACCAACTACTATTTACTGGTAATGTAAAGAACTCCATACAATAAAAGGTGGTTAATGGAAACGCCTCCTAATGAAGAACGATTTTACACTGAAAGTCAGGTGTAGAATGCTGCTTATCAATGTGTGCCAATGTTTTGGAAAATATTGTTTGCATTTATAGTTTTTTATAAAAAATATATAATATATATATATATATATATATATATATATATATATATATATTGTAACCTGGGGGACAGGTAGCAGGTACAAAGCTCACTGGGATGGGCTGTTTAGTAAGGCACAGATACCAAATCCACTTGAGGTAGTGAAAACAGTGCTGGGTTTATTTGATATAAATACAAGTCCATACACAGGTGCTGCACAGTCTTCCAGAAAACACATCAAAACAGAAATAACCAAACAAAAAGTCCTAGCCGTGTCTCGGCTCTAACTATAAAATACACCGTCTCTAACTATCAGGCTGAGCAAGCCTACCGCTTGTCAGCTTCTGTAAAGAGTTTTTAAAGGGTTTTACCAACCTTTTGGCTCCTCACAAACCATCCCTGTTTGTGTGTCCCAGGCAGAGAGCAAAGGCTGTTTGCTCAGGTGAGCTTAAATTAGCCTGGGGAAAAAGACTAAGATCCGAACTGGATCATGTCTCAGAGACCTCTGAATGTATATGAGAGGAGCCTGGGAGATGTATAAACCCCGAACAGGACTTCTCCTGGCTCTCTCTGGGACGCTCTGCTACAATATATATATATATATTGGGACACCTGCCTTTACACGCACATGAACTTTAATGGCATCCCAGACTTAGTCCGTAGGGTGCAATCTTGAGTTGTCCCACCCTTTGCAACTATAACAGCTTCCACTCTTCTGGGAAGGCTGTCCACAAAGTTTAGGAGTGAGTCTATGGGAATGTTTGACCATTCTTCCAGAAGCGCATTTGTGAGGTCAGGCACTGATGTGGACGAGAAGGCCTGTCTCGCAATCTGCGCTCTAATTCATCTCAAAGGTGTTCTATCGGTTTGAGGTCAGGACTCTGTGCAGGCCAGTCAAGTTCCTCCACCCCAAACTCGCTCATCCACACTATATTTCCAAAAGTATTGGGCCACCCCTCCAAATCATTTGGGGGAGGGGAGATTATGGTGTGGGGTTGTTTTTCAGGGGTTGGGCTTGGCCCCTTTGCTCCAGTGAAGGGAACTCTTAAGGCGTCAGCAACCTTCCCTTATGTGGGAAGGTTGCAGCACCTATACACTTGTTTTCCTTAAGGCGTCAGCATACCAAGACGTTTTGGACAATTTCATGCTCCCAACTTTGTGGGAAGAGTTTGGAGGTGGCCCCTTCTGGTTCCAACATGACTGCGCACCAGTGCACAAAGCAAGGTCCATAAAGACATGGATGAGCGAGTATGAGGTGGAGGAACTTGACTGGCCTGACCTCAACCCGATAGAACACCTTTGGCATGAATTAGAGCGGGGACTGCGAGCCAGGGCTTCCCATCCAACATTAGTGCCTGACCTCACATATGCGCTTCTGGAAGAATCGTCAAACATTCCCATAGTCACACTCCTAAACCTTGCGGACAGCCTTCCCAGAGGAGTTGAAACTGTTATAGCTGAAAAGGGTGGGCCAACTCCATATTGAACCCTACGGACTAAGACTGGGATGCCATTAAAGCAGGGGCGGACTGACAACACATGGGGCCCCCGGGCAATAGGAGATTATGGGGCCCCCGGGCAATAGGAGATTATGGGGCCCCCAGGCAATCAGAGATTATGGGGCCACACAGTATACACACACACAGTATACAATCACACAGTATACACATACATGTACACACACAGTATACAGATACATGTTTCTATTGGCTGAGAATGTACTGGAGAGGTGGGGCAGCTATAATCTCAGGATTTTTAGACCAAAAGGATTTCGGTAAGGGACATTTCAAACACAGATTTTTACATACTGTCCCTGGTTTTACTGAGGCTGGCAACCCTGATGGTGCCCCCTAGTGGCCCGGGGCCCTCGGGCAGTGCCCGAGTGGCCGAATGGTCAGTCCGCCCCTGCATTAAAGTTCATGTGCGTGTAAAGGGAGGTGTCCCAATACTTTTGGTAATATAGTGTATGTATAGACAGGCTTTATTACCTGTGCAGGCTGTGCTTCCTGCTATGTAGTTCTACACAACTGATCAATTGATGTGCTTTACCTTTCCTTCTCTCATGTATAAAATGTGCATGATGCATGTCAGAAATTATTTTTAGAGAAAAATGTGCTCATATGTTTAGGTTCCTGTAAGTCATGGGCGCTCAACCTGTGGGAGTTGCCACCTCATCCCTTTAAACCTGAACACATATTAATTACACAGGTTCTGTGGCTAATTGAATGCAGGTAAGGAACTAAGTGAGTTTAATTACCACCTTAATCAGCTACAGAACCTGTGTAATTAATATGTGTTCGGGTTTAAAGGGATGAGGTGGCAACCTGTGGCGGCCCACCAGCTGTGGCGGAACTACAAGTCCCAAGTCTGTCAGTTAAACAAGCAGGACTCCCAAAGGCAGAGGCATGATGGGACTTGTAGTTCCACAACAGCTGGAGGACCACAGGTTGAGCACCCATGCTGTAAGTCTCGCGCCTCATGTTTATCTGTCTCTTCATAAACAGACTTGTTTCTAAAACGTTGGCAGGTGATTTTTTATGACTAACTGACACGTATGACAACTGAAAGTACAAGTGAGCATGATATAAATATGTGTGAACTCTGAGGACTGTGAACTCTTCTCTGTGGGAGATCCCCTGTAGCTGAGTTGATTTACTTCCTGTCTTCCCTGTCATTGTGGGAGAGTTTAAATGGAAGCAAACAATCCACATACAGTGTAAAGGGGGACCTCTAGTGGAGATGAGGATAATGACATCAGCTCTTCATTTTTCTAATTATATCCTTTTATTATTTCCTGTATTCACATATCATGTCATGTTTACTGTGTACACCGAGACCGTTCTGTTTTTAGTAAGAAGGTACTTACAATTCTATTAATGCAACGCAGAGCTGCAGAGACGCGTGGCTTGCTTATATACATCTGACCAAAATTCAGCATGGGAGTCAGCATCTAAATCATTGTAAGAATAAACTGTACATTGTTCTCTGAATGGCATGAAACATTTCCTCATCTTACACTGGCCACACACATTGCAATCAGATTGTATATTCCCGTTCATACAGACTTCAGCTACTAGAAAAGCAATGTGAACAGCAAGCTTTTGTGAAGCTTTCATAAAGCATTTACAAAAATTGCAGCAAATTTCTAAGAAATTGTCTTAAAACCTTCAGTATCTCACAAAAGTGAGTACACCCCTCACATTTTTGTAATATTTTATTATACCTTTTCATGTGACAACACTGAAGAAATTACACTTTGCTACAATGTAAAGTAGTGAGTGTACAGATTGTATAACAGTGTAAATTTGCTGTCCCCTCAAAATAACTCAACACAGCCATTAATGTCTACCCCTAAGCGAAAATGTCCAAATTGGGCCCAATTAGCCATTTTTCCTCCCGATGTCATGTTACTCGTTAGTGTTACAAGGTCTCAGGTGTGAATGGGGAGCAGGTGTGTTAAATTTGGTGTTATCGCTCTCACTATCTCATACTGGTAACTGTAAGTTCAACATGACACCTCATGGCAAAGAACTCTCTGAGGATCTGAAAAAAGAAAGATGGCCTAGGCTATAAGAAGATTGCCAAGACCCTGAAACTGAGCTGCAGCACGGTGGCCAAGGCTGGGGGGTCAGCCTGTCAGTACTCAGACCATATACCGCACACTGCATCAAATTGGTCTGCATGGTTGTCATCCCAGAAGGAAGCCTCTTCTTAAGATGGTGCACAAGAAAGCCTGCAAACAGTTTGCTGAAGACAAGCAGACTAAGGACATGGATTACTGGAACCATGTCCTGTGGTCTGATGAGACCAAGATAAACTTATTTAGTTCAGATGGCGGCGGCAACCAGGTGAGGGGTACAAAGACAAGGGTGTCTTTCCTGCAGTCAAGCATGGTGGTGGGAGTGTCATGGTCTGGGGCTGCATGAGTTCTGCCGGCACTGGGGAGCTAAGGTTCATTGAGAAACCATGAATTCCAACATGTACTGTGCCATACTGAAGCAGAGCATGATCCCCTCTCTTCGGAGACTGAGCCGCAGGACAGTATTCCAACATGATAACGACTCCAAACACACCTCCAAGACGACCACTGCCTCGCTAAAGAAGCTGAGGGTAAAGGTGATGGACTGGCCAAGCATGTCTCCAGACCTAAACCCTATTGAGCATCTGTGGGGCATCCTGCAATGGAAGGTGGAGGAGCGCAAGGTCTCTAACATCCACCAGCTCTGTGATGTCATCATGGAGGAGTGGAAGAGGACTCCAGTGGCAACCTGTGAAGCTCTGGTCAACTCCATGCCCAAGAGGGTTAAGGCAATGCTGGAAAATAATGGTGGCCACACAAAATATCGATAACACTTTGGACCCAATTTAGACATTTTTACTTAGGGGTGTACTCAATTTTGTTGCCAGCGATTTAGACATTAATGGCTGTGTGTTGAGTTATTTTGAGGGGACGGCAAATTTACACTGTTATACAAGCTGTACACTCACTACTTTACATTGTAGCAAAGTATAATTTCTTCAGTGTTGTCACATGAAAAGATATAATAAAATATTTACAAAAATGTGAGGGGTGTACTCACTTTTGTGAGATACTGTATAAAGCACCCTTCAGCTCCAGTTTGGAATGTTAAACACAGATTTGATGGGAGTGCTGACTGTAACTTTAAACAAGCTGCCAGCAGGCTTTATAAGGCTTTCAAAAAGCATCAAGTAGAACGAAAGGCTAAACTTTTCTTTTTTGGATATAGTAAGGAAGAATTATAACCCTTGTCAGGTTTGCCATTTGTGTCCCATTGGGGACATTTCCCATCATTTCCTGTCTCATCTCAAAAACAGGAAGTGAGAGGAAATCCTTTCAAAGTGAGGAAATCCCGGAGTATCACCAAAACGAGTGTCCCCATTGAAAAACTTCACCTTTATCAGTGTTCTGGGGACAACCCAGAGGGGTGGAATCTCCTTAATAGGGAGTTATGCGGCGTACACACGCTCGGCCTTTCCCGCGGGATTGTCCACCAGACCTAGTCCAGCGGACAAACCGCCGGACTTTCCAGCGGAGGTCCACCGGACTTTCCGAGCGTTTGGACCTGCCCACACACGCCCGGACAATCCGCAGGAAAAAGTCTGCAGGACTTTTGTAAATGAACGGACTTGCCGAAACACGATCGGAAAGTCCGTTCATTTAGAACGTAACTGCAGGTAGACGGGACTAGCGAAGGCAGTGAATGCCGCCGCGCTAGCCCCGTCACCTGGCATGGATTTAAAGGGGAATCCCTACGCCGAAAAAACGGCGTGGGGGGCCCCCCCCAAATCCATCTCAGATCCTTATCCGCGCACGCAGCCCAGCCGGCCAGGAAAGGGGGTGGGGACGAGCGAGCGCCCCCCCCTCCTGAGCCGTACCAGGCCTCGTGCCCTCAACATGGGGGGTGCCCTGGGGAAAGAGGGGCCGTGCGCCCCCCCTCCCCAAAGCACCTTGTCCCCATGTTGATGAGGACAAGGGCCTCTTCCTGACAACCCTGGCCGTTGGTTGTCGGGGTCTGCGGGCGGGGGGCTTATCGGAATCCGGGAGCCCCCTTTAATAAGGGGGCCCCCAGATCCCGGCCCCCCACCCTATGTAAATGAGTATGGGGTATGATGTACCCCTACCCATTCACCTAAGGTGTAAAAGTGTAAATAAAAAAAAACACACAATTTTTAAAAAATATTTTATTGCACTGCTCCGGGGGTCTTCTTCCGTCTTGGGGGGTCTTCTCGCCGGACTCCTCCGCTCTCTTCTGCTCTTTTACCTAGTTCTTTCACGAGCGGAGGAGCCCGGCTTTTTTCTTCGTCGTCGCCGCCGTCGTCTGGGGGTCTCGTTCCACCTTCGGGGGTCTTCCAGGGTCTCTTCTGTTCTTACCGCTGTCGCCACCTTCTGCGCCGTCTTCTTCTTCCTCTTCTTCTTCTTCCGATGTTGACTCGTTGCTCTCTCTGGCCGGAATGGCAGAGATGCGCTGTGATGTGACTTATATAGGTACAAGGGGCGGGGTCACATGCTCATGTCACATGGTGACCCGCCCCCATATGATGTCATAGTCCCAGCATCCTCCGGGACTGTGACATCATAGGTGGGTGGGGTCACCATGTGACATGAGCATGTGACCCCGCCCCTTGTCCCTATATAAGTCACAACACAGCGCGTCTATGCCATTCCGGCCAGAGAGAGCGACGAGTCAACATCGGAAGAAGAAGAAGAAGACGGCGCAGAAGGCGGCGACAGCGTTAAGAACAGAAGAGACCCCGGAAGACCCCTGAAGACCCCCGAAGGCGGAACGAGACCCCCAGACGACGGCGGCGACGACGAAGAAGAAAGCCGGGCTCCTCCACTCGTGAAAGAGCTAGGTAAAAGAGCAGAAGTGAGCGGAGGAGTCCGGCGAGAAGACCCCCCAAGATGGAAAAAGACCCCCGGAGCAGTGCAATAAAATATTTAAAAAAAATTGTGTTTTTTTTATTTACACTTTTACACCTTAGGTGAATGGGTAGGGGTACCCCATACTCATTCACATAGGGTGGGGGCCGGGATCTGGGGACCCCCTTATTAAAGGGGGCTCCCGGATTCCGATAAGCCCCCCACCCGCAGACCCCGACAACCAACGGCCAGGGTTGTCAGGAAGAGGCCCTTGTCCTCATCAACATGGGGACAAGGTGTTTTGGGGTGGGGGGGCACACGGCCCCCCTTTCCCCAGGGCACCCCCCATGTTGAGGGCACGCGGCCTGGTACGGCTCAGGAGGGGGGGAGCGCTCGTCCCCACCCCTTTCCTGGCCGGCCAGGCTGCGTGCTCGAATAAGGGTCTGAGATGGATTACAGTTTATAGGTCACATTAAAGGTGGAAAAAGTTCCATCACATAAACCTGACATTTTAACAGGGGTGTGTGTTTCTATACAGGTGTGTTGGTGCACACACATTTTGTGAATGACGCTGCCATGTGCCTGCAAAAGAGATGAAGAGATTTTGTGTGCATTCCCCCAAAGCACAAATATGAACCTCTTTTCTTTTAAATTATCTTTTTACAGTTGCATTGCTGCTGTTGTTGGGCAGCAATTTTTTTCTTCTTAACACATTGCCAAATGTTTTTCCTTGTTTATAGGTTGTACCTTTCAGGCTGCATTAAAAAAGAATAATGTATTGGTTATTTTCAGCAAACAACTTAACACAGCATCTCTGTAAATCAGACTCTCGTTCTCCAATGCAGACTGTCAAGTAAAATAAATAAAGGAATACAATACACATAAATGCTGTCATTTTTGAGGGTCTGCCAACTGCTTATGAAAATACCAGCGTCTTGTAAATGTGGCAGCATGCCTGAAATTGAGAAATATTTCAATGCCACCAGATCCTGCAATAAAAATGTCATAGACATGGGGGATGCTCACAGTCAGAACACCTACTGTATGATCTGCTGTCTATTTGCTAACACATGTCTGGAAAAATATTTTTTGTATTCCTTTCCTGTTCTCAAAGTGATATTATACAGTTTTAAGCCCTTTCAGCAGCTGAGTATGCAGCTTTTTAAAAATATTTTAATCCTTGCCTATGTTCTTGTTTAATCTGGCACCATGAAAGCTGCACCGGGTTTCCTGTTTCAAGGTGGCTCCTTTCTCTTGCAGCATTCTAAGGAGTCACCCTTGCAGGCAGGGACTTGTGTTGTGTCTCTTTAAACTTTGTGCATCAATAGAAACACACAGCCCCATAGCCTAGGATGGCAAGGCACTCTTCCCTCGTCCCCTTCCTTCCTTCTCTAAACTAACAGACTGGCCCAAGACTGCACTATGCACTGTTAGCATTTTCCTGTGAAGACAGGCATTTCAGGGACACAGCACTGAGAGAGCAGAAGCCAATAGCATTGAAAGCTGTAAACTGAAAGTGCTGGGGTAAAAATTTTACAAATAGTTTACTGGGAATTTTTTTTTTTTTATCATGCTTAGTGTGTTAAGCTAAAAACGCTGAGGCTGAATTTACACTGCAAGGGAGACCTGCCAGAGCAATTCGCTGTGTCAGCTGCTCTGCATTTCCGGCTGCGATAGGGGGCAGTGTGGTGCACGATTTAGCGCATCACACAGCTGCCTTTTTTTTGTACAAACTTTATTTGAAGTGTTCCAAACCTACACTTCACTCATGGCACATATACAGCAGTGCAAAGCGCTGTGTTGCTGTACATTGCTGTGTGATTTGGCACGGTGCGCTGCGATAAAATGCAGCATGTCTGCATTTTATTGCAGCGTGCTGCAGCGCAGCACTGGGCTGCATTGCAGTGTGAATGGGACACATAGGAAACAATTGTTTCCTGTGTGTCTTTGTGGTGACAGACGTTTTACCATGCAATAAAATGTTTGTCAGCGCATATAGTGTGAATTCACGCTGAGGATTTAATACTAATTTAGTTTTTCTTACATAGGAAGAATATAGTATTTTCTCCTCCTCTGATAACATACCTTCTGATTTGGCAGAAAGTCATCATTGATTCTGTGTTGCTGCTTTTTCAGATTTAGTTTCTCTTTATTCGTTACTTTTTTTCCTGTATGTATTCCATTATTGATTGTCCTGTTTGATTCATGGATCTTATTCTCTGATAATGGGGTTTTGCTTTAATTTTATGGCCTGCACCTCACTAAAGTCTACTTCTGGACCGCCCGAAACAGATATATTGTGGCAGGGTGGCCCTCCTTTTCGCAAAATCACATACCTGTATGTGATTTCATGTACTGGGTCAGAGATGCGTGCACCACCGTCGACCCGCCCCCTCTGTGATTGGATACCGGCGGGAGCCATTCAGCGGGTCTGGTGAACCTGATGTTCGCCAGCACCTGGCGATCGCTCTGAGGAGAGGGAGAATGGCGGTCTGCCTATGTAAACAAGACAGACGGCCGTTCTGTGAGAGGGAAAGATGTCCAGATAGCAAGGATAACCTGCCACAAATTTGTGGCAGTGTTGAATTGTAAGTCTTGGTAATTTGCTGCACATTTTCATTGGCAAGTGGTACAATTGCAAAGCACTTGAAGCACAAGTTCTAGTTGACATTTTTCCAATTTGTATGGCAAGTCTGATGAAGATGCAAATTAAGGACTCTGGACGGCCGCACTCCAAGAAAAATTCAAAAACCTTTATTGGTAAAATATGGAATCACACAAAAATAGGTCACAGCAAAGCAAGAAAATCGCTAATGCATTTCACACTACCAAGAGTGCTTACTCATAGCTCAGCTATGAATTTTTCTTGGAGTGCGGCCGTCCAGAGTCCTTAATTTGCATCTTCATCAGCTTGTGCCGTGCCTGCACCTGGGTTCTCTAACCATAGGAACAGCTGTGGGATTGAGTTTGGGTGGATCATCCTGGAGCGGTGGATCTCTCCATACTATTGTATGGCAAGTCTCCAGCAAGAGCAAAGTTGCAGTGGTGAGTTTACAGCAAGAACTTTGCAAGTCTATAGCATAAAAATTCAGCCACAGTGCCCCCTGTGGTGGGATATTGCACAACATAACTGAACCAGAACTTGCAGCAGACTTGCAGAATGTTTGCAAAAAAAGTTGATCTGGAGTCATGCAATGCGGATTTGCTGCAATTGTGCAACAAACTGGTGAAGCCTGGCAAGTCTAGCAATAGCTTAGCAGGTCATTTTCAAACTTGCAGCACAACAGCTTGCTATCTGGGTGGAGATCTTGTGTTCCTGCTAAGCAGAAACATGAATCTCTGGCTTCCCCCATCAAAGCACTCCCCACACAGTTAGAAATCACTCCCTAGGAGCACATTTGACCCTTTTATCACCCCAGATGTTAACCCCTTCCCTGCCAGTGTCATTAGTACAGTGACAGTGCATTTATTTGAACACTGATCACTGTATTGGTGTCACTGGTCCCCAAAAAGTGTCACTTAGTGTCAGATTTGTCCACCACAATGTCGCAGTCCTGCTAAAAATCGATGATCGCCGCCATTACTAGTAAAAACATTAAAAAAAAATTCCATAAATATATCCCATAGTTTGTAGAGGCTATAACTTTTGCACAAACCAATCAATATACGCTTATTGTTATTATTATGTAGCTTCTCCCACTATGTGATTGCTGTGATTGGTCCTATAGTATTGTAATGTATTGTATAGTATAGTATAGTATTGTAATGGATTGAATTTATCTCTCTGAGATGCTGCTGGATGTTTTTTTAGATTTGGTGTACTTGTACCTTACATACTGTTTGTACTTATATTTTGCCATGTCAAATGGTTTCTGTTTTCTTTTTTGTATGAAGTATTATTTAATCCTTCAATAAAGCACTTCTAATTGATAAAAAAAAAAAAAATTCCTATTCACTTTTTGAGCTCAGCCAATTGACATACAATAAAAAATCTTCTTATAAAACTTTAGTTAGTAAATGGTTAACCAGAGTTTCTAAAGTCTTTTCTGTTTGGCTTCTGCCAATTGAGGTGCTGTGTACATATCACATGGGGATGTTGCTAAGAGCGAAACAAAGTATAATTTATGACCAATGATACATTGAATTTCCAGTTGGAGTCTACTCGAGGAGCAATGAGGACACCCAGTGTTTGATTTGAGGAACTGCATGTGTATTTATAGAACACTCTGGAATAAGCAATCCATAGATAACACATTTCTTTTAATAGTTAGATTGCATGCACTAAAATCATTTGATGAAATCCAAAAGATTTTAAAAGCACATTTCCTAAACTATCATTTCACAAAATGTGATCACTCTAGTCTCACACAGCAATAATTCTTCTACCAAACTACATACAGTCTAATTTACTCATGGATGTACTGCAAATTTCACAGCTCTCTCATTACACAAAGATTATTAAACAATAAGTGTCTTTTCATTTCATTATTTGGCTAAACATAATATATACAGTTTATAAAGATCACTTTGCATGAGCTTCATAATATTTGGAATATCATTCTGTAATGTAATGGAGTAAGTGGTCTTCACTAAGGAAAGAGGCCATTTTATTAATCATAACCAATCTCCAGTCATATTATTTAATAGAATAGGCAAGTGTCCTTAGCTGAACTCCAGGAATTATCTGTATTGCATACTTACATTGCTTCCGCTTGGCACGAGGTAAGTATGAATTCACACTTGGTTTTACATGGGCATAGTTAAGTGTACACCCCGTGTGAGGGTCGTGTTTTGCTTGCATTGGATGCACCAGTGTTCTGTGCATCGGCGTGCAGGCAGTCCCATTCATGTCTATTGGGATGCAGCAGCTGCATGGACACAGCTGCTTCTCACAATTTTAAAGCCTTATGGGTGTGGGTACCTGAACACGTACTGTCTGCGTTCAGGAACACACACCCACATGGATGTCAAATTGGGAACAGCATCTGTGTCTATTCAGCTGCTGCATCCCAACTGACATGAATGGGACTGCCTCCATGTGGATGCACAGGAACACCTATGCATCCCTGTGTGGGCAAACATAGTCCTCACATGGGCGTATTCTTACGTATGCCATATGAACGAGGCCTATCTCAAACTTGGGGGAAGCTGAAAATGACTGTAATAGTTGGCACTACTACAGAGATAGCTGTGATCTTCCAAGTCCTACTCAGGTTCTGTGTAAGCGACCAAATCTCTTCACACTGACCACAGGGGGGACACTCCTTGTAATTTTTCCAGGGAATACAAGGTTTTCTGATTGGATGAGGTGGAAAGGAGGGACATCATGATCTCCACCAAGTTCAAGTAGAGAACGTTATAATACATATAGAATGAGAATAATAATCTACAAATTGTTATTTTTCCAGCATTAGAATTCTTTGTTCAAGAACCTTTTTTAGAAACCTAAAGAAAAGCTGTGCATTCTGGAGGCATTTTAGCCACCAGACTCTGTGGTCACAACTTATATTCTCCATTGTAGTTTCACTATTGTAGTCACAGGTGTGCGCAGCCTCTTGCATTAGAGTGTGCACCCCAAAGCTCCAAGACATATGCGTTTGACATATTTACTCGCCTCTTCCCTGCTCTCCATCCCAGGAAACAGAAGGAAGACGAACAGGGAAATGAGGGGTGGCATATATAAGTACCAATCCCCTATATTTTCCTCCTGTGGCAACCGAATGTTGACAAAAGGGAGAGGAAGAGAAGCCTAATTCAGCTGCTGCAGGAGGAAAGTACAGATTGAATACACTAAATTCCACCCCACCACCTCTCCTGTCCAGGTTCTGAGGGTCGGCATGGAAGGATTGTGGTTTATCTGTCACCTGCCAACCATTGACAGGTTGCCAACCCCAGGATTACCCCAGGATTAGGGTGTGTCCAGGCACACCTGGCACACCCCTTGCGCACGCCTATGATTGTAGTCCTACTCTAATGCTCTCAGGTACCTGTAAATACTTATATCAATTTGGAATTAGTTGTTTTTATAAGAATGCAAACACACATTTCCAACTGTTCATATTTGAATGCCCATGCTCAGTTTCTAATATCGCTCATACACTCTTGTGTAGAACCAATTTAAACTCACCTGAGCAAAATGTGAATTCATTTTTTTAAAGTTATTTTCCACAGTTTACTCTGTCAGTTAGGCCCTCTCTTTTTTCCAGTTCTATAACAACTAGATACCCTGAAAATGTTCTCTGCTTTTAGTCCAAGAGATATGATTTGGGCCCCATTTATTATGATGAGGGAAGAGCCAATGTTGGGTCACTAGCGCTAAAAGGAAAGATTGTATGTGGCCATGACAACTGCACACCTTGTCACTGTTGTGCCACCAATTGCCCCAGCATGAGCCTCAGCTCCCTCCAAAAAAAAAAGCTGTTTGTTTAATGGCCCCGGATTCGCTTCGCTGTCAATGATGTCAAGATTCAAGGAAGCAATGATCAAAAATATGGCAGGGCAATGTATTGTATATTTGGAATAAGGCAATGCCCAGATAAACTCAAATACAAGAGAATAATAAAACATTGGGAAAAGTTGAAGATGTCCCGCTACATTTCTATTTTTCTAAGTATTAAAATAAATATAGAGACATTGTTAATAGTGTACTATGTTCAGAGGTGTAGTGTGCTTCCATTCTGCCTTATAACATACAGAGGTGGTTTGAATCTGTATGATCTTATTGTATATCATTACTCCTACATAGTTTAGGCTTAAAATTGTTCGATGTATCGTTTCGTAGCTGTGAGTAAAATTTAAGTGGTGTTTCTTCTTAAAAAAAAAAAACAAAGGCTTAAAATTCCTAAAAAAAATAAATAATTGGAATTTTTTTTTCTTTTATATACCTCTAAATGCCTGTTGCTAGGGGATCCCTCGTAGTCTGCCTCCTGCGTAGCCTCGGCTGGTGACATCACTTCCCCTCAGCGCAGGAAGGGCTCCCCAGTCATCTGCGACCTGTCACGTTTCCCAGATGACTGTGCGGCCAATCACGGCGCGCGGCGCCGCTCGCACATGCGCCGTGGGTGCCCGGCTGTGAAGCCACAGCCGGGTGCCCACAGTTGCAATGCCGGCGCCCCCGAGCAGATCAGGAGGAGAGCGGAGCTTCTACCCCCCGCATCGCTGGACCCTGGAACAGGTAAGTGTCCGATTATTAAAAGTCAGCAGCTGCAGTATTTGTAGCTGCTGACTTTTAATTTTTTTTTTTTTTTGAGAGATACACCTCTTTAAATGTGGTGTTTTTCTGGAGGCATGCTAACAAACACCATACAGTTAAGCTCAAAAAAAATAAAAAGGCTGTATTACAAATTATATTGTAAGAAATGTAGCAAAATGTAAAAGTGCTATATATAAACGATATTTCTCTTTACAGGGGTATATTTATCCAAACAAGTCAACAAAGAAGTTGTGTTTTAATGCAAGATTGATAGAAGTGTACTAGGGACTAGGGATGGGCCCGGTGTTCGATTCGAACCCATGTTTGAATCGAGCACCGGGCGTTCACTCGCTCGGCAAGCCCAGAACTATTGGGGCCGCTCGCATCAAATTCGTGTGATGCGAGCGGCCCACAATGCATTGCGCTAGTCGCAGTGCAATGCTGGCTGATGATTGGCCAAGCATGCACTGTGACCCCGCATGCTTGGCCAATCACAGCGCCGGCAGCGAGGAGAGCCATAATTGGCTACAGGCAGGATGCCTGTAGCCAATTATAGCTCAGGGGCTTTAGTACACGCCCCGCATATTATGTTTCAGTCACAGTGTCAGCGTGTCAGTGTGTTGCTGACTGCTGACAAGATATGCTCTATTTCTGGGGATATGTGTGTGCGTGCTGTTAGAACAGCATTGCAGTATCACATCTGGGGGGTGTCTATAGGTGGCCTGTGAAGGGGGGCAGGTTTCCTGTGCTTAGAACTTTCCCTGCAAAAAAGTGTAATTTTTGCAGGAAAAAAGCTATTTAAAAGCACTCGCGGCTAATGAATTGATGGCTCCTGTAACACAGAGAACTGTCATTCATTAATAAAAAACAAAAAAAAAAGCGTGGGGGTCCCCCCAAATTTAATAACCAGGCCCTTCAGGTCTGGGATGGATATTAAGGGGAACCCCAGCCAAAAAAAATGGCGTAGGGTCCCCTCAAAATCCATACCAGACCCTTGAGGTCTGGGATGGATTTTATGGGGAACCCTAGCCAAAAAAGTGGCGTGGGGTCCCCCTCAAAATCCATACCAGACCCTTATCCGAGCACGCAACCTGGCAGGCCGCAGGAAAAGAGGGGGGGACGAGAGCGCCCCCCCTCCTGCCTGAACCGTACCAGGCGACATGCCCTCAACATTGGGAGGGTGCTTTGGGGTCCCCCCCAAAGCACCTTGTCCCCATGTTGATGAGGACAAGGGCCTCTTCCCCACAACCCTGGCCATTGGTTGTGGGGGTCTGCGGGCGGGGGGCTTATCGGAATCTGGAAGCCCCCTTTAACAAGGGGACCTCTAGATCCCGCCCCCCCTGTGTGAAATGGTAAGGGGGTACAAAAGTACCCCTACCATTTCACCAAAAAAGTGTTAAAAATGACAGGAGACGGTCTTTGACAATTCCTTTATTAAAATCTTCTTTCTTCTTTCTTCATCCTTCAGTTTCTTCATCTTCTCCTTCCGTCATCTTCTTCCATCTTCTTCTTCCATCTTCTTCCATCTTCTTCTTCCTCCGATCCGCTTCTTCTTGCGCTGGTCTTCTCGTCCTTCTCGTCCGGCATCTTCTTCCGTCGGCGTCGGTGTCGGTGTCTCTTCTTGGGCCGCTCCGCGCAATGGGAGGCTCCCGCTGTGTGAGGCTCCGCTCCGTCTGACAGGTCTTTTATAATGGAGGGCACCTGGTGACCCCGCCCCCTCTGACGCACGGGGACGTCATGGGGAATTCCCTATGGCTTTCCCCATGATGTCAGAGGGGGGCGGGGTCACCAGGTGCCCTCCGTTATAAAAGACCTGTCAGACGGAGCGGAGCCTCACACAGCGGGAGCCTCCCATTGCGCGGAGCGGCCCAAAAAGAGACACCGACGCCGACGGAAGAAGATGCCGGACGAGAAGGACGAGAAGACCAGCGCAAGAAGAAGCGGATCGGAGGAAGAAGAAGATGGAAGAAGATGACGGAAGGAGAAGATGAAGAAACCGAAGGATGAAGAAAGAAGAAAGAGACGATTTTAATAAAGGAATTGTCAAAGACCGTCTCCTGTCATTTTTAACATTTTTGACACTTTTTTGGTGAAATGGTAGGGGTACTTTTGTACCCCCTTACCATTTCACACAGGGGGGGGCGGGATCTGGGGGTCCCCTTGTTAAAGGGGGCTTCCAGATTCCGATAAGCCCCCCGCCCGCAGACCCCCACAACCAATGGCCAGGGTTGTGGGGAAGAGGCCCTTGTCCTCATCAACATGGGGACAAGGTGCTTTGGGGGGGACCCCAAAGCATCCTCCCAATGTTGAGGGCATGTGGCCTGGTACGGTTCAGGTGGGAGGGGGGGCCGCTCTCGTCCCCCCTCTTTTCCTGCGGCCTGCCAGGTTGCGTGCTCGGATAAGGGTCTGGTATGGATTTTGAGGGGGACCCCACGCCATTTTTTTTGGCTAGGGTTCCCCTTAAAATCCATCCCAGACCTCAAGGGTCTGGTATGGATTTTGAGGGGGACCCTACGCGCATTGATAGATGTCCCCTGGGGCAGGACCCAGGTCCCCAAACACTTTTTATGACATTAACATGCATATTAGCCTTTAAAATTAGCACTTTTGATTTCGAACGTTCGCATCCATAATAGGGTTCTAAAGCTCGCACGGACTTTAGGTCCGTTCGCGGGTTCTGGTGCGAGTCGAATGGGGGGGGGGGGTTTTCGGCTCATCCCTACTAGGGACTATTTATGTAAATTTAAACCTCAGCTTAAGCCAAACGTGTCCTTTTAGGTGGAGGGGTTGAAGGGTTAGAACTTCTGTTAAGTTTTTATATCCATGTCCATTTGTTCCCATTGTGGAGATTTTCTCTTTCTTCTTCACCAAGTAATTGGTGTCAGAGCACAGAAATCTCTCTCTGATGAGTACAGAAATGGCAAAAAAAATCCAATAAACTATTATTTTAAAGAGTCGCTAAAGGTTAGAATTTCTACACAGTCCCGTTCTCCTATATAGGGCAATCAGATAGAAATAGACCACCTGTCCGTTTTCATGTGATGCCATCCAATCCGCTGGATGGATAGAACATAGGACCACCATCTGTCTGTTTTTGGTGGACAGGATCGAAATTGATGGCGGCAGTAGGGTTGCCACCTCATCCCTTTAAACCCAAACACATATGAATCACACAGGTTCTGAGGCTAATTTAATGCAGATAAAGCACCAAGTTAGTTTAATTACCACCTTAATCAGCCATAGAACCTGTGTAATTCATATGTGTTCAGTTTTAAAGGTGGCAACTCTAGGCTGCAGCGGACATGTGTACGCTGACATCTGCCACTCCTTAGAGGACAATGCAGAGTCCGATCAGGTCTGCCTGAAAAACTGACAGGTGGATCTGATTGGACAGCCTGTGTAAAAGGGGGCAAAAGAAATAGCAGATTGTCTATAGGTGGGTTTTGTTTACAAATTGGAAGAGTCTCCAATTAGTCAGGCACCTGTGTGGAACCAGTGCTGGAAATTAAAGTAAACACCATGTGGACCAGTTTTCAGACAGGCTGTCAGACTAAGCTGCAAAGGTAGCATTCAAGATGTGACTGTAGAAGTGGAAAAGGACCTGGGGGTCCTAGTAGATGATAGGCTCAGTAATGGCATGCAATGCCAAGCTGCTGCTAACAAAGCAAACAGAATATTGTTATGCATTAAAAAGGGAAACAACTCCAGAGATAAAACAATAATTCTCCCGCTCTACAAGACTCTGGTCCGGCCGCACCTAGAGTATGCTGTCCAGTTCTGGACACCAGTCCTCAGGAAGGATGTACTGGAAATGGAGCGAGTACAAAGAAGGGCAACAAAGCTAATAAAGGGTCTGGAGGATATTATTTATGGAGAAAGGTTGTGAGCACTGAACTTATTCTCTCTGGAGAAGAGACGCTTGAGAAGGGATATGATTTCAATATACAAATACCGTACTGGTGACCCCACAATAGGGATAAAACTTTTTTGCAGAAGGGCGTTTAACAAGACACGTAAAATTTAAATTAGAAGAAAAGAGGTTTAACCTTAAACTACGTAGAGGGTTCTTTACTGTAAGATCGGCAAGGATGTGAAATTCCCTTCCACAGGCGGTAGTCTCAGCGGGGGGCATCGATAGTTTAACAAAACGATTGGATAAGCACCTGAACGACCACAACATATAGGGATATACAATGTAATACGGACATATAATCACACACATAGGTTGGACTTGATGGACTTGTGTCTTTTTTCAACCTCAACTCCTATGTAACTATGTATGTGTGAATTAGTCTGTGCAGCCATCTGGTGTGATCAATTAGTCAGGAACCTGACTGTTGATCTTGCTCTAATGTATGGAATCAATCTCTGTGGGTAAACCCTTCTGTTTTGCCGTTCTTTTTGATGAATAGGTGTGGACAGGAAGATCTAAAAAATAGTCTGCTGTGTGGATTAGTTTAGATGCAGGCACAGGCTTCTCTCACTATTTTTCTCACAATTCTTTGGTTTCCTAGAAACCCCTGGATTTCCAAAAAACCCTGGGCTCCTGGACAATGCTCAGGGAATATAAGTTCCTTGTTTCCCCCCCCACCACTGCAGCTCAAAAGCAGATGTGGATGGGCATGTCATTTGCAGTCAGGTGTACAGTCCTCCATTGTTAGGCAGCCAAGCAGGAGCCCAGTAACAAGAAGCTTCTACTCTGCCCCAATTGCTACCAGAGTTCTGCACTTCAAGTGGGGTGGCCCTGCATCTCCAGCCACCTGCCTGTGGTGCCAGCCATGAGATCCCTCCAGCTGTTTTCTTTCCTACCCTATACTTTACTGTAAGAGAAGCTGACTAAAAGGGTAGGTGCAAAAATCTGTTCTCTACTGTTTACTCAAGTAGTGGTCATTATTTAGTATATGTGGCTACAGATCCTTATAGAGACCATGCTGTATTACCAACTAGTGTCCTCATTGAGTCACAGAGAAATGTCTTGAACGAGCTCCTGTTTGTACAGCTTAAGTGGTTTAACATTATCCTTCATTGTATGCATACCCTTTGCCATTTACTTTGAACCTGTTAAGTAAAGTTAAAGCTATCCTCTGTCTGATTATATATAGACTATATTACCAAAAGTATTGGGCACCTGCCTTTACACGCACATAAACTTTAATGGCATCCCAGTCTTAGTCTGTAGGGTTCAATATTGAGTTGGCCCACCCTTTGCAGCTATAACAGCTTCAACTCCTCTGGGAAGGCTATCCACAAGGTTTAGTAGTGTGTCTATGGGAATGTTTGACCATTCTTCCAGAAGCGCATTTGTGTGGTCATGCACTGAGGTTGGATAAAAAAGCCTGGCTTGCAGTTTCCGCTCTAATTCATCCCAAAGGTGTTCTATTGGGTTGAGGTCAGGACTCTATGCAGGCCAGTCAAGTTCCTCCACCCCAAACTCGCTCATCCATGTCTCTATGGACCTTGCTTTGTGCATTGGTGCAAATCATTTGGTGGAGGGAGGATTATGGTATGGGGTTGTTTTTCAGTGGTTAGGCTTGGCCCCTTAGATCCAGTGAAGGGAACTCTTAAGACATCAGTATACCAAGACATTTTGAACAATTTGAGGATGGCCCCTTCCTGTTTCAACATGACTGTGCACCAGTGCACAAACAAGGTTCAGAAAGACATGGATGAGTGAGTTTTGGGTGGAGGAACTTGACTGGTTGAAGCTGTTATAGCTGCAAAGGGTAGGGCAACTCAATATTGAACCCTACGGTCTAAGACTGGGATGCCATTAACCACTTAAGCCCCGGACCAATTTGCAGCCAAAGGACCAGGCCCCTTTTTGCGATTCGGCACTGCGTCGCTTTAACTGACAATTGCGCGGTCGTGCTGCGTGGCTCCTAAACAAAATTGGCGTCTTTTTTCCCCACAAATAGAGCTTTCTTTTGGTGGTATTTGATCACCGCTGCGGTTTTTTTTTTTTTTTGCGCTATAAACAAAAATAGAGCGATAATTTTGAAAAAAATGCAATATTTTTTACTTTTTGCTATAATAAATATCCCCAAAAAATATATAAAACATTTTTTTTCCTCAGTTTAGGCTGATACGTATTCTTCTACATATTTTTGGTAAAAAAAAAAAAATCGCAATTAGCGATTATTGATTGGTTTGCGCAAAAGTTATAGCGTTTACAAAATAGGGGATAGTTTTATAGCATTTTTATTAATATTTTTTTTTTTTACTAGTAATGGCGGCGATCAGATATTTTTATTGTGACTTCTACATTATGGCGGACACATCGGACATTTTTGACACATTTTTGGGACCATTGTCATTTATACAGCAATCAGTGCTATTTAAATGCACTGATTCCTGTGTAAATGACACTGGCAGTGAAGGAGTTAACCACTAGGGGGCGGGGGTGTGTGTGTGTTTTTTTTTTAACTGTACGGGGGCGTGGCTTGGCGTCATGATGTCACTGATCGTCTTTCCCTATGACAGGGAACAGACGATCAGTGACAGGCTCAGTAGGAAGCACGGGGAGAGGTTTGTTTACACAGACCTCTCCTCGTTCTTCAGCTCTATGACCCGATCGCGGGACACCAGCGGCGATCGGGTCCGCTGGTCCCACGGTCACGGAGCTCAGGACCGGGTCGTGAGCTGGGCGCTTAAAGAGCCACGTACAGGTACGTGATTGTGCCCAGCCGTGCCATTCTGCTGAAGTATATGTGCAGGCAGGGCCGGATTAACATAGGGGCTATTGGAGCTGCAGCTCCAGGCCCCTTTCTCAAGATAGGCCCATTTGCCCAAAAAAAAAAAAAAAAAAATCAAAAAAAAAACAAAAAACAGATCGACTTCGAGGGTCGTAGCTCAGTGATCAGGAGTCATAGAGACTCCCCATTTGGTGGGTAGGTAGCTAAATACCTACTTCAACACTGGTTACAATATGGGGCTGCTATCATCTATGGTTCCGGAGATATGGGGCTGCTTGCGCAGTCGGTCAGAAGCTACATACAGAGCGGCCAGTTTAAATACAAGCTGAAACACTCTGCAGCAGATTGAGAGGATGAACACAGTGCTTATAATAATTATTTGTATATTACTTATGGTAATTAACCCCTTGCCACCCAGGCCAATTCTGACACTTCTCTCCTACATGTAAAAATCATCATTTTTTTTGCTAGAAAATTACTCAGAACCCTCAAGCAATATATATATTGTTTTAGCAGACACCCTATGGAATAAAATGGTGGTCTTTGCAACTTTTTATGTTACACGATATTTGCGCAGCAATTTTTCAAAAGTTTTATTTCATAAAAAAAACACTAAAGTTAGCACAATTTTTTTTGTGTACCAAGCGATGCTTTAAATTTTTTTGAAGGTTACTTGTTTAGAGTTACAGAGAAGGTCTAGTGCTAGAATTATTGCTCTCGCTCTAACGATCGCGATGATACCTCACATGTGTGTATCTGGCTCTGATACTAACCAGTGCCTACCCAGCCACTGACTAGTATCTCTACCCAGCCTGTCTCACCTGCTGACCTGTGAATGGGGGAATCACTCCTGCAGTGTTATTGTGTTCTGCTAGTGAATACAATGATCAGTGTTGCTAACTATAGCTGGCAGCACTGATTGTTTTGGGGAAAACCTGACAGGCTGGTTGCACTCAAGTCGTTTAATAGGTTGACTTGTGTAAAACCAGCTAGCCCATACATAGATCGACTATGGCTGGTCTCTGCTTAATTGGTGTAATTTCAATCCATGTATGGCCCGCTTAACCACTACGCAGTCCCTAAACATCCTTCCACAAACCTTTTTACATATTTCCTTCCCAGATTACTTCATCCTCCTCTCCTATACATAGTGCCCACTGTCATACCCTCCACACTTCTCTCCTATACATACTGCTCACTGTCATACCCTCCACACTTTTCTCCTATACATAGCACCCGCTGTCATATCCTACACACTCCTCTCCTTTACATAGTGCTCGCTGTCATACACATCTCTCCTATACATAGTGCCCACTGTCGTACCCTCCACACTCCTCTCCTGTACATACTACTCACTGTCATACCCTCCATACTCCTCTCCTGTACATACTACTCACTGTCATACCCTCCATACTCCTATCCTATACATAGTGCCCACAGTCATACCCTCCACACTCCTCTCCTGTAATTACTGCTTACTGTCCTACTCTCCACACTTCTCTCCTGTACATAGTGCCCACTGTCATACCCTCCACACTCCTCTCCTGTATATATTGCTCACTGTCATACCCTCCACACTCTTCTCTTATACATAGGGCCCATTGTAATACCCTCTACACTCCTCTGCTGTGCATAGTGCCTTCTGCCATACCCTCCGCACTCCTCTCCTGTACATAGTGCCCACTGTCATACCATCCACACTCCTCTCCGGTACATACTACCCTCTGTCATACCCCCCACACTCCTCTCCTGTACATACTGCCCACTGTCATACTCTTCACACTCCTCTCCTGTACATACTGCCCACTGTCATACCCTCCACACTCCTCTCCTGTACATACTGCCCACTGTCATACCCTCCACACTCCTCTGCTGAGCATACTGCCCACTGTCATACCCTTCACACTCCTCTCCTGTACATAGTGCCTTCTGCCATACCCTCCGCACTCCTCTCATGTACATAGTGCCCACTGTTAGACCCTCCACATGCCTCTCCCTCACCTGCACATACTTCCCACCTTTATACCATCCATACTCCTCCCCTATGCCTCTTACCCACAAAAACTGTTCTTTAAAATTATACTGAATATCCTCATTGTTACCAGCTCTAGAATGGGCACACTTTTGTTAGTTCAACTAAAGGAAGTCTCAGTCCTCATATTTGTTCTGCCCCATTATTAGTACTTATTTAATTTTGTGATTACTATTGTGATGTACATAGCAACATAGGGGATGTCAGCTGCTCTAAATATACCACTTGTAAAAAAAGTGTCCCTGAAAATATTTTTGAGAGGCTCCTGTGATATCAAAGCGGTAGTAAACTTTTCTAACATTACTACTTTTTAGAGGCCCTGAAATAAGTTATGCCATAATGTACAAGTATGCACAGCATATTAGCACATTAGGGTACACTTAAATTGTCAGACTGAGCCCTCCAGTGCTGTGATCAATCTGGCAGGGCCCGGGCGCTTCCATCTTCACCCGGTCTTCCTTCCGGATTCTGTGCCTTCGGTCACTTGTCTTGGCCGGGCTGCGTTGATGTCATTCCCACACATGCTCATGTGCATCCTCTTTCTCTCATCCCCCCTTTCTCTCTCAACCTCCCTCCCTTATCCCTCACACCTCTTTCATTCCCTTTCTCTCTCTCTCTCTCATCCTCCCTCTCTCTCTTTAATTTAATTTGTTATAACAAAAAATTGTTTGCATTTTTATTTATAAAAGGCCCAACCAAAATCCTCAGCACCAGGCCCATGATGTTCTTAATCTGGCCCTGTGTGCAGGAGGCGGTCCTTAAGCGGTTAAACTTCATGTGTATGTAAAGGCAGGCGTCTCAATACTTTTGGTAATATAGTGTATATTTGATTTTATGCTGGTTGTTAAGGATAGAGCTGAGGCCTCTGGAGATGAGAGTTAAAACACATCATTAAGTGATCATTTATGTTGGCCTTCATCTCAAACTCACAAATAAGTACCCCTTAACATCAGAAGTTACATTTTGGTATGCTGTGCATTATCATGCTTTGAAGACAGGCCATTCTTTTTGAATGGGCTATCAGCACACCACAACATACCTAAAACTGGGACCAGATCAGATCTTTTTTTTTGTAATGCAGTGCAATGCACATATGGGTCTTCTGTGTGTGTGTGGTGTGGTGCATTACTTTTGTGTGTTTGGCAAGGTTAGTTGGGGTGCCGTTCAAAATGAATGGCACTAAAAAGCACTGCACTGCCGATTGCACATTACTGTGTGCTCATTATGTGGCGCTTACCTACAAAACAATTGTGTAAAGCTGGCTTTACTCCTGTGTGGCTGTTTTATCACAAGATCAAACTATAATCAATTTATAGTAAATAATATAATTGCAACAGTATGTATTCTGCAACGTATTACCTGCATGCCAGTGTTTGTTATCAGACGTGGCTTCTCATCATTTACAGCTTTCACGGTCACATTGATAGTTATTGACTGGCTCTGGCGATTTACATCTGCAGCATTGACTATAACTGTGAAGTTGTCATTCTTGGTTTCACTGCCATTGTGCTCATACAGCACTTGTCCTTGATTTAACTAGGAAAAAATATGTATGGTCATTTATGCACATATTTCAAAAGCATACAAAGACAAGGCTTTTTATTATGCATCTACCGCCAATATGTTAAACTGAAACCACACTGTTGCTAAGACAACCCCATTGTTCCCCAGGTCACATATATTTTGCAAACATTGTAGCAAATGCCATTACAAACTTTTACCCGTGTAGTGCAAAACTGACACATGCATTATTATCGCTTCCTCCTTCCTGGGTCCTAGTCTGCTATCACATGATCACTCCCAGTTTTGCAGCAAGGTAAGAACTGCTGGCAAAAGCGAGAGGCCAATGAGCTGAGCAGTAAATGACACATCAGCTTTTCTAGAACCTTCATATAAAACCGGTCATTTCTATGAAGCCCGTTCACATCTATGAACTGCAATGCAGGAACATTTAAAATTAAAAAAAAAAAAAAATACAACATGCAGAATTTTTTGGAGCAGTAATCTGTGTTTTTAGACTCCGGGGGTTATTTACTAAAGGAAAATCCACTTTGCACTGCAAGTGCACTTGGAAGTGCAGTCGCTGTAGATCCAAGGGGGACATGCAAGGAAAATAAAGAACAGCATTTTAGCTTGCACATGATTGGATGATAAAATCAGCAGAGCTTCCACTCATTTCAGATCTACCCCTTAAGCCCCATACACACGGTCGGATTTTCCGATGGATTCTGTCCTATCGGACAATGTTGTCGGAAATTCCGACCGTGTGTAGGCATCATCGGACAGTTTCCATCGGATTGTCCGACGGACAAAGTTCTATCTCCTGCTCTATAAATATTCCGACAACAAAGTCCAATCTTACCAATTCCAATCGTGTGTAGCGAATTCCGACGGACAAAGTGCCACGCATGCTCAGATCACATTACAAGACCAAAGCTATTGGCTACTAGCCTCTACGTAGTCCCGTCGTAGGCAACAAACGTCACCACGTTCAGAATGATCGGATTTTCCGACAACTTTGTCCGACCGTGTGTATGCAACACCAGTGTCGGACTAAATCCGTCGGACCAAATCCGATGGATTTGGTGGTCGGATTTTCCGACCGTGTGTATGGGGCTTTAGATTTAGAGCGACTGCACTTCCAAGTGCACTTGCAGTACAAAGTGGATTTGCCTTTCGTAAATAACCCCCTTTGTATGCTAAAAAAAATAAAACTGCACCATGGAAAGTATACCACAATGTTTCCTTCCCATTTTATATTACGTTTTCTGAAAAAGCTATTAATACTTCTAAAATCGCTTTCAAAATGTGCAGAAAGCTAACTTTAATGCCCATAATCATATGTAACTCGCATGCTTTAAAGTGTATATGTAGCCAACATATTTATTTTTGTTTTTTAGGTAAAGTGATGAAGGATTTAGAACCCCTATCAGGTTTTTATTGCTGTGTAAGCAGGAGTTAGTACCCCTTTTAGGGAAACCCCTCTGTGGGTGGAGCTAGCCTCTTTCTTTGTAATCTGGAGCCGGAAGAACTTTAGGATAGAGGTTGATGAGAAAAGGTAGCCCACAGAATACTACCATGTGAGGTTACAGCCCAAGTGAAGTATGCTATTAGGGGTAGGCCCAGTAGGGAACTGGAAGTGTGGATCCACATCCCTGCTTTAAAGCTGAGTTTAGACTGTACAGTATTGCTGATGTCGGGTGGAAGAGGCATATTTGTGTATTGGAAGTCACTGTGCACTCTATTCATGTTGACAGTAAAACTTTGAAATGGATGATCATGTGAACAACTGTTATTTTCTTAAGGAGGGCCTCAGGCAAAGAGCATGTGAGTAAGATGGTGGAGTTCCTCCACGCTATAGGTACATGGTAATCTATCTCATCCCTGTTGCAGGAGGACAGTGGGAAGGGGCCCTTGGCCAGCATAACCGTTGCTGGAGGTGAATCAAGCCCCTGCTAACAGCTGTCTCCCCACTAGGAGGATTCACCCTCTCTATGAGTTCTGGTGACCAATGACCATTGTCACTGAGACAGAAAGTGATGTGAAATACAACATTTTAAATTACATAAAGATTTAAATATAATATTAATATTAATTAATATAATTAATATTGCTGAATGCTTATTGATTTAAATATTTGTTTAAAACTCACCTCATTCCAGCTAAAGCTTCTTAGATCTTGTCCCTGTGTGTCAGTAAGACGTCCATTTATTGGTTCATCCAGCACTAGAAGATCAAGGTGGAGACTGAGATAGTAATCACTGTGAATCTGTAGTATGCTGCTAGGGAGAACCGTTTTCCCACCCTCCTCGACCGTTATACCATCAGCTTCCACTGGTATATAGATAGGTAGAATTTCTAGAAGGACGACGATCTCTTGAGTTGTGTCTCCTGCAGAAACCTCTAGTATCATGCGGTCAGGAAGCATTTCTGAGGCTGAATGTAAATACAGGATCTTTCCTTTGTTGATGTCCTCCTGGGTGAAAGTCTGTACAGAGTCCAAACTTGGTGACCCATCAGAAGACAGCTCCCCATTGCTAGAGACCAAATATCCAAAAGATGGGGGATCTGTCAGACTATATGCAATCTTGTGTGGGAATATGCCTTCTGCAGAGACCTGTAAATTACAGTGTCATTTACAATTGTAAATTTAGTCACCGACATAAAATCATTTTAATTCCACATTAATATTGTAAATGCAGTAGGGGGGGGGGGGGGCATAGAGAATTCAGCCAGTAGGTCTATGCGGCTATATGCTTAGGATCATTGTAGCCATAATAGTGAAGCTATTGCAACCATACTTGAAACTACACTAATCTATCTGAATTAGAAAGTGTGGTAAAGGCAGCAACATTGAAGCTTCTAATCTCAGAAACTTAGCACCTAAAGTTCTTTTTGGTTAGACAAAATTCCATTCAGAAGTGAATTTTACTTTAAATGCAATAATATTGAATTTCTATACTACTATACACACGTACAGGGTGAAATCTTGAAAAAAAAAAAAAAAATATAACACGATTATACAAGAAGCAATGTATAATATGCCAATTTTTTTCTAAAGTAAGGCTGACTTTTATCCTAGTGGGTGCCCACGTGTATATTAAAGCGGTTCTGCACACAAGTATTTTTTTTTTATACTTTCAAACTACTAGTATAATAACCTTCTACTCACTTTTAGCGTGGATTTCCATTATTCATGTCAGTTTTAATCTCAAATCATCACTTTTAAAAATATTGTATAGCGGTTTTCATTTTGCTTGTGGGCATTTGAAACCCACAAGCAATCATAGTTACATAGTTACATAGTTAGGTTGAAAAAAGACACAAGTCCATCCAGTTCAACCACAAATTAAACAAAAAATACATATATATCATACAATCCCATATACCCCATTCTATACCCACAGTTGATCCAGAGGAAGGCAAAAAAAAACCCAGCAGAGCATTCTCCAATTTGCTAAAGCAGGGGAAAAAATTCCTTCCTGATCCCCCGAGAGGCAATCGGATTTTCCCTGGATCAACTTGACCTATAAATGTCAGTACCCAGTTATATTATGTACATTTAGGAAAGTATCCAGGCCTTTCTTAAAGCAATCTACTGAGCTGGCTAGAACCACCTCTGCAGGGAGTCTATTCCACATTTTCACAGCTCTTACTGTGAAGAAACCTTTCCTTATTTGGAGATGAAATCTCTTCTCCTCTAGACGTAAAGAGTGCCCCCTTGTCCTCTTTGTTGACCGTAAAGTGAATAACTCAACACCAAGTTCACTATATGGACCCCTTATATATTTATACATGTTGATCATATCCCCCCTTAATCTCCTCTTATCAAGGGTGAATAAATTCAGTTCCTCTAATCTTTCCTCATAGCTGAGCTCCTCCATGCCTCTTATCAGTTTGGTTGCCCTTCTCTGCACTTTCTCCAGTTCCCCAATATCCTTTTTGAGAACTGGTGCCCAAAACTGAACTGCATATTCCAGATGAGGTCTTACTAATGATTTGAACTGGGCAAAATGATATCTCTCTCTCTGGAGTCCATACCTCTCTTAATACAAGAAAGGACTTTGCTCGCTTTGGAAACCGCAGCTTGACATTGCATGCTATTATTGAGTTTATGATCTACCAAAACCCCCAGATCCTTCTCCACTACGGATTCCCCCAGTTGTACTCCCCCTAGCATGTATGATGCATGCATATTCTTAGCCCCCAAGTGCATAACTTTACATTTATCAACATTAAACCTCATCTGCCACATAGTCGCCCAATTTGACAGAGCATTGAGGTCAGCTTGTAAATTGGAGACCTCCTGTAAGGACGTTATTCCACTGCATAGCTTGGTGTCATCTGCAAAGACAGAAATGTTACTTTTGATCCCAGACCCAATATCATTTATAAAGATATTAAAAAGTAAGGGTCCCAGCACTGAACCTTGGGGTACACCACTGATAACCTTAGACCATTCAGAGTAAGAATCATTAACCACGACTCTCTGAATTCTGTCTTTTAGCCAGTTTTCTATCCATTTACAAACCGATATTTCCAAACCTGTAGACCTTACCTTACACATGAGCCGTGTGTGGGGAACTGTATCGAACGCTTTTGCAAAATCCAAGTATACCACGTCCACAGCCACGCCTCTGTCCAAGGTTTTACTTACCACCTCATAAAAAGAAATGAGGTTTGTCTGACAACTTCTGTCTTTCATGAACCCATGCTGTCTGTTGCTTAAAATATATTTTTCCTGCAAGAACTCGTCTATGTGGTCTTTTAATAATCTCTCCAGTATCTTCCCAACTATAGAAGTTAAACTAACAGGTCTATAGTTACTTGGTAAAGACTTTGTTCCCTTTTTAAATATAGGCACCACGTTCGCCCTGCGCCAATCCAGTGGTACTATTCCTGTCATTAATGATTCCCTAAAAATTAGATACAATGGCTTTGAAATTACAGAGCTCAATTCTTTTAGGATCCGTGGGTGGATGCCATCAGGTCCAGGTGCTTTATCCACCTTTATTCTGTCTAAATATTTCTGGACCATATCACTTTTGAGCCATTGTGGATTTAGGGCTGCGTCACTACCACCCCCATTGTGGACATGAGCTCCCCCATGCTCCTTTGTATACACAGAGCTGAAGAAAGTATTTAATAAATTAGCCTTCTCTTTGTCCCCAGTCACCCACTCTAGATTATTTTGTAAAGGGCCTACATGCTCAGACTTGACCTTTTTACTATTAATATATTTGAAGAATTTTTTGGGGTTTGTCCTACTATCTTTTGCAATCTGTCTTTCGTTTTGAATTTTTGCATCCTTGATTTCCTTTTTACATATTCTGTTATGTTCTTTGTAACATTTAAATGACACTAGTGATCCTTCATTTTTATATTTTTTAAAAGCTCTTTTCTTATAGTTTATAGCTTTTTTAACTTTGGCCGTGAGCCACATAGGTTTTATTTTTAGCCTTTTAAATTTATTGCCCATGGGAATATACTTTGCAGTGAGTTCACAAACAGTCTTTTTGAAGAATCCCCATTTCTGTTCTGTGCCCATTGTTGCCAATATTCTCTCCCAGTCTAAGTTCTGGAGAGCAGCCCTCATCCTTGGAAAATTTGCCCTCTTGAAATTAAGTGTTTTTATCTTTCCTGTATGTGATTTTTGCTTACAGCTAACATCAAATGAAATCATGTTATGGTCACTGCTACCCAGATGCTCCTTTATCTGAACATTAGTAATATGCTCTGCATGGTTTGAGATTACCAGATCCAGCAGAGCATCATTCCTGGTTGGGGCCTCAATGAACTGGACCATAAAATTGTCCTGTAATAGGTTTATAAATTTTTGTCCTTTAACTGTCCCAGCAGTGCCATTATTCCAGTCAATTTCTGGGTAGTTAAAATCCCCCATTATTATCACTGTCCCAGCCCTTGCAGCCCTTTCTATTTGAGCAAGGAGCTGAGTATCCACCTCCTCATTAACATTGGGTGGTCTATAACAAACTCCAATGATTAACTTTGAACTACGCACATCTGTATGCAGTTCCACCCATAATGCTTCAGACTCATCACACTCTCCATCCCCCAGGTCCTCTTTCACACTCGCTTTGAGATCACTTCTCACATACAGACAGACCCCTCCACCTTTCCTTTTAACTCTGTCTTTCCGAAAGAGTGCAAAGCCAGGAATATTTATAGCCCAGTCATGTGAGGACTGCAGCCAAGTTTCAGCAATACCGATTACATCATAGCTCTCCTGATGCACCAGAGCTTCCAACTCACCTATTTTGCTTGGCAGACTTCTGGCATTGGTGAACAAACACTTTAATGCATTACTATATTTTGACCAGTCACATACTACCCTCTTGGGTGTTCCGAGATTGCAACTAGGACTTGCTACTATATTTACCTTGGGTTTATGTGCTTTAGTTACCCTACCACTAATGCCCCTAATATTACCCTCTGGAATATGTTCCACGCTGACTATTCCTATCTCTGGCCCCTCCCCCCCATCACCTAGTTTAAAAACCCCTCTAACTTTTTGGCCATCCTTATTCCCAGCAATCACTTCCTGGTTCCACTACATTGGAAGTACCAGCATGCTCAGTGGCAACTGAGCCAAGCGGCATCAACACAAATGTAGCGATGACAACGGGCGGCGTATTCTGAACTTCCCGCCCCCGTTGTGCTGTGAAACTCCAAACGTGACGTGCGTAATGACGTCACGTCCGTGAAATCACGCAAGATTTTGAGTCGGCTCTACCGCACTGACTCCTGGGATGAATAACACCAGATCCCAGGAGACAGTGCGGCAATCCCAGGAAGTGATGCGGATCCCCGCAGATCCCCGCCCACAGCCGCAGAGATAGGAGAATGTCGATTGCAAGGTAAGATAAAAAAAAAAACGTCCATAGAGCACTATTTGGAGGATTTAAAAGGCAGTGACATCAACTTTAAAAAGTGAGTGCAGAACCGCTTTAACTGAGAATAATTTGTTCCCCTTATGTGCACAAAGCTTTAATAGTATTCAAGCAATGAGCCCCAATGTTATGTCAAAGTAGAATAAAGAGAAGATGGGGGGAAAGAAAGGCAGATGTTAGATCTATTCTTTACATCCTAGGCCACTTGTATGGAAGTTCACTGGAAAAAAGATAGGGTATCTTAAATAGTAATCTATTTTTTACCTATAGAAAAAGGTAATATTTGTGGGGTTCAGGATAATTTTACTGAAATTAGTTTGGTTGGGTTAATCTGTGTACCAAAAATATTTAAGACCATATGTAAAAGGATTTTTTGAGGGCTTTAGGTATAAAATGTTTTGTGTCTGGTTTTAACAATTTTGTAACTTGGAAGATACTATAGTTGTGTTTTCCAAATTAGCAAGAGATACAGTGCCTTGAAATTTTCCACATCTTTTCATGTTACAGCCAAAAACGTAAAAGTATTTTATTAGGATTTTCTGTGATAGACCAACACAAAGTGGCGCATAATTGTGAAGTGGAAGAAAAATGATAAATGGTTTTCAATTTTTTTTTTTTACAAATAAATATCTGAAAAGTGTGGCGTGCATTTGTATTCAGCTCCCTTTACTCTGATACCCCGAACTAAAATCTAGTGTAACCAATTGCCTTCAGAAGTCGCCTAATTAGTAAATAGAGTCCACCTTTGTGTAATTTAATCTCAGTATAAATACAGCTGTTCTGTGAAGCCCTCAGAGGTTTGTTAGAGAACCTTAGTGAACAAACAGCATCATGAAGGCCAAGGAACACACCAGACAGGTCAGGGATAAAGTGGTGGAGAAGTTTAAAGCAGGGTTAGGTTAAAAAATCTCCCAAGCTTTGAACATCTCACGGAGTACTGTTCAATCCATCTTCTGAAAATGGAAAGAGTATGGCACAACTGCAAACCTACCAAGACATGGCCATCCACCTAAACTGACTGGCCGGGCAAGGAAAGCATTAATCAGAGAAGCAGCCAAGAGGTCCATGGTAACTCTGGAGGAGCTGCAGAGATCCACAGCTCAGGTCGGTGAAATTGTCCACAGGACAACTATTAGTCATGCACTCCCCAAATATAGCCTTTATGGAAGAGTGGCAAGAAGAAAGCCATTGTTGAAAAAAAGCCATAAGAAGTCCTGTTTGTAGTTTGCTAGAAGCCATGTGAAGAAAACAGCAAACATGTGGAAGAAGGTGGTCAGATAAGACCAAAATTTAACTTTTTGGCCTAAAACCCAAACGCTATGTGTGGCAGAAAAGTAACAATGTACATCACTCTGAACACACCATCCCCACCGTGAAACATGGTGGTGGCAGCATCATGTTGTGGGGATGCTTTTCTTCAGCAGGGACATTGAAGTTGGTCAGTGTTGATGGGAATATGAATGGAGTCAAATACAGGGCAATCTTAGAAGAAAACCTGTCTGCAAAAAACTTGAGACTGGGGAGGAGGTTCACATTCCAGCAGGACAACAACCTAAACATACAGCCAGAGCTACAATGGAATGGTTTAGGTCAAAGCATATTCATGTGTTAGAATGACCCAGTTTGGTTTTAACATGACAAAATGTGGAAACATTTCAAGGGATATGAATACTTTTTCAAGGCACTGTATGCATTAGAAAGAACTTACAATTTATTTATTTATTTTCATAGTAGGGTATTGATGAAAATGAATCTTTCAATTAATTACATATTTAACTACAAAAAGGTGAAGTTTCTCTAATGGAGAAGGACATTTGACCTATAGAATTTAGCTTCAGGTTTGCTGCTTTATATGTGCTATAACGTAATTGGCAGCACTGAGAATGAATATCCAGTTAAAAAAAAATGAAGAAAACTATTTTCAAAACTCACCATGAGATACTCCTTACTAATCTTTGCAGATTCCCCCTGAAAGACATACACCTTCTCATTATGGTTCACATTCAGAGTCACAGGTAGAGAATCGGTGAGCACTTGCACCTTGATGTCACCCACAGCCACCACCTGATTAGCTTCAACAGAAATCCGAAAATGATCCCTGTTACTTCCTTCTTTACTGTGTTGATAAACTACAAGTCCTTCTGCCAGTTCCAGTTGTGAAAAAGAATCTGTGGGTTGCCCCTGTTTCAAAACTTCTCCCCATCTTGGTTTAGTGCTGATATAGTATTTAATTTCATCTTCTGTACGTAGATCTAAGTTGGTCTCCAGTTTAAGATTTGTGGCAGACAATGTCTCTTTGCCACCAGGAAGCACATTTAGAGTGGTGATATTAGAAATATGAATGTAAGGTTCAGATGCTTGGACTTCCAAAATAGTGGTAAGATGATGAAGCCCATCAGACAATCTCAACTGTATAGAACCCTGGTCTGGTCCACTATGAATAAACAGAATTCTGTGTTTTCGGAGGTCCTCCTGTGTGAATCTGACAACAACAAGTGATGGGTTATCCACAAAAACAATTCTTCCAAAGGGAACTCCATATCGAACTAGCACTATTTGTGAATCTGTTGATCCTGAGTCTGGATCTAAAAATGCAATATCATTTGTAGTTAGCAATTTCTGCCCATCACGGACTACAGTGAAAACTTTTTGCACTATTTGAAAAGGTGGGTTGTCATTTACAGGTTGAATTGAGACCCGAAAGACACCTCTTATCACTTCCTGGTCTTCAAACTCTTCTTCTCCGCTTGTATCAGAAGCACTACCATCTTGCTGCCGTGAGGCTACAAATGGTATATCATCTTCTGTAGTTTCAGAACCATCATGCTGGTAAAAAATTAAACCATCAAGAATGTCATCATTGGTAAATTCTGATATTCCTTCTTCTAGAAGATCGCCAGACTGTGAACTTCCCTTCCTTATTAGTGTTCCATGTTGAGGCCCATCAATTACTTCATAAAAAAAATCAACATTACTGCCACTTTTTAGAAAAAGATGATCTGAGGTTATTGCTTCCTCCCCTCCTTCCAGCACATGTAATATTTGATTAATAAGCTGCGGGGCATCTGGATCTGCACCAATCAGAATCTTGTATGTGTACACTGGAGACGCCTTGCCATTAAATAAGATCTGGAACTGAAACTGATCTTCAGTATCTTTTGTGTTACGTACTGTAGCTGTGTAACTGATGCGCCCAATCACTAGGTCTTCTTGGGAAAATCGTGACCCTTCAATAAGACGCCTACCATCAAACTGTAGATTACCCTTCTTAGGAGATTGAACAATTAAATAAGTGAATAATGCCAGTTCATGATCTTGCATAGTTGTGTCAACCTGTAAGTTCTTATGTGAGAGATTCATTTCCCGTGTTTTTCCGAGCTTTAAAGGGATCATCCTCATCATTTGAATACCGGACCGCTTTACCTTGACCTGCAATGTCTGATTACCCATTTCCTGTGTTCCCAATTTGAACTGAATTTTCAGATCTTCACTCATTTCATCCCCCCTAATATTTGAAATTGTGCTGAAGTACCTCACTCTTGATTTATCTAAGTCACTCTGCTTAAAAGTGTCTGTGGCTTTCCATTCCTCCCCAGCCACCAGTTTTTGTATAACTCCTAACCTGGGGTTCTCAATTAAGTTATACATGGCTTCCATTCCCAGTTTATCTAAATTTGTTGATATAGGAAGATTGGAGGGAGTGATCAGTGCAGATGATCCCTCTGATACCACCACTGCTTTTGATGTCATGTTCTTTTGCGGCTCCAAAACTATAAAGCTTGCATATGCCAAAGAGCTTCTTGTTGTTCCATCAGTAGCCTGTAGTGTTAGCTGTGCCTGTTGTCCAGACTTATGGATAAATACCACTTGGCCTTCTTCTAAGTCCTTGCAAGAAAATTCTTGAATGGCTTTTCCAGGCTTGTTTTGAAATTCAACATGCCCTTCTTTTGAACTCCCCATAATATAAACATTGAGCAAATCACATGGTGTATCAGGGTCATTGATCTTGATGATATCCCTTGTTAGCAATTTTCTACCTCTTTTTAAAATTCCTAATATATTACCTTTAGGAAATTCAATAGATGGTATAGCTGTTGAAGGGGATATGTTTATTGTAAGATTGTAACGCTGAGCCTTCCTCAAGCATTCTGGAATGTTTACACTACTAGCCAACGAAACCTCCAAAATCAGGTGGTCTTCAAGTGACTGTGTTCCATCGTGAACATATTTTACCCTATGATTGGCAACATCTAATAGTGTAAATTTGCGCCTAGATTCAGCACCAGGTATGTCAAGTACCAAATGTCCTTTTTGAGTGTCATTTATTATACTGAAAAGAAACTGAGACTGGCGAATACCGGATTTTCTTAGGTCAATTGTGGGGTGGAAATGTCTCCATTCCAGAATGGAAAATCCCCCTCTTGTCACTAACAATGGCTTTGGGTTAAGAAGTGAAGTCAGTTTAGTACTACTGGGTTCCATCTTGCAAATATCAAAAATATTGCTAATAACTGTGGACACTGCAGTGGTGACAGGGGAAGAAGATGAAGTAGTGACCTCTACATATTCAACATAGTCATCATACTCATCACAACCATCTGTAATATCTCTGCTACCCAAAGCATCACCATGACCTTTCTTCATGGAATTTATCTTCAAATCTGAGACACAGCCAGAGAAAGATCTGTATTCCATATCATCTATGAAGAGTCGACCAAGAGGACCTTCCCTTATTTTAGCCAATGAGATCTCATCTATGCCCCCAAGGTAAAGATTGCCATGCAAATCTAACATTTGTCCAAGGTTATCAAGAGAGACCTGGGAGGAGGTTGTATCCACAATGAGCTGCATTTTAGATTTATCTATGAAAACTTGGACATCATGTGGCTGGCTGTCACTTACATAAACCATATTTTGAATTTTCACTGCAGACCGTCCTGTATATAGTGTACCCTGTAAGTGACCACCAGCAATTTCAAAGTATAAATAGGATTTTTGTGGTCCAGATTGGTAGATTAGTGGGGCACGCCCTGGTCTCGATGTTTCCAAAGTGAAACGAATTGATCCTCGTGATTTCATATCCCAATTAGGGAATATGATGTATGAACGTGGCCCAAAAAATCCAAAGGATTCGGCTGAGTTAGAAAGGGAATTGGTTTGGCAATCTTCCCATTGTCCATTGAGCTCTGCTTGAGCACTGGAACCGGAAAGCAAGTCAATGTTGTCAAATCTGGCTTCTAATATGCATCCATGAAAAGTAGGAATGTCCTGCAAATGATGTGGAATGTTGCTTGTACCAGTTCCACCTAGAAAGATGCCATGGTCAAGATTCAACTTTTGTGATGACCAAGGAAGATCCATGATGCTGGTAAAGTTGTTTAGTGTTAAAGACATCTGGGACTCTGAAATAATCACATTTAATTGGTATGTCTCCTTGCTTTTTAAAACCATCCATGTTGGAGAATACAGAATCGATTCTCCTTCTCCTCTTTCCAAGCGAGCCTGTAGGGAAATATAAAAGATGTTGTAAACATTTAAGTATGTATGTAGTTTGCACAGATATTTTTTAATTGACTAGGAATACAAAATAATATGTGAACAGATCCTACTCTCAACCTTTGTCATGCAAGGAAAACAGAGACTAGGAGCAGCAAAAGGCTGATAAAGACTGAATGGGGAAGGAAAATCCGATCGTGTGTGGGCTCTATCGGACTTTTTCCATCGGATTTTCCGACGGAAAAAGTTTGAGAGCTGGATCTAAAATTTTCCGACAACAAAATCCACTCAGACTTTTTCTGATCGTGTGTAGAAAATTCTGACGCACAAAGTGGCACGCATGCTCAGAAAAAATTTTGAGACGAAAGCTATGGGCTACTGGCCTCTACATTGTCCCGTTGTACGTGTTGTACGTCACCTCGTTTGGAACAATCTGATTTTCCGACAACTTTGTGTGACCATGTGTATGCAAGACAAGTTTCGGCCAAAATCCGTCGGAAAAAATCTGACGGATTTTGCGGTCAGAATTTCCGACTGTGTGTACGGGGCATTAGTGTGTACTCAGCTTTAGACATGTTTGGATTTGTTTTAGTCCAAAGCACAAGTTGCAAGTGAGATCATACTGGCAGTCAATAAAGATAGAAAGAATCAGCTGGTATGGTATACCCTGTCTTATAATTTGACTTTACAATCTTTGTACAATTTCCTGTAGATTCAAGAAACCTATGTAATATGAGGACCTACCTAAACTTTCCAATCCGTTTGTATCCAATCAGATCTAGACAGGAGAATCTAAATCAGATTGTACATAGTCAGATTGTAACATGTGAGGTGAGCTCTACCTGTAACATTACTGCTATGAGGGCATGGGTAATGATGGCATGTTGCAATAGTCATCTTATAATTCTCTTTTAGAGATGGGTATAAATGTATATTTTCATACATGTACCCCTTCTTTATAAAACACGGGGACTGACAAAATGCAGTATATAGGAGTTAATCATTGAGTTCAGAATTTAGAACAGCTGGGCCTGCGTCTGCACTGTGTGCTTTCTGAGTCTGTGTGAGGAGTTGTATATTGTGTGTGTGTGAGTATGCATGGACAGATGGGGGCAGCTAAGGATAATTTCTAGGTCCCTCAGCAAGACATCTGGTCTTAATTAAAATTATAAGAACAAACTGGTTTATAACAGTAGTTTATATTTGCAAGTATTTCTCCCAGCTTCCATGCAAAGCTCTGATTCTATAAGTGTTTAAAGAGTTTTTAAATGTATACGTCTGTATTTTCAGCTAAGTAATCACATTAATGTATGAGGTGTATTTGTCATCTGGAAATGTGCATATCTGTGTCTGTCTATTTACATTTTTATCTTTCTTTTCTTTTTTTTCTTTGTTGTGTCTGTTATTTGCATTACAGTCCCTTTTGTCAGAACTCTCCTTCTTGGCTTGGTGCATGAATTGTGTTTTGTGTAGGTGGCTAGTATGCAATTCCTAACAGGGATAAGGAGCTTTTGATAAACGAGACAACTTACCGGAAAAAACAACTGAACGCTCAATATAGCCACTTGTTCTTCTGTGTTGAAGTATGCCATAAGTAGAAAGGAGCCAACAGTAGCAGCTCTTGTGTATGCTTAACCAACTCTTGATAGTTGAATTCTTTTTTTTAAATCCCTGAATTATTTGTTTGTGTATTTGCTAAATATACACAAATCTGGAGGCTGTAAGAGCCGGTTCACTCAGGGGCAGCACGACTTACAGCGCGACTGCCTTAAGGCCCGTTTCACACTGGGGCGGGAGCCGCGGCGACGGTAAAGCAGCGCTATATTTATATTTAGCGCTGCTTTACCGTCGTTCTAGCCGCGGTATTCTGGTTTTACCCCCGCGACCGGCCGAAAAAGGGTATTGCCGCGGTATTGCCCATTGAAATCAATGGGTAGGAGCGGTATAGGAGCGGTGAATACACCGCTCCTATACCGCTCCAAAGATGCTGCTAGCAGGACTTTTTTTTTTACCATCCTGCTAGCGTACCGATCCAGTGTGAAAGCCCGCCGGCTTTCACACTGGAGTGAATGGGGCCATTTTTTTTAGGTGGTGTACAGGCGTTATTTTTTGCGTGAAAGGGGCCTAAGCGACCTGGACACGACTTCAGCGGCAGCTTGCAAAATTACTTCTGTATAGATGTCAATGAAAATCGCCTGAAGTCTCCCCAAAAGTAGTACAGGAACCTTTTTCTAAGTCGGAGCGACTTGAGTCGTTCCTATTAGAACGGTTCCATAGTACAGAATGGAATGCGACTTGTCAGGTGGCTATATTGCCTGACAAGTTGCCCCAGTGTGAAACGAGTCTTAAGTGTTGACCTGGTTATTGTTTTAGCACTGCTAATATATAATTATAAAGGCACCTGTATACAGTAGAATTTGTAGTACCCCAGGCTCTCCAAAAGATGGTTTAAACCAACCATTTGGAGTAAGGTCGCTTTTAGTTGTGAGACCTTACGCAACCTAAAGGGACTCTGTAATGAGAGATTATGGAGGAAGAAGTGATATAGTAGCTTCAACCAGATGGAGTACCAGACCAAATTCACTAAATAGTGAAAATCTGTTTCACTGGCCTAATTCTACGCAACCCAATTGCTTTGTTAACAGTACGTTTAAGATTTTTCTGGCATATGCTTCTCTGAGTCTACTTAAATATTTGCAATTATTACTGAGCCCTGATGAAGGGAGAGTGTGTTTTGCGCCCCTCCCCCCAAAACGCATTGTCTGTCTTGTGAATATTTAAATCTGTTTTGGGCACCTTTATGAATTTGGTTTGGTGCCCCTTCTTTTGGTTTAAAGAGGAAGTAAACCCTCTTTTACAACTTTAGCTTACAGGTAAGCCTATATTAAGGCTTACCTGTAGCTAACAGGGATATCTCCTAAACCTGCACGGTTTAGGAGATATACCTGTATTTGCATGTGCCGACGTCATGCGGCACATGCGCACTAGCGACAACTGAAGCATCGGCGCTATATGCCTATGCTTCAGTTGTTATATGCCGCTCTCGTGCGCATGCGCGTGACGTCATCGCGGCTCCGGCAAATCACAGCGCCGGAGCCGCGATACCCGGAAGTCACTCCGGGAGAAGATGTCGGCGATCGGAGGGGGAGAAGAGGACCGGTGCCGAGGCTTCGATTTCAGGTAAGTGATGCATAATTAGCTAGTATGCTATGCATACAAGCTAATTATGCCTTTGTCTTGCAGGTTTTTTTTTTTTTTCGATTTTTTCAAGAGGGTTTACTTCCTCTTTAAAGTGTAACTAAAGGATAAACTTTTTTTGTGGTTTTGATAAAGTGGAGAGGGATAAGAATACCTGTCAGTTTTTCTACTGCCCTCTGTTCCCCCATTAGGGAGTTTCACCAGAACAGTAATGCCGCATACACACGATCGGAAAATGCGCCAGCAAAAGTCCAATGTGAGCTTTTGGTCGGAAAATGCGACCGTGTGTATGCTCCATTGGACTTTTGCTGGCGGCATTTCGGCCAGCAAAAGATTGAGAGCAGGTTCTCTATTTTTCAGACGGAAAAAGTTCCGATCGGAAATTACAATTGTCTGTGGCAATTCCGACACGCAAAATTCGGACGCATGCTCAGAAACAATTCGACGCATGCTCGGAAGCATTGAACCTAATTTTCTCCGCTTATTGTAGGGTTGTACGCCACCGCGTTCTTTTGTGTGACCGTGTGTATGCAAGCCAAGCTTGAGCGGAATTCCGTCGGAAAAAACATCCAAGATTTTTCTGATGGAAATTCCGCTCGTGTGTACGGGGCAATATAGAGAGGAAATGTTCTAGTGGGGACATTAGCTCTGGTGACCCTGGTGAAAACTAGGGATTCCCTCACTTTGGAAAGATTTCTTATCACTTCCTGTTTTGGCTATAGAATAGAAAACAAAATCTCCCGGTGAAACACAGATGGAAAAAAAAAAAAACCTACAGGGGTTATAACCTTACTCTATCCAAAATGTAGTTTAGGTTCTGAGCGATGTTCCTTGATGCCCATTAGAGGGCAGCCCTGGTTGCACTTGAGCTGCTTATCAAAAGCCAGTGAGCTTTTCAAATGATTGTTGTCCTTCCCTTTACTACTTTGTATCAATAAGTATTAAAGTCCCAGCAAATCTTGAATGTAGCCCCTTGAACCTCCTCTACAGGCGACACACACATCTGGGAGGCAATGTGGAGTTGTCTGTCTTCTTATCCGATGGAGGATTACCCATCCTGCATTAATCAGCCACCACTCAGACTGCCCATATGTATATAAGCATCAGTGCCTACACTTTTCCCTGTCTGCACCACCCACAATACTATATTGGGAGCTGTGTTAACCTAAGCAGTCGGCAATTGTGCTTTCCCTCACCTGTGTAGCTTGTCTGTGTCTGTAGACTGCAGTAACGTCTTTGGTCCGTCAGTAGTTTATCTATTATAGTGTAGCACTCCCTCCCGCAGGAGCCCGCAGTTTAAGGTCCCTAGGCTCTTTTCCCATAGTTGCACCCACAGCAAGGCACGCAGTCACAATCACTCCTTTTGCTCAATGAACAGTCTTGGGGCATGCTTTTCTGAAGCTTTATTGCAGAACTTAAACTTGGATAGGAGCAGGGTAAACTGTGGGATACTCCAGTAACTTTAACAACAACTTGAGGACACTAATCTTTATCCTATTAGTGTGAGCAGAGTCCTTCCACAAGCATTTAGTGGACTGAGCTATACTAGGACACCAGGCACAATGTCCCTTTTAAACAATGCTGACTTTAGCACCCACCACCTCTCCAGTGACACCAGACCAGATCCCCAGATGAAAGACACTCAGTCAGCTCCAGCTACATTTAGCAGAGTTAGCTGGGACCTCAATGAACAGCAGACAGATGGCAAGTATGCTTGGGAAGGCAGCAGCCCTCTATGCTGGGATCTCCTTTTCTTGGACCAGAACCCCTCTGCCTCACATCTCAGAATATTTCTGATCCTTCCCAGCCTCCATATGGGTACCTCTCCCCAGGGATTGTCCAGGGCTGTGTAAATATTCAGCTGCTGATTTAACTCTCCAAGCCCACTATGTTCCAGAACCTTTCCAGACAGACAGGGGTAAGCAGTCGACCCTGCAGCCAGTGAAACACGGAACAGACTAAAACAATCACATGCAGCTCGACCTATTACAAGGAAGCTGATATAGCTGCAAAGGGTAGCCCAACTGAATATGGAATTCTACGCACTAAGAAAGTTCATGTGTGTAAAAGCAGGCATCCCAATACTTTTGGTAATATAGTCTGTGTATATATATATATATATATATATATATATATATATACATACACTGTATACATATTTTATATAAAATTAATAAATTCACTGCCACTGTAGAATCGGTGCCTGTATTCTTAACTCAAAAAAGTCTCTTCTTTTGCTCTCAGCCTCCTCCAAATCTCCTAATTCCTTTTTATTTTGCTGTAGTGCTCTGACATCCTTTTAGAGGGTGGGTGGCTACATTTGTTATCCGTGGTCCCAATGTATGTAGGAACGTAGCCACTCTCTCCTGCTTGCTACCAAGATAAACTAGGAACTATGAGGTTTGTAATGTGCATAGAGCAATGTACATGACCACATGCACTGCTTGTTCTAAACAAATTGAAGTGAGAGCGAAAAGGAGAGGTTCAGAAGCACAGTAAGAATCAGTTTAAAGCTGTAGTAAACTGCATCCTTTTAAAAAACAAAAAACATACAAAACCCTGCAAAGCAATAGCATAATGTGCTATGCATCGCATACTAACACATTATGAAATGCTTACCTTAGAATGGAGCCCTAAAGCGGCGCACTGTCACCACTGACAGGGCTGCCATCTTCACCCGGTCTTTCTTCTGGGATTGCATGCTCTGGCCGTCTGATTGGCCAAGCCGCGACAATGTCACTCCCGCACATGCAGTGTGAAAATCTCCTAAACTGTGCAAGTTTAGGAGAAATTCACTGTACCCACAGGTAAGCCTTATTATAAGCCTGTAGGTACAAGTTAAAAAAAAAGACTTTACTACCACTTTAATGAAAAATAGACTATAGGGTCATTAAGTAGTGGATGTGTATGGATTATTTTTGAAGAATAAGGATATTGTTTAGTGCCACTTTAAATGCAAATGTTGCGCCTGTTTGCAGTCTGTTTTTGGGAAGGGCCTCTCTGCACATGTTTTATGTGACATTTTAGTTGGTATGTTTGCTGTCGTAGAAATCTGCATGTAAAGTACATCAATTCAAAGAATTCAAAGTGTCTTAATTACAAAATGATGTGTGTTCAGCAACCATTGTCATGTGTCTTATATAAGTAATGAATAGAATACCACGTGACTGCATTTTCTTAATTTTGTGATTAATTCCTTACTATACTGATTTCTGTATGTACATGCACGTATACTATGTCATTGCTTGCTTAGTTTGATTTCCAACACCCTTCACAGAAATGCAGTAAGGCCCCTTTCACACTGCGGCGGTGCGGGGCGGCGACGGTAAAGCAGCGCTATATTTAGCGCTGCTTTACCATCGTTTTTCCCGCGGTATGCGGTCGCTAGCGGGGTGGTTTTAACCCCCGCTAGTGGCCGCAAAAGGGTTAAAAACCTCCGCAAAGCGCCGCTGCAGCGGCGGTTTGCGGGCGGTATCCCCGCGGTTTCCCATTGATTTCAATGGGAACGAGCGGTATAGGAGCGGTAAATACACCGCTCCTATACCGCTCCAAAGATGCAGCTAGCAGGACTTTTTTTACCGTCCTGCTAGCGCACCGCTCCAGTGTGAAAGCCAGCCAGCTTTCACACTGGAGTGAATGGGGCCGGTTTTTTCAGGCGGTGTACAGGCGATATTTTTAGCGCTGTACCGCCTGAAAACCGCCCCAGTGTGAAAGGGGCCTAAGAGAACAAATGTAGATAATTTAGCACAGAGCAAACAAAGTACCTTGAAGTCTGTAAAACACCCATTATCAGATGTATGTGAAGGAAAGTCTAAGAAATCCTGTAATATCTGATACACAGTGAGTATTGCTGTAGCACACTCCTAGCTGTCAGCCTGGTTATATTGTAGAAATGCATACTACGCACATGAAGCAAAAGTAAATATATTTTCTGCTGAAAGCTTGAATCGCATTTATTATTCTTGCATACTTATAGTGTCTCTATAGTTATACTCTATTATTATGGTTTCTTTTAGGGTCATTCATCCTATCGTATATCAGTTCCAGGAGAGTTTAGCCTTACCCTCAGCGTCCCATTGGCGAGTTCTAGTAGCAGATATTGGCTTGTTCCAGTTGCAAGGAAGAGGAGACCAGAATTCTGAGAGGAGACAAAAGTCACAAGAAGGTTGGCATCCACTGTTCTCCCGATGTTAGGGTCTCTTGTGCTGTGCTGTCCTGTAGAGGCAAAGGAAAGTGCAGCAAATTAGGGGTTGTGAGTTAACACCCCCTCAAAAAACATAGGATATTAAGATGTCTTTAAAGTATAGCTATGGTAAAAATGTAGAACCATATACCGTATTTATTAGCGTATAACACGCATCTTAGTTTTAAGAGAGAAGTTTCAGGAAAAAAATGTAATTTTAAACAAAGAACTTTGAAGCAAAAAATGGGTCAGTGCACATTAATACGGCCTGATCAGTGCCCATCTGCAGCCTTTCCATTGCCCATTATTGCAGCCTGATCAGTGCCCATCTGCGGCCTCTCCATTGCCCATCAATGCAGCCTGATTAGTGCTCCTCTGCATCCTCTCCATTGCCCATCAATGCAGGCTGATTAGCAGGGCCACTGTTAGAAATCATGGGGCCCCGTACAGCCTACCTAAAGGGGCCCCCTTCAACCACGCACCCTTGACCCCACCACTGGCCCGCCCCCCGCCCTCGGATTAAAACAAAATGCAGGTTTGATGCTATTTACATATGCGTGTGGAGCCAATGCATGCATTTGCAATTAATAAGCACGAAGGAGCGGGGTAGTTTACATTTATTTTAAATTGTATTTTATTACAAATAAAAATTTAAAAAAATCTTACACTGTATCATTACATTTGATGAACGACATTGCTTGTGATAGCATGGGCCATGACCGGTCCTCTTTATGGAGATATATTAGGTCTTTTAGACCCCATATCTGTCCTCTGACCTCCAAAGCATCTGATCAAACCAAGATCTGTTTGATTAGATGCTTGCTCAAGCCGGTGATGGCTTCTTTACATGAACCCGAAATCGGCAGTGACAAAATCCTCATCACTTCCGGTTTCTGACATCACACAGTGGGAGGAACAACATCCATCCCTCTCACTGTGTCCCCGAAACCGGATGCTAGTGGTCACATCTTAAAAGCAGTAAAGGTGGCGATGGGACCCCCTTCCACTGCCTGTAAAAGTAATCCAGTGGTTACTTAGCCACTAGAATTACTTTTACTTTGTGCAGAATTGCTGGGGCTAAAAAATTATATCTTGATAATTGCTGTAGTGATGACCAAGATATCATCCTTCCATTCCAGCAATGTACTGGTTTGTCGCTGGATGGGAAGCAGTTAAAGGGGATTGGTTTGGGGAGCAGTAAAATTGCAGCTCCGCTGCACGTTTACTGCTCCCCCAAATGAAGTGTAAAGTAGCTTCTCACCGTTTCTTATGATCATCAGCATTATGATAATCACACAGGCAGCACTGTAAGCAGGTGCTCTGTCATGGCTCTGTGTCACATTGCTTTTGGATGCTGACTTTGTAAACTTATGGCTGTACTGTATGTAACAGATTGTAACAAAGCACAGCCATAACAGTCAGCACCCAAAAGCAATGTGACCTAGAGCCATGATAGAGCACCTGATTATTATGCTACCTGTGTGATAATTGTAATGCTGATAACCTGCTGTGCTGTGAGATACATAATAGGACACAGTGAGTATTCTATGCTCTATTCCCCACTCACTGTGTCCATTGCAGCCACGCTGTCCTCCTGCTCTCCCTTGTCAGCCGCTCAACTTCTTCATATCTCCTCAGGACTGCAGCCGGTAGATGAACGGAGAATCACTGTATCACTCCGCCAGCCGGGACTAATAGAATAGTGGGGCGGCATGATGTACATGTGCCCGAAAATAAAGAAATAGTCCCTCTGCTGCGCCTGCACTCCCCTCCTGGAAAATGATATAACCCCCCCCCCCTCTGTAAGCAAGTAGGAGCGGGAGAGGAGTTTAGAAAACTTTTTTTTTCAAATGCAGTAATGAACTGATGCCCAGGCCCCACTGTGTAGCTGATGGGGGCGGGCCTAGTACAACTGGGCTGGTTGTACTGCCCTATCAGCGGCCCTGCTGATTAGTGCCCATCAGCAGCCTCTCCATTGCCCATCAATGGAGCCTGATTAGTGCCCATCTGAAGCCTCTCCATTGCCCATCAATGCAGCCTGATTAGTGCCCACCTGCAGCCTCACCAGTGCCCATCTGCAGCATCGCCATTGCCAAATTACACAGAGGGATCTCCTGTTTACTCGGCGCACAGTCACACACAGTCCTGTCTCCTTGACAGCTCATATGTTAGACAGAACACTGATCCAATACCGGGATGTGTGAGGTCTATCCTATGAGCTGTCCAGGAGGCGGGACTGTGTGTGACTGCGAGCACAGAGTACTCAGGAGATCCCAGCTATGTGTAATCCGGCGACGCCTGCCACTGCCCCCGAGGCAGCCAGGTAAATATTGGTGTATAACACGCACCCATGATTTGCCCTCTATTTTCAGGGGGGAAAAAGTGTGTGTTATACGCTGATAAATACAGTATTCATTTCTGGTACAATATTTTTTATTAAGATGTGAGAAAGAATACAGCTGTAATAATCCCATGCAGGGGATATGAATAAAAGGCATAACATACAGTAGTACAACTTAAGAATACTCATATAGAATACATTTTAAGGTATAAACTGTGAGACAACAGTTACCCTCTGGGAGCCAGGGGTCAACACAGGGTGCCTGAGTCAAAGGGCTCAGGAGCTATGCTGTGGAGCAATCCACAAAGATTGGGAAACATTTATTATAAACCAAGCATACAAGAATAAAAAAGGGGGGATGAGAATAAAAATAGGGGGGGGGGGGTTATAAGGGGAAGGGGTCAGGGAGAGGTGGGGGGAGTCACAGAAGAAAAAGGAGGGGAAGTGAAGAATGGGTAGAAGGTACCCCCAGGCCAGGAGGTGGAAGAGGTCAATTGGGGAGGCCCAGGATGGTCGGATGCAAAGTAAGTTGACAGAGTGTAAGACCACTATGGGGCCCACACCTTAAGAAATTTAGTGTTGGAGTTGTGGAGGATACTAGTCATCTTCTCATTAATCATGAGAGTCGTTAAGATGTTTTTTACCGGCTTTTTCCAGGCCCTGGCTATTGCATGTTTAGCAGCAATAAATAAGTAAGTGGCTAATTTCTGCTGATAGGAGAAGAGGCCTGAGGACCCATATATTAATTTCAACATTGTATTTCAATTATTTCTAGACAATTTCAGACAGCAGACAGGCAGAACTCACAACATGAAAGGAAGATTTTCATGAAAGCTTATATTTGATCGTCATGAATAACTATTGTTTGTATTCTTATTGCAATGCTGATGTTAGAAAAGAAAAGCGTATGCTGTGATCATAAATCTCCTTTAATTCTCAGTAATTTACCAGGATCAACATATACATGCTTCTGAGCTTAAAGCTAAGCTTCAAGCAAGAAACAAACTTCCTCCCCTTCCCTCTTACACAATTACAGATATTTTTTTTATTAAAAGAAAAAGTAAATGCCTTTTAATTTTGTTAATAAATTTCTTTATTCCTCGTGTGGATAACTTAGACTGGGCACCTGCTGCCTCCTGCAATGTCTGTATCACACATCCTGAAAGGCAGTTTTTTAAGGTTTCAGCATGAGATCTTGCCCATGTGCAGACATACAACGAGTCTCTGCCAGGTCCCACATACCTGCTAGAGACAAGCAGCACATCTATGCCTGGGCAGACATGGTACAGGTCCTGGCCAGATATATGGGACTTAGCAGAGCCCTGTGGCATGTCTGCTCATGCACAGGATCTTATTTCAAGATGGCAGGACAGTAGCGGAGTGGCATTAGGGGAACTTTGGCTGAAAGAAAGACAACAGACTCCATGACTAGTAAATATTTAAATAATAAGAAAAAGATCCACATTGTAACTGCTGTCACGCCTTTATATTATTGTTTAATTAATTGTAGATGACAATAATTAAACATTTAAATACAAGTCGTTTGCCTAAAACCTTTAATACAGTTTACAATGCTGTTATCACTCCTTCACAACAACTCTGCCCTCTAGGGGTCTTGTTTAATTCTGCTTTCATTAACTCCCCCTCCCTTCGACAATCAAAGCTTAGCAAAATTTGGTCTCTTCAATCAGAAAATAATCTTTTACATCTGTTCTTACCCTACTGCTGAAACTAATAAAATATTAAAAGAATATTAAAAATAAAATATTAATCTATGCCCTGGTCATGCTCAGAATTTTCTTTACCAATCGCTTCATTAACACGTCTACTCTCAATTTCTGCTCTGGCTCCTTCAAGAACTAAATTCTATCTCGTAGTCCTTTCTTGCACTGGCTAGCTGTCAATCATTTGCCCCTGTATTGACTCTAATGCATGTGCTCAGATCTGATATCTGACATCATCCCTGTCCACCACCTCCCACTCTAGTACAGGCATACCCCACTTTTAAGTATGCAATGGGCTTTATTTACTAAAGCTAGAAATTGCAAAATCAGGCTCACTTCTGCATAGAAACCAATGAGCTTCCAGGTTTTATTACCAAAGCTTAATTGAACAAGCTGATGTTAGAAGCTCATTGGTTTCTATGCAGATGTGAGCCTGATTTTGCACTTTCCAACTTTAGTAAATAAACCCCATTGTGTACTTAAAAGTGGGGTATGCCTGTATTTGGCACCTTTGGGGGACACCCTGTGTAATCTAGAATGTTTTCCCAGCTATCAGCCAATCACTCCCTTAAAAACACGTCTTTGTGAAGGTCTGTTACCTTCGTCACTTTGCACTCTCTTCAGTTGTGTGCAATTCTCCTTGAATACTTCATTAACCTCCCCATGCTAAATGTTGACATATCATCACATTCTTACTGCTTACCCTTGACCTACGAGTCTTTGTTTCCTTTACCTATTCTACAGAATCCATTAGTGATACCTGCTTCCCCAGTCTCCCCTAGGCTCTTTAACTATGCACTTAGATTTATATGTGCCTCTTGGAAAGTCTATTCTCAGGTAATGAGTACATTTAAACTTCTAATATATACTGGGATATATATGGCTAGTCCTCTCTGCCTTAGGATTTATATACCCTGTTGGCTGTTGCAGAATATGAGGGTCATATAAACAATTTTTTTATGTTACCATCTCATATAATAAACATAATAAAATGAAAATATTTTATATTCTTCTTATTATATCCTCCTAACCTTTATCGTATACAGTATATTTACAGTTCCTTCTGTCATCTAAATATCACAAGGCTGGTCTGGATGCTTTCCACTGCAATTACTCATTCTAATTGGTTTTTAGAATCAATAAACCATTTTCTATTCAAAATGCCTGTTTTTGGCCTGTTTTTGGCATCTCAATAGGATTCAGGTCAGGACTTTGGCTAGGCCACTCCAAAGTCTTCATTTTGTTTTTCTTCAGCCATTCGGTGGTGGACTTGTTGGTGTGTTTAGGATCATTGTCCTGCTGCAGAACCCAAGTTCGTTTCAGCTTGAGTACACGAACAGATGGTCGGACATTCTCCTTCAGGATCTCTTGGTAGACAGCAGAATTCATAGTTCCTTTTATCACGGCAAGTCTTCCAGGTCCTGAAGCAGCAAAACAGCCCCAGACCATCACACTACCCCCACCATATTTTACTGTTGGTATAATGTTCTTTTTCTGAAATGCAGTGTTCCTTCTACGGCAGATATACTTGGACACACACCTTCCAAAGAGTTCCAATTTTGTCTCATCGGTCCACAGAATGTTGTCCCAAAAGTCTTGGGGATCATCAAGATGTGTTGTGGAGAAATTGAGACGAGCTTTGATGTTCTTTTTGCTCAGCAGTGGTTTTCTCCTTGGAACTCTGCAATGCAGGCCATTTTTGCCCAGTCTTTTCCTGATGGTGGAGGCATGAACGCTGACCTTAACTGAGGCAAGTGAGGCCTGCAGTTCCTTGGACGTTGTTGTGGGGTCTTTTGTGACCTCTTGGATGAGTCGTCACTGCGCTCTTGGGGTAATTTTGGGCGGCCGGCCACTCCTGGGAAGGTTCACCACTGTTCCATGTCTTCGCCATTTGTGGATAATGGCTCTCACTGTGGTTCGCTGGATTCCCAAAGCTTTGGAAATGGCTTTATAACCCTTTCCAGACTGATAGATCTCAATTACTTTCTTTCTCAATTGTTCCTGAATTTCTTTGGGTCTCGGCATGATGTGTAGCTTTTAAGGATCTTCTGGTTTATCTTACTGTGTCAAGCAGCTCCTATTTAAGTGATGCCTTGATTGTGAACAGGTGTGGCAATAATCAGGCCTGGGTGTGGCTAGAGAAATTGAACTCAGGTGTGGACAACCACAGTTATAGTATGTTTTAACAAGGGGGGCAATCACTTTTTCACACAGGGCCACTTGTGAGAACTGCAGTGGTGGATCATTAAAACATCAGTGTAGTTTTGTGCAGCAATCTTACAGTAAGATTACCCTTGATGGACAGATATTTTTCTGAAAATGATGAGCAAAAAGATATCTGCTTGTCCTTAAATTAATAAATTGAGAGCTGGGAATCATTTTGATTCTTGCCTAATTGGGACTGCAGTACACATTGACCTTCCCTCCTTATTTGTCCTGGTGACCACTGTTTGGAAAATTTAAATTTATAAAGTTGTCACCATAAAACAACGTATTACCATCCAGTGAGGACACTGGTTTTAAGAGTTCTCTCCTTACTTCAGGTTGCTTCTCTATAATAGGAAGTGACAATTTTTTAACCTTTCACCACTGCATCCATAGCTTAAAAAAAATAAACATTTTTGCTGAAATTTTACTTTAAGTCAATGACAGGCAGCTTAAAGATTCCAGTTGACTGTGCTTTATAGGTTTAGCTTCTCCTAAAAATGGAACTGTTTTTCTTAGCAATATGAACAGCAATTATAGTAATGTTTTTAAATATCTTAGAGAATTGTTGCTCTACACTAAGGTTTAATAATAATATAAAATGATAGGGTAGTAGAAGCATGTATATTTAGTAGTGTATTGTAGGCAGCTGCCATTTTTCTTGTTAGCTTTGCAAACACTGACCAGAATAGAAATGTTCCTACTAAATAAATGATGTAAACCAAGTCTTTCTTTCAGGCTGAAAGGTCTAGACAGCTGAAGAGGAAGGCCACGAGGGTCACATACAGACCTTGAACTGTCAGTTGGTCATCGCAAGTAAATCATCTGCTTTTGGTAAAGGTCAAATTATATTCATATTTTCATTGGTATAGCTTACATCTATCTACAATTCACCTGTGCTATACATCTTTCATATCTGACCATTTTTTATAATTTCATTATAAAGCTCAGTGGACTTTTTTGTATTCATATAAGAGGAGTCGTTAAAACCAAACTTCAGTTCAAACCTTTTTTTTAAAATAAGGATACAATGGAAAAGGGTTACAACTTTTGTCATGTTTATTCTGACTGAGAAGATTTTATTGCTCAAATTTTAAATGCCATCTGTGTACCCATAGAGAAAAGTTTTTTCTCTACCTGTTGTGTCTGACTCCATACAATTGGAGGAAATCTCCATATCAAGTACACGGACAGCAATCAAATTCTGACAAAGGCTGTAAGCCTAAAAAAAAAGTTTTTTTATCCTTTATACTTGTTTAGGGGTTTATTACCCTTGTCTCCTGTTCCAACCTCTTTTACCAAGACTAGAAGTAAAGGCAAATCTCCCTTATGGGGATACGGACAGGAATACAAGCCTAAGAGAGGTTCTAAACCTTCCTCACTCACAGGCAAATGTGTTTCATTACTTAATTTAACCTTACTGGGGGGGAATTTTTGTTAACATCGGATTTTGTTTGACACCTGTCAAATAGGAAATGAGAATAAATTCCAAAATGTAGACAACCATTAAAACCGTTCAGAGGTTCTAACCCCCCCAAATGTTTTAGCTGGAGTAGGGCTTTAATAAAAAGATAAAAATAAACAACAGAGCTGGTAACAGACATGGGGTGCCTTTTACAAGACATGACCAATTTTGGTGATCCAGCATCTATGGCCCCCATCAGACTAATGCCCCGTACACACGGTCGGATATTCCTATGGAAAAAGTCTGATCGGATTATGTTGTTGGAAAATCCGATCATGTGTGGGCTCTAGCGGACTTATTAAAAGCAGGATCTAAAATTTTCCGACTACAAAATCCGATCAGACTTTTTCCGATCGTGTGTAGAGAATTCCGCCGCACAAAGTGCCATGCATGCTCAGAAGGATTTTGGAGACAAAAGCTATTGGTTACTGGCCTCTACGTAGTCCTGTCGTACGTTTTGTACGTCACCTCGTTCGGAACGCTCGGATTTTCCAACAACTTTGTCCGACCGTGTGTATGCAACACAAGTTTTGGTCAAAATCCGTCAGAAAAAATCTGGATTTTGTGGTCGGAATGTCCGACCGTGTGTACGGGGCATTAGGCAGACACTGCTGGCAGAGGAGAATTACCAACCTTTGTTGGAATGTTTTTTATTGTTTTCTCCAAGATGAGGTGGTAACAAAGGTGTCTGCCAGTCACTTTCAATCCTGTATCTATTGCATAAAAATGTATTTTAGTGTCAGGACAAATAATAATAGATAGCAAAGATAACTTGCCACAATTTTGTCGCAGTGTTGGATTGTAAGTCTTGTTAACTTGCTGCACATTGTTCACTCTCAAGTTGTACACTTGCAGAGCACTTGAAGCACAAGTTCTAGTTGATACTTTTCCAGTTTGTAACAAATTTGCATGGCAAGTCTCTAGCAAGAGCAAAGTTGCAGTGGTCAGTCTACAGCAGGGGAAGGCAGCCTTTTGAGCACAGTGTGTCGAAATTTTTTTTCAAAGAAATTGATTGGGACGATTTTATAACAAAAAAATTTCAACTTCACACTCTCAATCATCAAAAGGATTTTTTATAAAGTAAATGCTGTAAATTACTTTAGTAGTGAGAGATTAACATCCTGCACTCTCACGCCTCAGATCAGCCCCAATTCATGCAACTGCACACTTCAGATCACTGTACTACCCTGCACATCTGCCCCACCACATCTGCACATCTGCCCCACCACTGTACCCCCTGCTCATCTGCCCCACAACTGTACCCCCCCTGCTCATCTACTCCACCACTGTAACCCCCTGCTCATCTGTCCCACCAATGTACCCCCTTTCTCCCCTGCCCCAAAAATGACCCCCGCTCATCTTTTCCACCACTGTAACCCCCTTCTCATCTGGCCCAACACTGAACCCCCCCTGCTCATCTTTCCCACCACTGTAACCCCCCTGCTCATCTGCCCCATCAATGTACCTCCCAGCACATATGCTCCACTGCCGTATCCACATGCTCTTCTGTCTCACTACTGAATCACCTTCTCACCTGTCCTAACTCTGAACCCATCTGCTCATCTGCCCCACCACTGTAACCCGCTTTCTCATCTGCCCCACAATTGTACCTCCTGCACATCTGTCTTACCTCTGTACCCCTGCTCTTCTGCCCCACCACTCTTCCCCTTGCTTTCCTGCCCCACCACTGTTCCCCCTGCTCTCCTGCCCCACCACTGTAACCCCCTGCTCATCTGCCCCACCAATACACCTCCTTTTACATCTGCCCCACTGCTCTACCCCCCCCCTGCTTTTCTGCCCCAATACTGAACCACCCCTGCTCTTCTGTCCGACTGCTAAACCCCTTTCTCATCTCTTCCGCCACTGTACCTCCCTGCACTTCTGCGCCACCGCTGTACCCTCCTGCTCTTCTAAAGAAGTGAAAACCTGGGATTTGTGTCCCAGAGGAAGTCACGAAATTGTGACAAAACCGATAGGAGGAGCTTGATCGGCTGTGAAAGAAATAAGGTAGTGCTCTGAAGCACAGGCTTAGGATGGGGTTAACACCACTGACTTGGGCTGCAGATTCGGTTTCAGGTGACACTATCACCCCATCACACATGAGGCATGTTTTTTTATCATGAAATGTGAGTGTAATTCTTGTGGAGTTTAAGTTGTAATAAATCTTTTTAAAAACGATATTACACTATTGCAAGCCTTTGTTGTTTTTATATGTGACATATATGAGAGGAGGTTGCTGGTAACCAGGAGGAAGGAGTTGCTTTTGATCTGCATTTTAAGCTAAATAGTTACCACAGAATAGAGGAATCACATCTACCTGTCCTGGCACACTCATCCTACTGATCCACCTCTCGCATCCAGCCCACATGCTTGTATGAGATGTATGTAATGTATGTGATGTCACATACAAGCATCTGGAATGGATGCGCAATGATGAGCTCAGGTCAGGGGCATTTTCTAAAAGCAGTGAGCCTGTGTTGGGCCCCCGCAGATGAGAAAAAGTGGTTGGGTGTAATCTTCATTGCGCTGAATACTGGCTGGTGCTTAAAGGGACACAGAGTGCAGGGGTTCATTATTAAGTGACGCAAGGGTTCAGGAAGTTCACAAAGTTCCCAGAAACTCAACAGTAGGGATGGGCCCGGTGCTCGATGCGAACCCACGTTCGCATCGAGCACCGGGCGTTCGCTCGCTCGGCGAGCCCAGAACTATTTTGGCCGCTCGCATCACGTTCGTGTGATGCGCGCGGCCCCGCAATGCATTGCGGCCGGCGCGGCCGGCGCAGTGCATTGCTGGCTGATGATTGGCCAAGCATGCACTGTGACCCCGCATGCTTGGCCAATCACAGCCCCGGAAACTCGAAGAGCCATAATTGGCTACAGGCAGGACGCCTGTAGCCAATTACAGCTCAGGGGCTGTAGTACACGCCCCCCCCCCCCCTATAAAAGGCCGCCACGCCGTCTGCGCCGGTCACATGCTGTTCCGGCGCAGATAGAGCAGGCTAGATCTGTGACACTCTGCTGGATTTAGTTAGATAGATTTACTGAGAGAGAGTTAGGTTGGATAGATTCATTTAGAAGGATTGAGTTAGAAAGAGGGGCTTGTAGTGTGTTCGTGGCAGGCAGGCAGCGCTCCTATATTTTGTTCCCAGAAGCACCTATAGGACTTGTAGTGTGTTCGTGGCAGGCAGGCAGAGCTCCTATATTTTGTTCCCAGAAGCACCTATAGGACTTGTAGTGTGTTCCTGGCAGGCAGGCAGAGCTCCTATATTTTGTTCCCAGAAGCACCTATAGGACTTGTAGTGTGTTCGTGGCAGGCAGGCAGAGCTCCTATATTTTGTTCCCAGAAGCACCTATAGGACTTGTAGTGTGTTCCTGGCAGGCAGGCAGAGCTCCTATATTTTGTTCCCAGAAGCACCTATAGGACTTGTAGTGTGTTCGTGGCAGGCAGGCAGAGCTCCTATATTTTGTTCCCAGAAGCACCTATAGGACTTGTAGTGTGTTCCTGGCAGGCAGGCAGAGCTCCTATATTTTGTTCCCAGAAGCACCTATAGGACTTGTAGTGTGTTCGTGGCAGGCAGGCAGAGCTCCTATATTTTCTTCCCAGAAGCACCTATAGGACTTGTAGTGTGTTCCTGGCAGGCAGGCAGAGCTCCTATATTTTGTTCCAGAAGCACCTATAGGACTTGTAGTGTGTTTGTGGCAGGCAGGCAGAGCTCCTATATTTTCTTCCCAGAAGCACCTATAGGACTTGTAGTGTGTTCCTGGCAGGCAGGCAGAGCTCCTATATTTTGTTCCCAGAAGCACCTATAGGACTTGAAGTGTGTTAGTCCCATCACACAGAGATCATATATTTTGTTCCCAGAAGCACCTATAGGACTTGAAGTGTGTTAGTCCCATCACACAGACCTATATTTTCTTCCCAGAGGCACCTATAGGACTTGAAGTGTGTTAGTCCCATCACACAGAGATCATATATTTTGTTCCCAGAAGCACCTATAGGACTTGAAGTGTGTTAGTCCCATCACACAGAGATCATATATTTTCTTCCCAGAAGCACCTATAGGACTTGAAGTGTGTTAGTCCCATCACACAGAGATCATATATTTTCTTCCCAGAAGCACCTATAGGACTTGAAGTGTGTTAGTCCAATCACACAGAGATCATATATTTTGTTCCCAGAAGCACCTATAGGACTTGAAGTGTGTTAGTCCCATCACACAGACCTATATTTTCTTCCCAGAAGCACCTATAGGACTTGAAGTGTGTTAGTCCAATCACACAGAGATCATATATTTTGTTCCAGAAGCACCTATAGGACTTGAAGTGTGTTAGTCCCATCACACAGAGATCATATATTTTGTTCCCAGAAGCACCTATAGGACTTGTAGTGTGTTCCTGGCAGGCAGGCAGAGCTCCTATATTTTGTTCCCAGAAGCACCTATAGGACTTGTAGTGTGTTCGTGGCAGGCAGGCAGAGCTCCTATATTTTCTTCCCAGAAGCACCTATAGGACTTGAAGTGTGTTAGTCCAATCACACAGAGATCATATATTTTGTTCCCAGAAGCACCTATAGGACTTGAAGTGTGTTAGTCCATCACACAGAGATCATATATTTTCTTCCCAGAAGCACCTATAGGACTTGAAGTGTGTGTTAGTCCCATCACACAGAGATCATATATTTTCTTCCCAGAAGCACCTATAGGACTTGAAGTGTGTTAGTCCCATCACACAGAGATCATATATTTTCTTCCCAGAAGCACCTATAGGACTTGAAGTGTGTTAGTCCAATCACACAGAGATCATATATTTTGTTCCCAGAAGCACCTATAGGACTTGAAGTGTGTTAGTCCCATCACACAGACCTATATTTTCTTCCCAGAAGCACCTATAGGACTTGAAGTGTGTTAGTCCAATCACACAGAGATCTTATATTTTGTTCCCAGAAGCACCTATAGGACTTGAAGTGTGTTAGTCCATCACACAGAGATCATATATTTTGTTCCCAGAAGCACCTATAGGACTTGAAGTGTGTTAGTCCAATCACACAGAGATCATATATTTTGTTCCCAGAAGCACCTATAGGACTTGAAGTGTGTTAGTCCCATCACACAGACCTATATTTTCTTCCCAGAGGCACCTATAGGACTTGAAGTGTGTTAGTCCCATCACACAGAGATCATATATTTTGATCCCAGAAGCACCTATAGGACTTGAAGTGTGTTAGTCCAATCACACAGAGATCATATATTTTGTTCCCAGAAGCACCTATAGGACTTGAAGTGTGTTAGTCCCATCACACAGACCTATATTTTCTTCCCAGAGGCACCTATAGGACTTGAAGTGTGTTAGTCCCATCACACAGAGATCATATATTTTGTTCCCAGAAGCACCTATAGGACTTGAAGTGTGTTAGTCCCATCACACAGAGATCATATATTTTCTTCCCAGAAGCACCTATAGGACTTGAAGTGTGTTAGTCCCATCACACAGAGATCATATATTTTCTTCCCAGAAGCACCTATAGGACTTGAAGTGTGTTAGTCCCATCACACAGAGATCATATATTTTCTTCCCAGAAGCACCTATAGGACTTGAAGTGTGTTAGTCCAATCACACAGAGATCATATATTTTGTTCCCAGAAGCACCTATAGGACTTGAAGTGTGTTAGTCCCATCACACAGACCTATATTTTCTTCCCAGAAGCACCTATAGGACTTGAAGTGTGTTAGTCCAATCACACAGAGATCTTATATTTTGTTCCCAGAAGCACCTATAGGACTTGAAGTGTGTTAGTCCCATCACACAGAGATCATATATTTTGTTCCCAGAAGCACCTATAGGACTTGAAGTGTGTTAGTCCAATCACACAGAGATCATATATTTTGTTCCCAGAAGCACCTATAGGACTTGAAGTGTGTTAGTCCCATCACACAGACCTATATTTTCTTCCCAGAGGCACCTATAGGACTTGAAGTGTGTTAGTCCCATCACACAGAGATCATATATTTTGATCCCAGAAGCACCTATAGGACTTGAAGTGTGTTAGTCCCATCACACAGAGCTCCCACAGGACTTCTAGTGCACCCATAGGACTTCTAGTGTGTTAGTGGCATCACACAGAGCTCCTCTTTTTTCTTTGCAGAAGCACCCATAGGACTTCTCGTGTGTTAGTGGCATCACACAGAGCTCCTATATTTTCTTCTCAGCAGCACCCACAGGACATCTAGTGTGTTAGTGGCATCACACAGAGCTCCTCTATTTTCTTTGCAGAAGCACCCATAGGACTTCTAGTGTGTTAGTGGCATCACACAGAGCTCCTATATTTTCTTCTCAGCAGCACCCACAGGACTTCTAGTGTGTTAGTGGCATCACACAGAGCTCCTATATTTTCTTCTCAGCAGCACCCACAGGACTTCTAGTGTGTTAGTGGCATCACACAGAGCTCCTCTATTTTCTTTGCAGAAGCACCCATAGGACTTCTAGTGTGTTAGTGGCATCACACAGAGCTCCTCTTTTTTCTTTGCAGAAGCACCCATAGGACTTCTCGTGTGTTAGTGGCATCACACAGAGCTCCTATATTTTCTTCTCAGCAGCACCCACAGGACTTCTAGTGTGTTAGTGGCATCACACAGAGCTCCTCTATTTTCTTTGCAGAAGCACCCATAGGACTTCTAGTGTGTTAGTGGCATCACACAGAGCTCCTATATTTTCTTCTCAGCAGCACCCACAGGACTTCTAGTGTGTTAGTGGCATCACACAGAGCTCCTATATTTTCTTCTCAGCAGCACCCACAGGACTTCTAGTGTGTTAGTGGCATCACACAGAGCTCCTCTATTTTCTTTGCAGAAGCACCCATAGGACTTCTAGTGTGTTAGTGGCATCACACAGAGCTCCTCTATTTTCTTTGCAGAAGCACCCATAGGACTTCTCGTGTGTTAGTGGCATCACACAGAGCTCCTATATTTTCTTCTCAGCAGCACCCACAGGACTTCTAGTGTGTTAGTGGCATCACACAGAGCTCCTATATATTCTTCTCAGCAGCACCCACAGGACTACCGACTACAATGGCTGGAAGACCGCCAAGGGGAGGCAGAGCGTGCAGAGCCAAGAACACAGGGCAGGCAGGCTCTGTTTCTAGTGGACGTGGCCGTGGACGTGGACGTGGTCGTGCATCGTCATCAGCACGTGGCCATGGGACACGCGCGTCTTTGTTTTCGGCAGCTGGACATGTGGAGCCGCATCATGCTGAAGGCTTGGTAGAATGGATGACCAAGCCCTCCTCATCCTCCTCATCCTCTCTCACCCAGGCTCAGGGTACTGGCAGAGCATCATCAGCCACCCCTTCCCTAGACCCACCATGTCCTCCTGAGGAGTCCCCCGAACTCTTTGAGCACAGTGTTGGGTACATGCTCCAGGAGGATGCCCAACGATTCGAAGGCTCGGATGATGATACCCAGCTTGAGGAATCTGGCAGTACTGTTCCACCAGCTGCAGCTTACTGCCAGGTTTGCTCTAGTGGTGAAGAGGGAGGGGATGATGAGGTCACTGACTCCACGTGGGTGCCTGAAGGGAGAGAGGATGAGGAGGAGGACGAGGAGGAGGAGGATGCGGCGTCACATGTCCAACGAGGCAGGGTGCCCCCTGGAGGCCAGGTAGAGGCCAGCACAGCAACTGTACAACACCGCAGAGCTCCGCCTGTGCAGGGCGCTGCCTCTGCACGTTATCAGAAAAGTTCTTTGGTGTGGGCCTTTTTTGAGACGAGTGCAGCAGATCGCACCACTGCTATTTGCAATATTTGTCTCAAGCGTATCTCGCGTGGCCAAAACATCAGCCGCTTGGGCACCACAAGCATGACCAGACATATGGCGACCTGCCATGCAGCTCGTTGGCAGGCACACATAAAAGACCCACACCAAAGAACTAAGCGGACCTCTCCTTGCTCCTCCTCAGCTGGGATCTCCATCCCCACTACACCTTCAGTCCTCTCTGAAAGCTGCTCTGAGAGGACTGAAGGTGTAGAATTAGGTGTGTCACAACCAAGTACTTGCAGTACACCGACGTCCGATTGCAGCAGGCAAATTTCCCTGCCCCAGCTGCTGGACCGTAGAAAGAAGTACACTCCCAGCCATCCACATGCCCAGCGGTTGAATGCTAGCCTGGCTAAATTGCTAGCACTTCAACTGCTGCCTTTTCAGTTGGTAGACTCGGCCCCTTCCGTGAGTTTGTTCAATGTGCGGTTCCTCAGTGGCAGGTTCCCAAACGCCACTTTTTCTCACGGAAGGCGATTCCGTCTCTCTACCGGCATGTGGAGGGCAATGTCCATGCCTCGCTGGACAGGGCGGTCAGCGGTAAGGTGCATATTACCGCTGACTCATGGTCCAGCAGGCATGGACAGGGACGGTACCTTTCTTTCACGGCCCATTGGGTCACTCTATTGGCAGCTGGGAGGGATGCAGGACAAGGTGCAGTAGTGTTGGAGGTTGTTCCGCCACCACGCCTCCAAAACGCTACTACTGCTACTGGTTGTGACACACCTCTCTCCTCCACCCCCTCCTCTTCTTCTTCCTCCAGTGCTCTGTCCTTGGAACCAGCGGTGCTCCGAAGGCGTACAAGGGGCTACGCAAGTACGCAGGCAAAAAGATGCCATGCCGTGCTTGCGCTGGTGTGTTTGGGGGACAGGAGCCACACTGGGCCAGAGGTTCTGGCAGCTCTGCAGGGGCAGGCCGAGAGGTGGTTGACGCCACGTCAGCTTAAGCCAGGAATGGTCGTTTCTGACAATGGCACCAACCTCCTCTCCGCCCTGCGACAGGGGCAGCTCACCCATGTGCCCTGCATGGCTCACGTCCTCAACCTGGTGGTGCAGCGGTTCTTGGGCAGGTTCCCAGGCTTACAGGATGTCCTGAGGCAGGCCAGGAAAGTCTGTGTGCATTTTCCGCCGATCTTATAATGCCAGTGCTCGGCTGACTGAGCTGCAAAAGGAGCTGAACCTGCCCAAGAACCGCCTAATATGTGACATGCCCACCAGGTGGAACTCAACGTTGGCCATGCTGCAGCGACTGCACACGCAGCAGAGGGCCATCAATGAGTACCTTTGCGACTACGGCACCAGGACAGGGTCAGGGGAGCTTGGTTTTTTTTCCCCACGTCAGTGGAGCATGATCAGGGATGCATGCACTGTCCTCTCACCATTTGAGGAGGCCACGAGGATGGTGAGCAGTGACAGTGCATGCATCAGTGACACTGTCCCTCTTGTCCACCTGTTGGAGCATACGCTGCGTGGGATAATGGACAGGGCACTTGAGGCAGAACAGAGGCAGGAAGAGGAGGACTTCCTTGCCTCTCAAGGCCCCCTTTATCCGGACAGTGTTCCTCCTGTCCCACCCATCACACAGGAAGAGGATGAGGAGGAGGAGGAGGAGGAGGAGGAGGAGGAGGATTGTGTGAGCATGGAGGTGGAGCCTGGCACTCAGCATCAGCAGCAGCAGTCTTTTAGGGATGATGTACAGTCCCAACAAACCAGTGGACTTGTACGTGGCTGGGAGGAGGTGGCTGGCGATCATGTCATCCTCAGTGACCCAGAAGACTCCGGACCGAATGCCTCAGCTAACCTACGCTGCATGGCCTCCCTGATCCTGCAAAGCCTGCGGAAGGATCCTCGTGTTCTTCGGATCAAGGAGAGGGACCATTACTGGCTGGCCACTCTCCTTGATCCGCGGTACAAGGGTAAGGTTGCGGACCTTATCTTGCCGTCGCAGAGGGAGCAGAGGATGAGACATCTCAGGGAGGCCTTGCAGAAAGGTCTGTGCAACGCGTTCCCAGAAACTGGGAGGCTACAAACTCCTGGTCCTGGGCGACGAGTTGCTGAGGCTTCGGTCAGTGGCAGAAGGAGCGGTGGGGAAGGTGGACGTCTGACCGATGCGTTCAGACAATTTTTTAGTCCGCAGCCCCAAGGTATGATCGGTTCCAGCAACCATCGCCAGCGTCTGATATACATGGTGCAGGAATACCTTGGGGCAAGGTCAGACTTGGACACCTTTCCCACCGAAAATCCTCTGGCTTACTGGGTCCTGAGGATGGATCACTGGCCAGAGCTTGCACAGTATGCAATTGAGCTACTGGCCTGTCCTGCCTCCAGCGTTCTGTCCGAACGCACATTCAGTGCTGCTGGAGGATTTGTGACTGATCATAGGGTGCGCCTGTCCACCGCCTCGGTTGATCGACTGACCTTCATCAAAATGAATCAGTCTTGGATCACCACCAGCTACCAGGCACCTGAGGCGGATATAACCGAATAATTTTTAATGTCACATCACATCCCTTCAAGACTGCCTATGCTGATGCTGAGTGACTGTCCTCTTATGTTCACTGACTATCCTCTTCCTCCTCCTCAATGATCCATGCCACCACACCAGTGCCTAAGGCACAATTTTTCAGCCCCTGTTTAACAGGGGCGTGTACATACAATTTTTATAAAAAAAATGCTTCGCAACACTGTGCTCCAAGTACAGTATCTGTGAGGGGTTGCAGTGTTGTGGCACCAGCACCAGTGCCTAAGGCACAATTTTTCAGCCCCTGTTTAACAGGGGCGTGTACTTACAATTTTTTTAAAAAAATGCTTCGCAACACGTGTGACTGCTGTGCTCCAAGTACAGTATCTGTGAGGGGTTGCAGTGTTGTGGCACCAGCACCAGTGCCTAAGGCACAATTTTTCAGCCCCTGTTTAACAGGGGCGTGTACATACAATTTTTATAAAAAAATGCTTCGCAACAATGTGCTCCAAGTACAGTATCTGTGAGGGGTTGCAGTGTTGTGGCACCAGCACCAGTGCCTAAGGCACAATTTTTCAGCCCCTGTTTAACAGGGGCGTGTACTTACAATTTTTAAAAAAAAATGCTTCGCAACACGTGTGACTGCTGTGCTCCAAGTACAGTATCTGTGAGGGGTTGCAGTGTTGTGGCACCAGCACCAGTGCCTAAGGCACAATTTTTCAGCCCCTGTTTAACAGGGGCGGGTAATTACAAATCTTGATCTAATAGTTCACAGCAGGGCCCATTCCTGCGCCCACCAAGAGTAACTATGAGGGCCTACAGTCTTGTGGCAACACCGTCCACCACCACCGCCAAAGGCCCAATTTTTCTGCCCTGTTCATCAGGTGCTTGCAATTACAAATCTTGATCTAATAAATCACAGCAGGGCCCATTCCTGCGCCCACCAAGAGTAACTATGAGGGCCTACAGTCTTGTGGCAACACCGTCCACCACCACCGCCAAAGGCCCAATTTTTCTGCCCTGTTCATCAGGTGCTTGCAATTACAAATCTTGATCTAATAACTCACAGCAGGGCCCATTCCTGCGCCCACCAAGAGTAACTGTGAGAGCTTACAGTCTTGTGGCAACACCGTCCACCACCACCACCACCACCCCCAATTTTTCTGCCCTGTTCAACAGGTGCATGCAATTACAAATCTTGATCTATTAACTCACAGCAGGGCCCATTCCTGTGCCCACCAGTCTTGTGGCTACACCAACATCTAATAGGGCAAATTTCTGCAGAGTATATACGCCAGGCCCCTACTTTCATACATCCAACTTACAAACGACTCCTACTTGCAAATGGAAAGAGAAAACAGGAAGTGAGAGGAAATCTACCCCTAGGAAGGGAAATTCTATCCTGTTAGATTTAATTTGGGAAAAAGGTATCTCCTCTCTACTGATACTTTATCACCAATCCTTGTTTCAATTAAAACCCCACTTTTCCAAAAACATTTGTCATTGGGACGGAAAGTGAGGTGACATGTTCTGAACAGATGTGCAAAGACAGCAAATGTTACAGGGGTGATAACCCCTCCCTATGTTCTCCAAAAAGCTTAAAAATAGATTTTTTTGGGATGGAGCTACACTTCATAATGTACCTGTTCAGATTCTACTTAAGAACAAACCTAAAGCCGCAAGTGGTTTTAAATGGCTTCTTTTTTTTCCTTTACAAATGACATTTTGTGCAAGGACAGTTCTAAACACGGGAAACACATGCCACTTCACAGGCATACTTTAGACACCCCCCAGGTACCATATTTAAAGGAAAATTTCACTTTTTTTTTTTTCACTTTATGCATCATTAAAATGACTGCTCCCGAAAAAACGTTAGTTTTTAAAAGTTCTTTTTGCATTGATATATGTCCCCTGGGGCAGGACCCGGGTCCCCAAACCTGTTTTATGACATTAACATGCATATTGGCCGTTGTAATTAGCACTTTTGATTTCGAACGTTCGCGTCCATTATAACGTATAGGGTTCGAAAATTCGCGCGAACTTTCGGTCGGTTCGAAGGTTCTGGTGCGAACCGAACCCGGGGGTGTTCGGCTCATCCCTACTCAACAGTATTTCCACAAACTGTCACCTGATTGGGGTTTTCTCAACCACAGTGAAATCCCTTCTTTCTGAGATTGGTAGTGGTAACCAAGCGAGTCATCTTCCTCTAGATGGTGGGTGGGGCTAGCAGGACTGTGATTGGCTCTAGCAGTAGCCAAGACAGTCCTCCTCCTCCTCCTGGAAACAGGGACCGCCCCCCCCCCTAGCAGAACTGCACCCAATCTCTTCCCAATCACAAAAGCTGACGATCGCAGCTACAGCAAAGTTAGAGAACCAAACAATGTTTCCCATCTTTTACAATGTGTGGGGGCTCAGTACCTCTCCCTCAGTGCAGGTGCGGCGTAAGGAATTCTGAAATTGGAATGCCTTAGTGTCTCACTGACACTTCCCTGCTCTGCTGATGGGGAGGGAGTCAAGTGCTGACAAAAGAGGCTTTGCGTGCCACTTGCGCCACCAGTACCGATGGTTGCCTACCCCTGGTCTACAGCAAGAGCTCTGCAAGTCTACAGCATGAAAATTCAGCCACAGTGCCCCCTGTGGTAGAATAACTATTGCACAACATAACTGAAGCAGAACTTTCAGCCGACTTGCAGAATGTTTGCAAAGAAAGTTGATCTGGAGTCATGCAATGCAGACTTGCTGCAATTATGCATTAAACTTGTGAAGCCTAGCAAGTCTAGCAATAGCTTAGCAGGTCATTTTCAAACTTGCAGCACACTTGCTTGCTATCTGAGACCTTTACGAACCAGTTGGGTTTCTGTATTTTTTTCCAGCACATTAGAATAGGAATGCTAATTCTGGTTATTTAGTGCAAGCATCCTTTTATATAGTTTTCAAAATAATTCAAAGCCCTTTGGTAAGCCTAATTGAATAATGTAAGAGTATTATTAAAGCGAGTAAAGTGAAAAGTACAAATTTGCTGGCAACTACCCATTTTAAGACATATGTTTATACATCTTAACGTTAATTATTTTTTTAATAGAATTTTTTCTGTGAAATATATGTGGCGTTAATAAAATACATTTTATAAACAATGGGGGGTATATATATACATATATAAGGCATTGTGTTTCCATTCCACGAACGACGCAATTCTATTCTCTTTCCAAGGCAGAAAGTGATCACATATGTAAAGTGGAATGACTATTCTATTTATAAAGGATGGTGTATTCTGTAAATGAAAATTCTGTTAAGCCACTTTGGTATAATACCTTTTCCTGAATTTGATCTTAAAAAATGTAATTCAGACATTCAGCTGACATTCTTTCATGTTGCAAATTATCAAATTAAAGGAGATATCCTCTTTCAGACTATCATTCTTTGCTGTCTGGAAGATGTTGCCATAAGGATATTTTAAATTAACTTTATCACTTTGCATTAGTTTCGCTGGCGCATTAATTGAAATTGCTACTCCGTCGGCATAAATTTAACCCTTTTTTCACAAAAAAAGATGAAAAAATTGCAGAAATGCTAACCGCTGAAAATGTCTGTGGCAAGTATTTTTAATTTGTTACTTATTCTAGTCTAGTACATCTTTTACATATGAGTGCATTTGCTAAAACAGTAATACGTCAACACTTAAGGAAATTTTAAAATCCATTTATTTCTGAGCCCCACTGGGAGCTTTTGTACACTAGAGTGCATCACTTGGCCAAAGTCAGTTATTTTTTTAATCTACAGCAACAAAAATTTTTGACATTTAACATTTAGGGAACCTGTGGGTGTTTTAACAGAAATAATATGTGTCATTCTGCACCTATGGAACAAAAATCAAAAATCAAATAATAGTAACCTTTAACCAATATTAAATACATAAGCCAGAAAATGTAGCTAAAGAACAAGTATGCAAGGGCTATAATTTTTCCGGTTGGAACACCAGTTACACTTTCATTAAAGTTTTGGATAACATGTTTTTTTTTTGTAAATTGTTTTTATTGAATTTTAAATAACACAGAACAAAACAGCCTGTTGGGCATACCCAGGCTCAAATCACTATAGAACTAAACTAGCAGAGAAGAAAGAAAACAAAAAAAATAAAATAAAAATTAAAACATCATACTAAAGCCATTGTACGCTCAACCACCTATGCAGGATATGCAGAACCATCTTGTACTTTCATCTATACCCTACGAAGCTTTCGGTAGATAATCATAGGATGAAGTGCATAATAGTCATTCACCGTCTACTTAGTCTCACTCCCGCTCCCCCTCCTCCCCACAGAACATTGACTCAGGAGCCTAGGAACGTTTAGGAGATCAGAAATGTCACCTATGCTGTTCCTGATACTTACTAGAGTGTTACTAATCCTCATTTGAATCGGCATTAGTGGACTGGGATTCGGTCCAGATATCCCATATTTTGTGAAATTTTTTCGCACACCCACGTGACAGGTAAGTAGCTTTGTATAGTGGTAGAGCCGTATTTACTAACCTCTTCCAGAAATTTATGGTGGGAGCGGCTGAGGCCTTCCATCTGAGTACTATAGATTTACAAGCATAGTAAAGCAATAGTCCCAGCAGGGTTCTAATCACCCGGCTTGGGGCCATTGGTTCGACCAGTCCCAGCAGACATATCTCTACGGACAATGGCACAGGAATGGTGGTGACAGTCAAAATAAAACTGGTTATCTCAACCAAAAAAACTTCAATCTTAGGACAACTCCAGAAAATATGGATGAAGTCTGCTAAGGGCGAACTGCATCTCCAGCAGGAGTCGGACACAGATGGGTAAATTCTATGTAGACGTACAGGCGTGTAGTATACTTTATGTAGTTGGATAACATGTTAAAAGGTTACAACATAGGTCAGTGTTGCTTGTGTCTATGTTGGGGAGGTTTACACAAACTGCCTCTTCTAGTGACAGCTGTCACCTAGACAGAAAGTGAAGGGGAATCTAAAATGTGACAACTGTCACTGAAATAAAGAATAAAGGGAAATTTCCCAGTAGGGACAACTGTTTGGAAGACTAATCACAAAGGTGGAATTTGCCTTTTGTTCCAGTGGAGACAGAAAGTGAGGGGACATCTTCCCAGCAGTAATAACTACCTGACAGAGATTATAACCCTTCTCTCTAGCTAAAATAACAGAAATGGCTGGATTTCCTCTTGCACTGTCTTCCACTTTCATTTAGAAGACATAAACCTGAAAGTCTAATGTTAACAGTTTTTTCCTATTTTCTGTGTATTGGGTGGATATTTTCAGGGATATAGAATTAAATAATGGCGTAATCTGCGCTAATATTGTGTGAGAATTAGAAGTAAAGTTTGTCGCATGGGAAGCACAGAAGTACTGAGCAACCTGAAGCAAATGGCTTGATTTATTGATGTGTTATCAGAGATAGAGTCAAGTGGGGTGAGCCTGTATTCATTTCCCAAATCCATTCATATTAAACAGTGTCTTTGCTATTTTTATTATTTTTTATGCACAATTGGGTATTTAAAGTGAACACATATTCATTCTGCCTTCTTTCTGCCTTTAGTGACCTGTATGTTTATATTTGTGATTAGGGTCCTCCTCTTCTCGTGTCCCACGCCGGCGCTCTTGGCCCCTCCCTCCTGCCCCCACAGCAAGCAACTTGCTTTGGGGGCACATGAGCCATGCTGCTGCTCTGTGTTTCTATTCAGACATGGAGCCGTGACTCGGCCCTGTTTCCTTTCACTCCTCATTGGGTCACTGACTTTGATTGACAGCAGCGGGAGCCAATGGCGCCCACTGCTGTCTTAGCCAATGAGAAGGGATGTTCCTGGAAAGACAAGGCTCTCGTGCAAAATTGCTGGATAGAGATGGGCTCAGGTAAGTATTAGGGGGGCTACTGCACACAGAAGGTTTTTTATATTAATGCATAGAATGCACTAAGATAAAAAAAACTTCTGTCTTTAGAAGCACTTTAACATTGCAATGGACTTTAAATGGCTCCTTAAGGTAAAGAAAGCTCATTTCAACTATCTTTAAGATAGTTTATAATCGGGGAAAAACGCAGGTTTCTGGTCTTGATATGATTGTTATTCAATATGGCTGCACCCACACTGAATGTATCTTAACTTTGTAACATTAATCCAGTTTATGGCCAACTTAGCTTGCATGTGCTATTTTCTAGATTACCTTTACAAAAATTCTGATCTTTGTGACAATGGGAAAGCAGTGACAGTTCACAGGTTTAAACAGTGGTGGCCCACCCATAGGGGACGCAGGGGCGCCACCCCCCGATGCTACTCATCATAAAAAAAAATACTGGCCCTTTAAGTGTGTGCGGGATGCTGGACACACGGGTGTATGGGAAGCATGACGTTCTGCAATCACCGAAAAAAAATAAAATGATGTCCCTTTAAATCTGTGCATGGCGGCGGACACACAGCTCCTATGGGAAGCATGACGTGTTTGCAATCACATGATTGTGAACAAGAAGCTCTACTGGCTTCCTCTAGAAAGTCCTTGGGGCACTGAGCTCTGTGCCCTGAACACTCACTCTATCATTGTTCCCTGCTATGGTGAGTGATTGGCGGGTCCTTCACTTCCGGTTTCTCCGATTCATCCCGCAGCTCTGAAGGTGGATAACAGGCGACTTGTGTGAGAGCTGTGAGTATGGGGAGGGGTGACATCTAATGTAAAGGGGGGCTCTGATCTGATCGTGACATCTAATGTAAAGGGGACTCTGAGGGAGACATCTAATGTAAAGGGGGACTCTGAGGGAGACATCTAATGTAAAAGGAGGCTCTGAAGGTGACATCTAGTGTAAAGGAGGACTCTGACAGGGACACCTGCTGTAAAAGGGGGGGCTCTGATGGGGACATCTAATGTAAAGTGGGCTCTGATGGTGACATCTAATGTAAAGGAGGACTCTGATGGTGACATCTAATGTAAAGTGGGCTCTGATGGTGACATCTAATGTAAAGGAGGACTCTGATGGTGACATCTAATGTAAAGGGGGCTCTGATGGGGACATCTAATGTAAAGGAGGACTCTAAAGGAAACATCTAATGTAAAGGAGGACTCTTATGGAAACATCTGCTGTTAAAGGGGGGGCTCTGATGGTGACATCTAATGTAAAGGGGGACTCTGATGGGGACATCTAATGTAAAGGGGGCTCTGATGGTGACATCTAATGTAAAGGGGGACTCTTATGGTGACATCTAATGTAAAGGAGGACTCTGATCTGATGGGGACATCTAATGTAAAGGGGGGGTCTGATGGTGACATCTAATGTAAAGGGGGCTTTGAGGGTGACATCTAATGTAAAGGGGGACTCTGAGGGAGACATCTAATGTAAAGGGGGCTCTGAAGGTGACATCTAGTGTAAAGGGGGACTCTGACAGGGACACCTGCTGTAAAAGGGGGACTCTGATGGTGACATCTAATGTAAAGGAGGACTCTAATGGTGACATCTAATGTAAAGTGGGCTCTGATGGTGACATCTAATGTAAAGGTGGGCTCTGATGGTGACATCTAATGTAAAGGGGGCTCTGATGGGGACATCTAATGTAAAGGAGTACTCTAAAGGAAACATCTAATGTAAAGGAGGACTCTTATGGAAACATCTGCTGTTAAAGGGGGGGCTCTGATGGTGACATCTAATGTAAAGGGGGACTCTGATGGGGACATCTAATGTAAAGGGGGCTCTGATGGTGACATCTAATGTAAAGGGGGACTCTTATGGTGACATCTGATGTAAAGGGGGACTCTTACGGTGACATCCGATGTAGAGGAGGACTCTGATGGGGACATCTAATGTAAAGGGGGCTCTGATGGTAACATCTGATGTAAAGGGGGACTCTTACGGTGACATCTGATGTAAAGGAGGACTCTGATCTGATGGTGACATCTAATGTAAAGGGGGGCTCTGATGGTGACATCTAATGTAAAAGGGGACTCTGATGGGGACATCTAATGTAAATGAGGACTCTGATGGTGACATCTAATGTAAAGGGGGCTCTGATGGTGACATCTAATGTAAAGGGGGACTCTGATGGGGACATCTGGCGTAAAGGGGGACTCTGATGGCTACATCTGGCGTAAAGGGGGACTCTGATGGGGACATCTGATGTAAAGGAGGACACTGATGGGGACATCTGATGTAAAGGAGGACTCTGATGGGGACATCTGATGTAAAGGGGGACTCTGATGGGGACATCTGATGTAAAGGAGGACTCTGATGGGAAAATCTGATGTAAAGGAGGACACTGATGGGGACACCTGATGTAAAGGAGGACTCTGATGGGGACATCTAATGTAAAGGGAGGCTCTGAAGGTGACATCTAATGTAAAGGAGGATTCTGACGGGGACGCCTGCTGTAAAAGGGGGGGCTCTGATGGGGACATCTAATGTAAAGTGGGCTCTGATGGTGACATCTAATGTAAAGGAGGACTCTAATGGTGACATCTAATGTAAAGGGGGCTCTGATGGTGACATCTAATGTAAAGGAGGACTCTGATGGTGACATCTAATGTAAAGGGGGCTCTGATGGGGACATCTAATGTAAAGGAGGACTCTAAGGGAGACATCTAATGTAAAGGAGGACTATGATGGGGACATCTGCTGTAAAGGGGGGCTCTAATGGTGACATCTAATATAAAGGGGGACTCTGATGGGGACATCTGATGTAAAGGGGGACTCTTACTGTGACATCCGATGTAAAGGAGGACTCTGATGGGGACATTTAATGTAAAGGGGGCTCTGATGGTGACATCTGATGTAAAGGGGGACTTTTACGGTGACATCTGATGTAAAGGAGGACTCTGATCTGATGGTGACATCTAATGTAAAGGGGGGCTCTGATGGTGACATCTAATGTAAAAGGGGGGGCTCTGATGGGGACATCTAATGTAAAGTGGGCTCTGATGGGGACATCTGGCGTAAAGGGGGACTCTGATGGGGACATCTGATGTAAAGGAGTACACTGATGGGGACATTTGATGTAAAGGGGGACTCTGATGGGGACATCTGATGTAAAGGGGGACTCTGATGGGGACATCTGATGTAAAGGAGGACTCTGATGGGAAAATCTGATGTAAAGGAGGACGCTGATGGGGACACCTGATGTAAAGGAGGACACTGATGGGGACACCTGATGTAAAGGAGGACTCTGATGGGGACACCTAATGTAAAGGAGGTCTAATGGGGACATCTAATGTAAAGGGGGACTCTGATGGGGACATCTAATGTAAAGGAGGACTTTGATCTGATGGTGACATCTAACGTAAAGGGGGGCTCCGATGGTGACATCTAATGTAAAGGGGGACTCTGATGGTGACATCTGATGTAAAGGAGGACTCTGATCTGATGGTGACATCTAATGTAAAGGGGGGCTCTGATGGTGACATTTAATGTAAAGGAGGACTCTGATAGGGACATCTGATGTATAGGAGGACTCTGATGGGGAAATCGCATGTAAAGGAGGTCTCTGATGGTGACATCTGATGTAAAGGGGGACTCTGATGGGGACATTTAATGTAAAGTGGGTCTCTGAAAGTGACATGCGATGTAAAGGGGGACTCTGATGGGGACATCTAATGTAAAGAGGGACTCTGATGGGGACATCTGATGTAAAGGAGGACTCTGATGGGGGTACCTTATGTAAAAGAAGATGCTGATGGGGACATTTATTGTAAAGAGGGACTCTGATGGGGACATCTAATGTAAAGGGGGACTCTGATGGGGACACCTAATGTAAAGGGGAACTCTTATGGGGACATCTTATGTAAAGAGGGACTCTGATTGGGACATCTGATGTAAAGGGGACTCTGATGGTGACATCTGATGTAAAGGGGGACTCTTACTGTGACATCCGATGTAAAGGAGGACTCTGATGGGGACATTTAATGTGAAGGGGGCTCTGATGGTGACATCTAATGTAAAGGGGGACTTTTACGGTGACATCTGATGTAAAGGAGGACTCTGATCTGATGGTGACATCTAATGTAAAGGGGGGCTCTGATGGTGACATCTAATGTAAAAGGGGGGCTCTGATGGGGACATCTAATGTAAAGTGGGCTCTGATGGGGACATCTGGCGTAAAGGGGGACTCTGATGGGGACATCTGATGTAAAGGAGTACACTGATGGGGACATTTGATGTAAAGGGGGACTCTGATGGGGACATCTGATGTAAAGGGGGACTCTGATGGGGACATCTGATGTAAAGGGGGACTCTTACGGTGACATCTGATGTAAAGGAGGACTCTGATCTGATGGTGACATCTAATGTAAAGGGGGGCTCTGATGGTGACATCTAATGTAAAAGGGGACTCTGATGGGGACATCTAATGTAAGGAGGACTCTGATGGTGACATCTAATGTAAAGGGGGCTCTGATGGTGACATCTAATGTAAAGGGGGACTCTGATGGGGACATCTGGCGTAAAGGTGGACTCTGATGGCTACATCTGGCGTAAAGGGGGACTCTGATGGGGACATCTGATGTAAAGGAGGACACTGATGGGGACATCTGATGTAAAGGAGGACTCTGATGGGGACATCTGATGTAAAGGGGGACTCTGATGGGGACATCTGATGTAAAGGAGGACTCTGATGGGAAAATCTGATGTAAAGGAGGACACTGATGGGGACACCTGATGTAAAGGAGGACTCTGATGGGGACATCTAATGTAAAGGGAGGCTCTGAAGGTGACATCTAATGTAAAGGAGGATTCTGACGGGGACGCCTGCTGTAAAAGGGGGGGCTCTGATGGGGACATCTAATGTAAAGTGGGCTCTGATGGGGACATCTAATGTAAAGGAGGACTCTAATGGTGACATCTAATGTAAAGGGGGCTCTGATGGTGACATCTAATGTAAAGGAGGACTCTGATGGTGACATCTAATGTAAAGGGGGCTCTGATGGGGACATCTAATGTAAAGGAGGACTCTAAGGGAGACATCTAATGTAAAGGAGGACTATGATGGGGACATCTGCTGTTAAAGGGGGGCTCTAATGGTGACATCTAATGTAAAGGGGGACTCTGATGGTGACATCTGATGTAAAGGGGGACTCTTACTGTGACATCCGATGTAAAGGAGGACTCTGATGGGGACATTAATGTAAGGGGGCTCTGATGGTGACATCTGATGTAAAGGGGGACTTTTACGGTGACATCTGATGTAAAGGAGGACTCTGATCTGATGGTGACATCTAATGTAAAGGGGGGCTCTGATGGTGACATCTAATGTAAAGGGGGCTCTGATGGGGACATCTAATGTAAAGGGGGACTCTGATGGGGACATCTGATGTAAAGGGGACTCTGATGGGGACATCTGGCGTAAAGGGGGACTCTGATGGGGACATCTGATGCAAAGGAGTACACTGATGGGGACATTTGATGTAAAGGGGGACTCTGATGGGGACATCTTATGTAAAGGAGGACTCTGATGGGGACATCTGATGTAAAGGGGGACTCTGATGGGGACATCTGATGTAAAGGAGGACTCTGATGGGGAAATCTGATGTAAAGGAGGACGCTGATGGGGACACCTGATGTAAAGGAGGACTCTGATGGGGACACCTAATGTAAAGGAGGTCTAATGGGGACATCTAATGTAAAGGGGGGCTCTGATGGGGACATCTAATGTAAAGGAGGACTTTGATCTGATGGTGACATCTAACGTAAAGGGGGGCTCCGATGGTGACATCTAATGTAAAGGGGGACTCTGATGGTGACATCTGATGTAAAGGAGGACTCTGATCTGATGTTGACATCTAATGTAAAGGGGGGCTCTGATGGTGACATTTAATGTAAAGGAGGACTCTGATAGGGACATCTGATGTATAGGAGGACTCTGATGGGGAAATCGCATGTAAAGGAGGTCTCTGATGGTGACATCTGATGTAAAGGGGGACTCTGATGGGGACATTTAATGTAAAGTGGGTCTCTGAAAGTGACATGCGATGTAAAGGGGGACTCTGATGGGGACATCTAATGTAAAGAGGGACTCTGATGGGGACATCTGATGTAAAGGAGGACTCTGATGGGGGTACCTTATGTAAAAGAAGATGCTGATGGGGACATTTATTGTAAAGAGGGACTCTGATGGGGACATCTAATGTAAAGGGGGACTCTGATGGGGACACCTAATGTAAAGGGGAACTCTTATGGGGACATCTTATGTAAAGAGGGACTCTGATGTGATGATGGGGACATCTGATGTAAAGGGGGACTCTGATTGGGACATCTAATGTAAAGGGGGACTCTGATGAGGACACCTGATGTATAGAGGGATGCTGAAGGGGACACCTGCTATAAAGGGGGCTCTGATTGAGACATCTCATGTAAAAGGGGACTGTTGTAAATCATTTTTGGGCAATTTTTAGGCAGTTTGCGAAGTCATCCCTGAAAACCCTCAAGGCAGGTTGAAAAAGGATGCTCTACACTATGCCTTTATTTTTTAAAAAGCCAATCATACATGTTTTCTATATAGCACTGCAGAGAACACTCCATTCATACAGGACAATCAAATATTTAAGATTTAACATTTAACATTTTCCCTCTCCACTCCACATAACACTTGCACATGCACTGGAAATTATGACTGCTCCAGGAAGAGTCAATTGCCTAGCATAGCCACCCTCCTCCTTGCATGTCATAGCTCTCCTCTTCTTGGAGTGTCTCATTGCCGTCTGTGGTCACCCAGCATCTACACCGCTGCTCTAACCTCCCTATATAACCTTTTATGTAGCTGCCAGAAGAGGAGCCTGGGGTAATACTATAGAGTGTCAGTGACAGCTCTGAGTCTGTTGGGGCTGCTGCCATCCAAGATGGTGGCGCCCAGCAGCAGTCTCAGGGCTTTTGGATGTCCATACAAGATAGGCTTTTGCAATGAGTTATAGTGCATTAAATACATTAAATGCACATATAATCTTATATATGTATTTTTTTTTAAATGAATGAGCTAGCAACAGGATCTCTTTAACTACTTCAATGCCAGGCACTTACACCCCCTTCCTTCCCAAGCCAATTTTCAGCTTTCAGCGCTGTTGCTGTTTAAATGACAATTGCACAGACATGCTACACTGTACCCAAACATAATTTTTATCATTTTGTTCCCACAAATAGAGCTTTCTATTGGTGGTATTTGATCACCTCTGTGTTTTTTATTTTTTGCTAAACAAATAAAAAAATACCTAAAATTTTGAAAAGAAAATTGTTTTTCTTTTGTTTCTGTCTTAAAATGTTGTAAATAAGTAAGTTTTCTCCTTCACTGATGGGCACTGATAAAGCAGGACTGACGGGCACTGATAAGGCGGCACCAATGAGGTGGCACTGATGGGCACTGGCGATGGGCACTGATAGGCGGCACTGATGGGCACTGGTAGGTGGCACTGATATGCAGCACTGATGGGCATTGATAGGCGGCATTGATGGGCACTCATAGGTGGCACTGGTGGGCATTTATGGGCACTCATAGGTGACACTGGGCACTGAAAGGCGGCACTGATGGGTACTTATGGGTGGCACTGATAGGCGGCACTGCTGGGAACTGATGGGCGGCACTGCTGGGAACTGCTGGGCACTGCTACTTGGCACTGATGGGCACGGATATATGGCATTAATAGGCATCACTGATGGCACTGATAGGAATTGGGGATAGGCACTGATTGGCAGCTACCTGGGCACTGATTGGCATTTCCCTGGTGGTCTACGGTGGCATACCCGGTGGTCCAGTGTGGTGGCAATCCCTGGTGGTCCTGGCGGCATTCCTGGTGGTCCTGGGTGGATCAGCACAGACCTCCCTGTCAGGAGAGCAGTCGATAGGCTCTCCTCTACTTGCATCTGTCAGACGCGAGTGAGGAAAAGCCGATCAACGGCTCTTCCTGTTTACATTGTGATCAGCCATGATTGGACACGGCTGATCACATGGTAAAGAGCCTCCTTCAGAGGCTCTTTACTGAGATCACTGTAGCGGTGTGTCAGACTGACACACCACACTACCGATTGCAGTGATGCGTGCCCCCACGGGCGCACGAGAGCGGTCATTCTGGAGGGCCGTCATATGATGTCCACCCTGAACGAGAGCCACACCGCCCAGCCGTCATTTGACGGTGGGCGGGTGGCAAGTGGTTAAAAACATGGTATGAATGTGGTAAGACCATATGACTGTTTTATAAGTAGCTCCTTTATTGTTGGTCAATCAAATGAAGCCAGCTTAAAGTGGTTGTAAAGGCTGAAGGTTTTTACTTTAATGCATTCTCTGCATTAAGGTAAACAAACCTTCTATTGTCAGCTCCCCCCAGCCTCCCAAATACTTACCTGAGCCTGATCTCAATCCAGCACTGTGCATGAGAGCAGCAGCACTGCTCTCCCTCTCTTCCACCTCACTGGAGTGAGAGCCATTGGCTCTTGCTGCTGTCAATCAAATACAGTGAGGAGGGAGCAGGGGGCCGGGCTGAACTGTACTATGTGTGTCATTGGACACACAGAGTATGGCTTGTGAATCAGCCTGCAGATGTGCCATGATAGCAAGCGGCTTCCGATGGTGGTACATAGAGAAGAGGAGATGCCCAAAGTGCCATAGGGGGACCCAAGAAGAGGAGGATTGGGGCTGCTCTGTGCAAAGTCATTGCACAGAGCAGGTAAGTATAACATTTTTTTTTTAATTAACTTTGCAATCACTTTAAGAGTATTTAGATTTTTCATTTTCCCCAGGTTTGTGGCAGCCTTCGTCATATTCTGGTGTGAATATACATTTTTTCCCAACTCTCACTAAAAGCGGAGTATTATATTCCCTGTGTGGCAACTATGTGTAAATCACATTCTGATTTGTGAATATAGCGTGGCAGTTTTTCTAGAAGGAGGGGTGTTGATGTACACGTGTGGTGGATAAGCTTGTGCTATCCTACATAACATGCTTATAATAGTGAATGTGTTTTGTGACTCATTTGCTGCAACACAGAAGTTCATTCAGTACTGTAGGAAAATATTATTTCAGCTTTTCCTGCCGTTAAACTCTTGGGGGTGCTGTGCACTGGGGGTCACACACTTAACTGACAAACACATTGATCTAAACAAGTAAACGGCATGAAACGGACGTTGTTGAATAAACAGTTCCTCAGTATTTCAGTCATTTATACTGGCCAGTATTTGAACACAGAGGAGCTATAGCAGAGATCTGTGAGATCCTGTGATCCGTTAGAGGGTGGCATGTGCCTTGTGATTAGCAGAATGTGCTGTATACAGTGCAGCAGTGTGACTAGTAAGGAGAGCCGTTAATACAGGAAAGGCCTTTCTTTCTATGGTGAATGTGTAAAGCTGCAGCTTGTAAAGTAAAGGGTGCTATGAAGGGCTGGGCCGCACAGCGTTACTATATTTGGAGGTATAATAGGCAGTGTGCTGATGCCAATGTTGATGATTCAGTGTCCGGGAGGCTAAGCGACAGTGGGGAAACCACATCAAGACCAGGAACCTGCAGTTTTACCCAATTATAAGCTAGCTTAAAGACCTGCAGAACATTGCTCTATTAACACTTTCCTGGACAGGATCCCGCCTTAATGGTGGTGTTGTTTTTTTCTCTCTGCCCAAAAAAAAAAATAGGCTTTATCCATTCGGCACATCTTATGGCAGATATCTGAAGCTTCTTCCAATAATGTAACAATGGCGGAAGCAGAAATGAGACTTCGCTAGGTAATGTTTAAAGTGTACCTGTCATCCATTGTAAAGCTGTAGGCCAGGGATATGCAATTAGCGGACCTCCAGCTATTGCAGAACTACAAGTCCATGAGGCATAGCAAGACTCTGACAGCCAGAAGCATGACACCCAGAGGCAGAGGCGTGATGGGACTTGTCGTTTTGCACCAGCTGTAGGTCCGCCAATTGTATATCCCTGCTTTAGGATGTTTATAGGATCCTGAGCCATGTTTGAATTCAGGGAAGTACGTCAGTTCCTTGTGAATGCCATTGGCGTTTACAAGCAGCTGTCCCTAGACAGCCATTCACTTCTACTGGCAGTTGTACATGGCATCACGGCTCCCAGGTGCAGGAAAGCACCAGATATTTCAGGCTTTAAGACTCTGGAACGTGAAAAAAACGGGGACATGAGGCCTTAAGGGTATGCCTTATGCCGCATACACGTGGTCGGAATTCTCTTCGGAAAAAGCTCTGATGGTTTTCCTGTCGGAATTCCGACGGAATTTCACTCAAACTGTCTTGCCTACACACGGTCACATCAAATTACGACGGGCAATAACACCGCGACATACAACATGTTTGACGGCACTATAAAAGGGAAGTTTAATGCTTCCGAGCATGTGTCGAATTGTTTCCAAGCATGCGTCGGAATTTTGCGTGTCGAAATTGCATACACACGATCGAAAAATCCGATAGAAAGGTTTTCCGTCTGAAAAATTAAGAACAGGTTCTCAATCCAAAGTTCGTCGGAAATGCCGACAGAAAAAGACCAATGGGCATACACACGGTCGGAAAATCAGATGAAAAGCTCCCATCGGACTGTTTCCATCGGAAATTCCGACCGTGTGTACGTGGCATAAGGCTTCATTTAGATGCGTGGTTGGAGGGTGGCAAAAATACATGTTTGAGCCACGATTTTGTCACCCACCAACCATTTGACCTTTGGAAGATCAACCCCCCTCCATGACCAGGCCATTTTTTGCGATACGACACTGCGTTACTATAACTGACAATTGCGCTGTCATGCGATGCTGTACCCAAACAAAATTTATGAACCCCCCCTCACAAAAAGAGCTTTCTGTTGGTGGTATTTGAAAACCACTGTGTTTTTTATTTTTTGCTCTATAAACAAAAAAAGACCTACAATTTTGAAAAAAAAAAAATATATATTTTAGAATTTCTACTATAAAAACATATCCAAGAAAAAAATTGAAAAGAATCTAATTTCTTCATAAATGTAGGTCAATATGTATCCTACTACAAATTTTGGTAAAAAAATCCCAATAAGTGTATATTGATTGGTTTGCGCAAAAAAGTTAGTGTCTACAAACTATGTGACATATACTGGAATTTTTATTTATTTATACATTTTCTTACTAGTAATGGCTGCGATATTGCGGCGGACATTCAAATTGACACTAATTGACACGTTTGAAACAAATACAGTGATCAGTGCTATATACAGTATCTCACAAAAGTGAGTACACCCCTCACATTTTTGTAAATATTTTATTATATCTTTTCATGTGACAACACTGAAGAAATTACACTTTGCTACAATGTAAAGTAGTGAGTGTACAGCTTGTATAAAAGTGTAAATTTGCTGTCCCCTCAAAATAACTCAACACACAGCCATTAATGTCTAAACCGCTGGCAACAAAAGTGAGTACACCCCTAAATAAAAATGTCCAAATTGGGCCCAATTAGCCATTTCCCCTCCCCGGTGTCATGTTACAAGGTTTCAGGTGTGTGAATGGGGAGCAGGTGTGTTAAATTTGGTGCTATCGCTCTCACTCTCTCATACTGGTCACTGGAAGTTCAACATGGCACCTCATGGCAAGAACTCTCTGAGGATTTGAAAAAAAGAATTGTTGCGCTACATAAATATGGCCTAGGCTATAAGAAGATTGCAAAAGCCCCTTAAACTGAGCTGCAGCACGATGGCCAAGACCATACAGCGGTTTAACAGGACAAGTTCCACTCAGAGGTTGTCTTTGGGAAATAGACGTATGAGCGCTGCCAGCATTGCTGCAGAGGTTAAAGGGGGGCGGGGTCAGCCTGTCAGTGCTCAGACCATACGCCGCACACTGCATCAAATTTGTCTGCATGGCTGTCGTCCCAGAAGGAAGCCTTGTCTAATGATGATGCACAAGAAAGCCTGCAAACAGTTTGCTGAAGACAAGCAGACTAAGGACATGGATTACTGGAACCATGCCCTGTGGTCTGATGAGACCAAGATACATGTATTTGGTTCAGATAGTGTCAACAGAAGGTGGAGGAGCACATGATCTCTAACATCCACCAGCTCCGTGATGTCATCATGGAGGAGTGGAAGAGGACTCCAGTGGCAACCTGTGAAGCTCTGGTGAACTCCATGCCCAAGAGGGTTAAGGCAGTGCGGGAAAATAATGGTGGCCACACAAAATATTAACACTTTGGGCCCAATTTGGACATATTCACTTGGGTTTACTCAATTTTGTTGCCAGCGATTTAGACATTAATGGCTGTGTGTTTAGTTATTTTGAGGGGACAGCAAATTTATACAAGCTGTACACTTACTACTTTACATTGTAACAAAGTGTAATTTCTTCAGTGTTGTCACATGAAAAGATGTGAGGGGTGTATTCACTTTTATGAGATCCTGTATATGTATATATACAGTTGTGTGAAAAAGTACTTGCACCCTTTCTGATTTTTTTTTGGCATATTTGTCACGCTTAAATGACTCAGATCATCAACCAAATTTCATTATTACACAAAGATAACCCGAGTAAATACAAAATGCCGTTTTTAAATTATGGTTACATTTATTAAGGCAAAAAAAGCTGTCCAAACCTGCCTGGCTTTATGTGAAAAGTAATTGCCCCTAAACCTAATAACTGGTTGTGCCACCTTTGGTGGCAACAACTGCAATCAAACGTTTGCTATAACTGGCAATGAGTCTTTCACATTGCTGTGGAGCAATTTTGGCCCACTCCTCTTTGCAGAATTGTTTTAATTCGGCCACATTGGAGGGTTTTTCAGCATGAACGGCTTGTTTAAGGTCATGATACAGTCTCTCAATTGGATTTAAGTCCAGGCTTTGACTAGGCCACTCCAAAAACTACATTTTGCTTTGTTTGAACCATTTGGAGGTGGACTTGCTGTTGTGTTTTGATGTACTGTGTGTGGTGCTTTTACTAAGGGAAGTAACTGATTTTATTCACTGAAAAAATAAAGAAAATCCATCACTACCCCTCTGACAGGACAGGGCTCTGTCTTATTAACATAGGCAGGGCTCTGTCCTGTGTGAATTGCCGGTGATCAGCAGGTGCCGATCCATTGGCCTGCACCCACTTATCGACATCTGCTGTGTTTAATCACAGCACAGCCGGGTCGTCGGTGGTACACGCATACGCCCCCTACTCGGAAGTGCCAGATCACGTACCTAATACATGATCTGGCACAGGAGATCCGCCTTGCCACCGTATATATGTATGTTATACGGTCAGCAAGCAGTTAAGCTGCAATAGGCCATGGTCTTACTGCAATTACATGCTGTAGTTGCAATGCTTCACGCCTGCGGCAAAGTTTACGATGAGTAAAGTTAAGATACAGATGGCAACAAAAATGGATAGGGGTTATAATTATCCCTTACTCTATCCAAAATGAAAAAAGGTTCAAGTTTAGTGCTACTTTAATATTTGTTTTATGAGTACTCAAACATTCACCAATAAGCCACTGTTACCTCTGTGAAGACGGCAAGCTGCAGCATAAATTATGGGTGGTATTTTAAATGTTAACAGTTTAAGGATTCCCTTCCTTTCCAGGGACAAGTCACTCAATTAACCCAGCAATTGCCAGATCAATTTAAAATAGTGTTCCATTAACCTTCCTGTCTCTGATCAGTGCTGACACTGTACAGATCCCTACTTAGGAATGAGAGACATTTAGCTGAAAGATGGAAAACTCTGCTTCATATAAGTAGTGAGTCTGTGAGATCACTACCAGCGTCTAATAGGAGTAAGCCATCACACTGAGTGACTGTAAAGTTAAAAAAAAATCTGAATATGTAGAGAACACAGGTCTATTCATCCCTTTTGTGTTTGTTTTTGCAATGCTCCAATGTACAGTGACGAGGAAACAATTAGTTACCAGCTATCTTCATACTGAGCCCTTTTGCAATTATTTTATATAAAAGTTAGAAGAAATTCAAACAACTGAACTGTACCTGGCCGACTAACAACATTGTAAAAATGTGAATGGAATTAATGATTTTTGTGTATATCTTTGTTGGGCAGATATGAAGGATTTTGCTAACCTTAAAAAGCCTACATTTTCATGGGATGCATGTGATCCTCACAAGCACATTTCTAAGTAAATTTTATGTATTAAGTATGTCTTATGTAGTTAAAACAGTAACATTGTATATACCGATGCATGTAAAAAATGTGTAATGTTGCATTGAGAGTCATGCTTATTTAAAGCCCCATACACACGGTCGGACTATCCGCGGACCAGGTCGGTCGGATCCTGTCCATCGTACTTTGTCCGATGTTGGTGTTGCGTACACACGGTCGGACAAAGTTGTCGGAAAATCCGATCATTCTGAACGTGGTGACGTTTGTTGCCTACGACGGGACTACGTAGAGGCTAGTAGCCAATAGCTTTGGTCTTGTAATGTGATCTGAGCATGCGTAGCACTTTGTCCGGTCGGACAACCGTACACACGATCGGATTTGGTGTGATCGGACCGTGTTGTCGGCAAACCTATCCAGCAGGAGATAAGACTTTGTCCGTCGGACAATCCGACGTACACTGTCCGATGGTGCATACACACGGTCTGATTTTTCAACAACATTGTCCGATCGGACAGAATCCATGAAAAAGTCCGACCGTGTGTATGGGGCTTTACTGTTATATACAGGAGAATACAATAACCCTTGAATTGTCGGATCGAAATGCAGAGTACCAAGTTGAAATTAGGAAAAAATCAAAGGTATAAACAGGGAAAAGGGGGAGCATTCCAGAAGAGAGATGGTTGGGGGAGACCCCAATAGATTACCGATAGAGGAAATTGTGGTGGGGAAAAATAAGGGAGGTAGCACAAGACAATATGTGGAGGCAAGTATAAACTAGGGAGAAAAAGAAAGGTTATTAGCAGACTTGCTCACCCCTCTATAAAGACCAAAGGTCTTGATCAAATCTCCCCTGTTTATCATTGAGTTTAGCTTCTAATTTTTCATGCAGGGGGACTGAATTCATCCTATTCGGTATCATTCAAAGAAAGGGTAGGCGTCTTGCCTTGGCAATCATCTGTTTTGCCGTTGAAAGGGGATGTAGGATCAGTTTAAAGCTACCTTTAGGTATACCTGGATATTTAAGGTTCAGGAGAGGATGTGAGGCTAAAAAAGGGACACAGGGATCTGAGAGTTCAGAGATGATCTTTCCTAAATTGGTCCACCACATTTGGAAAAAGGTGGCCAGTTGACTGCAGCAAATCTAGAGGGAACTAGGCACCATCTATTCAGGAACTTGTAGTAGGTTTTGATGGCTAGTACATTCGTGGAGCAGGATTTGGTCGTTCCCCAGATTTGGGAGTAATCATGTGTATCCAACTCTACACGTGAATCAGCTGACCATTTTTGAGTATAGGTAAGAAGGTATGTGGAAGAAGTGGATAGGAGTTAGGAATAAATGAGGGAGATGAGTCCAGGTGAATAGGGTTGTTAGAGTCAAATAAGGACAGCATTCTAGGTCCGTCTGGATAGCGGGTATGAGAATGTAGGAAATGTACCGAAAAAGTTTATGATGCAGTAATTCTTTTTCTTGCTGTAATGCCGCGTACACACGAGCGGATTTTCTGTCAGAAAAATCTTGGATGTTTTTTCCGATGGATTTCCGCTCAAGCTTGGCTTGTATACACACGGTCACACAAAAGTTTGCTGAACTTTCGACCATCAAGAATGCGGTGACGTACAACACTACGACGAGCCGAGAAAATTAAGTTCAATGCTTCCGAGCATGCGTCGAATTGTTTCCGAGCTCTCATCTCTCTTTTGCTGGCCGAATTTTTGATCGTGTGTACACAGCATAAAGCCCCATACACACGCGCGGACAATCCGTGGACCAGGTCCGTCGGACCATGTCCGTCATACTTTGTCTGATGTTGGTTTTGCGTACACACGATCGGACAAAGTTGTCGGAAAATCCGATCATTCTGAACGTGGTGACGTTTGTTGCCTACGACGGGACTACGTAGAGGCTAGTAGCCAATAGCTTTGGTCTTGTAATGTGATCTGAGCATGCGTAGCACTTTGTCCGGTCGGACAAGCGTACACACGCTCGGATTTGGTGTGATCGGACCGGGTTGACGGGAAATCTTTCCAGCAGGAGATAAGACTTTGTCCGACGGACAAACCGACGAACACTGTCCGATGGTGCATACACACGGTCTGATTTTTCAACAACCTTGTCCGATCGGACCAAATTGATGAAAAAGTCCGACCGTGTGTATGGGGCTTTAGAGTGCAAAGGATTTTACTCCATCTTCAGTGACTAGATATCTCCCATGTGTGTCATGGATGTTTTATAGGAAATGTGCAGTATGTGTATAGTATATAAATACTTATAAATACAATCACATGACCTTGTTTTCTAACAGAGCTATGTGACCACCATGTCAATCCTAACCCTAACTATAAAACCTATACCCTTGTTTATGAACAATTTTGGGAAAGCAAAAACTCTCAGTTTGCTCTTATCCCAATGCCCTCTGCCAATTCATTTTTGATTGGTAAATTTTGTTTTTACTAACATTTTATGTTGTATTAAGGAATTAATTATTATAATTATTATATAATTATTATTATATTTTTCACATCGCTTTGCAAAAAAGGAGGACAGTACAGTTACAAAATCAATTGAGGCAAGAGGGTTAGAAGGGCCCTGCTGGCTAGAATGTACGATGACTGTATATATTAGGATAGAAAGACCATTTACAGTAGCCATGACAAAAAGAAAAATATTAATGTAACGTGCCTGGCTTTTAGGATATTATATTCAATATCAGGCAACTAATTTTAATAAGTTGGCCTCTAAACCAGGCCACTTCAAAATGTGTTGACTTGCATATCTTTGCCAGGTTATTTCTCTATGCCAGCAGAACTGCAATGATGAAACATCTGGCACACAAGTAGGCACAGGGGAGCATATTAGCAGTCCAGACATAATAATATGAAAGGCATGGTATTATGAAAATTTACAATTAGTTAAAGAGTCTGCTTTCTGGTTGACATTCAAAGCTATCACAAAGTAAAGTAGCATATTTAGCAAAGGCTGGATGCAGACTTTGTGTCCTAATATAATAGCCTTTTTTGGTCTTGGTGTCATTTGCATTCTTCTGTATTTTGTGTTTGAAAATTTTACTAAGGCTCCTAAAGGCACCAAAAGCAATCCGCAGTGCTCTGCATAGTGTTTTATAGATGCCATTTACCATGCCAATAAAGATTAAACAAGAAGCCTTGTATCTTTCAGAATGGCATAGTTTTATTCTGCAGGAAATAAACATTCAACATCATTTATATAAAGGTTTGTCATTTGTCATACAATCTTTTTCTAACAGAAGTTTGCATGGCACAGTGTCGCAGCACCATTTCCGACATGTATGTTTGTGTTCATATATAGAAATGTGTTAGTAAAGTTGACATCTGTGCAAAATCCTTGTTTAGGGCTCTGCCTGTGGGTGTCAAAGTTCACTTTGTAATTAGAGCAAGTAATAGTTTCCTTTAAGAGGAAGAGGCTATTAATATGTCAAAACCTTGGTGCCATATGGCTTTGATAGCACCTTGCAGAGAACTAGCACACGTCCTGGGTTATAAACTAGCTAGTGATGATCACAAAATGTCAATACAAAAGTGTAGGCAGATGTGTTTACCCACATTTATGCCAGTTATGCATTCTTTAAAAACATACCGAAATTTATTTTTAGGTAGCAATTGGATCTGCATGTATAATAACCTCTTACTGTTGCCTGCACAGCATAAATCAGACTGGTACAGAAAGGCAACAGACAGACTTTGCTACACTGTGCACAGAGTTCTGAAAGATGGGAGCTGTAAAGTGAGGGCTGACATCATCAGTGTGTTTCTACTCATTTATTATTCAGTCCCAGACTGGCGTGGTCACTGACCAAGCTCTAATGTTTTAAATGCAGTATATTTAACGTCACTTCCTCACAAAGCCACATACTAAGATCCCCAGACACTGGCATTCCACTCAACCTTCTACCATTTAGGAATGGGTTACAGAACTAGACTTCATGTCCTGTGTGGAACTACACTTGGCTCTTGATAGTGATAGAGTTGGCATGTATACTTAGATGTGGGTCACATACTGTAGATGGTTTCAAACCTCCCAGGGCTTCATCTCTTATTGATTTCATAGGCTTCTACATTGACTTACTCAAGGACAGTGTAGAAGGATTGCCTCTTACCATTCCCCTTCTACCTCTTTCCCCTTTTCCTCCCTTCCTTGCTAGCTACCTTCTCCTCTTATTTGTCTTAGTTATCCCTCCTTTGGCTTTCTTAGACTGTGTCAAACTTCCCAGGACTTCACAAATTTGTTATTGATTTCATTGACTTCTACATTGACTTACTCAATGAGAGTGTTTGGGGAGTAGAATTGCCTCTTACAATTCCCCTTCCACCCCCCCCCTTCCTTGCCAGCTACCTTCTCTTATTTGTCTTAGTGCTCCCTCTTTTGGCCTTGTTCCCACTGGTCCATAATAGACTGTTTCAAACCTCCCAGGACTTCACAGATCTCTTACTGATTTTATAGACTTCTAGGTTGACTTTCTCATTGAAGGTGTTCGGGAAGGAGGATGGCCTTTTACTATTCTCCTTCCACTTTTTTCCCCTTCTCCCCCATTTCTTGCTAGCAACCTTCTCCTCTTATCTGTCTTGGTTCTCCCTCCTTTGGCCTTGTTCAGACAGGCCAATTACATGGTTGCCCTGTGCAGGGCCATGTTTTGGCAGCATGGGGATGCACAGATGTTCTGTGCATCCCTGTTCCGGCAGTCCCATTGTTGTTGTTTTGGGCAGCTGCATGGACACAGCTGCTGTGTGCCAATATTACATGCATGTTGGTGCAGTTGCATGTCCCCAAACTAACCCTGGGTGCGTTTGGGGCCGTGCACCCCCTTGGATGTCCGATTGGAAGCAGCAGCTGTAATCGCCCCTTGTGAACAAGGCCTTTTTCTCCTCTCTCTATGTATCCTACTACTTTGCTTCTACTTATTCTTGGTCTGTTTATTTGCTTACATGTGCTATATCCTTATGTGACCACTCTTTGTACTTGCATACATGACACTTTTGTCTGCCTGTAAAAACTTTAATAACTCAGCTAGAAAATAAAATTTCAGCTAAACAAAATTACACATTGTTTGACAGGTAAGGCACTTACTTGTACATATATTAGCTGTGAATGAACCTGTTTGCCTTTATTCAGTTTACGCACAGTTGGCACCAATACAAATGGACAAATTATTTATGCTTACTGTTAAAAGCAAGTGCAGAATAAGTACCAAGATGGTAAAGGAGACGCCCTGCTGTTTGCAGGTCTACCATTTTCCATTGCCAATAGCAGTATTTGTAAAACTATGGTGATTGGTCTATGAGTCACCGTGTACTTGCTCATGTACTTATGTAAATAGGAATGTAGAAGTGGAAATACTGAAAACAGAGGACAGTCCAATTAAAAAGGTGGAATATAACACTCAGGCTAACGTTTTAAAGTAGAACTACCAAAACCAAAGATAAATAATTATCTATGACTAGAGAACAGGCTGTGTTGTTAGGTACTATATTAAAAATACTTCTGTTTGTAAGGAGAACAAAGCTTGCTGATATTTGCCTAAAAGCTCCATTATTATTGCTTGTACAGCTAAAAGGAATTTTCAGCGATAAGTAAGACAGAAGGCTATTCATTTTGTTTTGGATCACATACAACTGTGAAAAAATAAGTTTAGAAAATCTCAGGAGTTATTTAGATTTCTACATTAACAGTGCTTAAAGCAGGGTTTCACCTTAAAAAAAATGTTTTTTAAAAGTCAGCAGCTAAAAAAAAAGTCGCTGCTGACTTTTAATAAGTACACTTACCCTCCCAGGGCGCCCGCGATGTCGTTCGTGGAGGCCGAGTTGTCCCTCGGCTATCCGGATCCAGCGCCGCCATCCTCAGTAAGGGAAACGGCTTCCCGTTTCCTACTGCGAATGCGCGAGTCGGCGCGTGGCCTACTGCGCATGCACGAGTCGGCGCGCGGCCTACTACGCATGCGCAAGTCTTATTTGTGAATGGGGAACACGATGTGTTGTGGGACACAGTTCCCATAACACACCGTGCCCCATTCACCTGAAGACGGAAGAAGAGAAGATCACCGCGGCGCTGGAGGAGGCAGATTAGGACGATCTGCCTAGCAACAGCCATTTCTGGTAAGTAAAAAAAAAAATTTTTTTTTTAATTTTTATTTTAAATTGTTACTAAAATTTTTTCAAGTTTTCATTTTCAGGGTGTCCCACCACTTTAACCACTTGCCGACCAGCCGCCGCAGTTGTACTGCGCCGAATGGCACGGTTGGGCGAAGCGACGTTATGTAATGTCGCTTCGCCCTGTGGCCACTAGGGGCGCGCACCCCCTGCTCGCCCACGGAGCCGATGCTTGTGCCCGGCAGTCGCAATCACCGCCGGGCTCCCGCGATCGCTTGGGGCACACAAAGAACCGGGATCTGTGTGTGTAAACACACAGTTTCTGGTTCTCTGAGGGGAGAAGTGACAGATCGTCTGTTCATACAGAGTATGAACAGCGATCTATCTCTTCCCCTACACAGTCCCCTCCCCCTTCGGTTAGAAACACACGGAACAAAATCAACCCCTTGATTGCCCTCTAGTGCTAACCCCTTCCCTGCCAGTGACATTTTTACAGTAGTCAATGCATTTTTATAGCACTGATTGCTGTAAAAATGCCAATGGTCCCAAAAATGTGTCAAAATTGTCCGACGTGTCCGCCATAATGTCGCAGATCGCCGCCATTACTAGTAAAAATGAAAAAATAATGAAAATTCCATAAAACTATCCCCTATTTTGTAGACCCTATAACTTTTGCGCAAACCAATCAATATACGCTTATTGCGATTTTTATTTTACCAAAAATAGGTAGAAGAATACATATCGGCCTAAACTGAGGAAAAAAATTGTTTTTTTTATGTTTTTTGGGGATATTTATTATAGCAAAAAAGTAAAAAATATTGCGTTTTTTTTAAAATTGTCGGCCTTTTTTTGTTTATAGCGCAAAAAATAAAAACCACAGAGGTCATCAAATACCACCAAAAGAAAGCTCTATTTGTGTATGTCTTTTGATTGGGCTATATTGTGTTTCCACAGAATTCTGTTCTGAAAAGCTGTGTACCCATTATGGAAACTTCCCGGAACTTCTTGTCCAGATGACTGATATCAGAAAGAATAGGAAGTGAAGGAAAATCTCCAAGAACGGAACACTGCATTTAATAGCCAAAGCAGTATTTAATACCTTCCTTTGCCCCTGCCAAAGTGATTTCACTTCCCTTCCTATTCTGTCTGATAAAAGTTTGTGGGTAATAAAAATTAGACAGTGGCTCTAAAACTTCCCTATTTTATTTAAAACTAAAATAAATTGCCTGGAGTTGTTTTTCCAAACAATACATCCTACAAAAAGCTCACTACTGGCACATCTAAAACATAAGAAGTCTCTGAGATTTATGCCTGTGCATTTACAAGGTTCCAACAATAAAGGGTTTGATTTCTAACCTTTTTCTACTCTATCTAAATAAAAGGTTTTGGCTGTCACGGAAGGACAGGAACATATCTGCAATTATGGTGGGAAGGCAGTCGTATCCGCCCCTTCTGGAGAAGGATCTTTCAGATTTATAATGAAATCTACGATGACTTTCACTCCCTCCCTCCCCTAAAATTGTTCTATTATCTATTCTCCCGGGTTTGGTCAAGTCCCAAAAAACTAACCTCAGATTCTTTCTTTCAGCTGCTCACAACCTCATCACTAAATTTTGGAAGACTGATACTACCCTCCCTCTCCGTAGGTAGGTTGATATTCTCAATGACACCATGCTCATGGCGCTACTTCCAGCTCAGACATTTTGTTTTATCTCTACCACAGCCGTTGAGAGGAGGCTGTGGATAAGATGTGCGATTCGGAGACAACACGGGGAGGGATCTCCCAGATCTATAAGATTCTCCAGCAAGAAAATGGGCTGCAGATACCGCCATACATAAAAAATTGGGAGCAGGAAATAGGTCCACGGGGTGAAAACTTAGAGGTTAGGAAAATATTAAAATTAGTACACGTATCCACTGTAAATATCGGAATGATTGAAACCAACTACAAATGTTTAACTAGGTGGTACAGGACACCTAAAACAGTAGCAAAATATCAAAGGGGCAAACTACGGAATGCTGGAGGGGATGTAAGCAAACAGGGACGATGGCACATATATGGTGGAGTTGCCCGAAGATCATAACTTAGTGTAGGGAAATATTAAGATATATTAAGGACATAACTAATATCCAGATACAGTGGCGGCCCGTCCATAGGGGGCGCCTGGGCGCTGCCCCCCCCCCTTCCAGGCAGCCACAAAAACAAAAAAAATTTATTACTGCCCTTTAAAAAAAAATACAAAAAAAAGTTCCTTAAGTGCACTGTGTTCGGACGCCGGACACAGTCCGACACCAGACACAGTGCCCTTATGGGAAGCGCCAGGTCTATGCAATCATGAGATTTGCGGGCGTTTAGCCCGCCTTGCAGTGTTTTCTGAAGCGGCGAGTAGCATCCGCCCGGCCATAGTAACATATACTACAGGCGGCGGGCGGAAGCTACTTCGGCGCTTCAGATTTGACTGACATCTGACCTCAGTTAGATGTCACTTCCTGTCTCTGTCTCCCATTGCGCCCGGGAGAGGAACCAGGAAGTATCATCAGCGCTGCCATTGGAAGGAGACACCGCAGGAGAGGACAACAGCAAGGTAAGTACAGTGGTTGCATTTAATGGGATTTCATTTGGGGGGGACACAGGCACTAAGGGGGTGTCTATACTGATGGGGGGTCTGCACTAAGGGGGGATTCTATACTGATGGGGGGTCTGCACTAAGGGGGATTCTAAACTGCAGGGGGTTTGCACTAAGGGGGTGTCTATACTGATGGGGGTCTGCACTAAGGGGGGTGTCTATACTGTGGGGGTCTGCACTAAGGGGGGATTCTATACTGATGGGGGGTCTGCACTAAGTGGGGGATTCTCTACTGCAGGGGTTTGCATTAAGGGGGTGTCTATACTGATGGGGGGTCTGCACTAAGGGGGGTGTCTATACTGTAGGGGTCTGCACTAAGGGGGGATTCTATACTGATGGGGGATCTGCACTAAGAGGGGAGATTCTATACTGATGGGGGGTCTGCACTAAAGTGGGGATTCTTTACTGCGGGGGTTTGCACTAAGGGGGTGTCTATACTGATGGGGGGGGTCTGCACTAAGGGGGGTGTCTATACTGTGGGGGTCTGCACTAAGGGGGATTTTATACTGATGGGGGGGTCTGCACTAAGGGTGGGATTATATACTGCAGGGGTTTTCACTAAGGAGGTGTCTATACTGATGGGGGTGTCTATACTGATGGGGGGGTCTGCACTAAGGGGGATGTCTATACTGTGGGGGTCTGCACTAAGGGGGATTCTATACTAATGGGGGGTCTGCACTAAGGGGGGGATTCTGTAATGATGGGGGGTCTGCACTAAGGGGGAATTCTATACTGCGGGGGGTTGCACTAAGGGGTGTCTATACTGATGGGGGGTCTGAACTAAGGGGGGTGTCTATACAGTGGGGGTCTGCACTGATGGGGGAGTCTGTATTAATGGGGGTGTCTATACTAAGTGGGTGTCTATACTGTGGGGGTCTGCACTAAGGGGGGATTCTATACTGATGGGGGGGGGTCTGCACTAAGGGGGGTGTCTATACTGTGGGGGTCTGCACTGATGGGGGAGTCTGTATTAATGGGGGGTGTCTATATTAAGGGGGTGTCTATACTGTGGGGGTCTGCACTAAGGGGGGATTCTATACTGATGGGGGGTCTGCACTAAGGGGGGATTCTATACTGATGGGGGTGTACACTAAAGGAGGGGTGTCTGCACTAAGAGGGGGATTCTACACGGATGGGGGTGTCTGTACTTAGGGGGGGGGTCTATACTGACGGAGGGTGGTCTGTACTGAGGAAGGGGGGTCTGTTCTTAGTGTGGGGGATCTATACTGTGGGAGGGGGATCTATACTGTGGGAGGGGGGTCTGTACTGAGGAAAGGGGATCTATACTGTGGGAGGGGGGTCTGTACTTAGTGAGGGGGGGTTTGTACTGAGGGAGGGGGGGGTCTGTACTGAGGGGGGGCTATAGTTGGTGGAGGGGGGGGGTGACACCAATGTTTTCCGCACCAGGTGACACCAACCCTAGTGACGCCACTGCAGGCAGGCTGCATTTGGGGGGGGGGGGGCACAGGCAGGTTGCATTTGGGGGGGGACACAGGCAGGCTGCATTTGGGGGGGGGCACAGGCAGGCTGCATTTGGGGGGGCACAGGCAGGCTGCATTGGGGGGGGACACAGGCAGGTTGCATTTGGGGGGGCACAGGCAGGCTGCATTTGGGGGGGGGGACACAGGCTGCATTTGGGGGGGGGACACAGGCAGGCTGCATTTGGGGGGGGGGGGTAGAGGGTGCATTTGGGGGGACAGAGGCTGCATTTGGGGGGGGGAAAGGGGCTGCATTTGTGGGGGGGGGGGGCAGAGGCTGCATTTGTGGGGGGGGCAGAGGCTGCATTTGGGGGGGGGCAGAGGCTGCATTTGGGGGGGGGGGGGAGGGGGGGGGGGGGGGCAGAGGCTGCATTGGGGGGGGGGGCAGAGGCTGCATTTGGGGGGGGGACACAGGCAGGCTGCATTTGGGGGGGTAGAGGCTGCATTTGGGGGGGACAGAGGCTGCATTTGGGGGGGGGGGCAGAGGCTGCATTTGTGGGGGGGGGACAGAGGCTGCATTTGTGGGGGGGCAGAGGCTGCATTTGTGGGGGGGGGGCAGAGGCTGCATTTGGGGGGGGGGCAGAGGCTGCATTTGGGGGGGGGGCAGAGGCTGCATTTGGTGGGACAGAGGCTGCATTTGGTGGGACAGAGGCTGCATTTGGTGGGACAGAGGCTGCATTTGGTGGACAGAGGCTGCATTTGGTGGGACAGAGGCTGCATGTAAGGAGGGACTCTGCTGGTCTGCTGGCCTGATGGCATCTGGTTATAGGCGACGTGGCTAGTAAAAAAGCTTAGGGCTCCCACTGATTCTGCATTATGGTGAGTTGAATGATTTAATTTTATATTACAATGTAATAATAGAAATAATGCGCTTCAATCATCCTGACACCATAACAACCATGGTGTCGGGATGATTGAAGTGCTAACACCAGGTGTTTGAAGTATATTTATCTGCTGATCGTTAAACTTTCTAGAATACACATTTCTATTGTTGTGTAGGATCTGGGCCTGCTGTCCCTTCATTCCTCTCTCCCTCTCCCTCCATCCCTCGTTCACCTCAGACGCTAACCACACCACCTTAGAGCCACGCCCACTATTTTGCTCAAACCACGCCCATTTTCACCAAGTGGGAGGGGTCAAATAGGAAGGGCGGGGTCTGGCGCCCCCCATCCTAAAACTTCACCAGCCGCAACTGTCCAGATACCCGAAGACCCTTGGGTATGCCTATTTCATGGGGTAGAGACCCCATTAAAAGAATATAGTAATTCCTTGACAATCCATCTGTTCAATGCAGCAAAGAGTTTGATCCCGAAAAAATGGAAGACAGTAGAAAGCCCTAAAATAAGGGAATGGTTTGACAAAATAGATGAAATATATGGAATGGAGGGACTTAGAGCAGGAGAGGAGGGAGGAAGACGGCGTTTCAACAAGAGGTGGGAGGAATGAAAAACATTTAAACCAACGAGAAAATACAGTGGGTTGTATGGGTTGTAGAGGGAAGTAGGAAGGTAGAATAGGTTGGGGGGGGGGGGGGGGGCGGGCGGGGAGGAAGTAAGGGGATAGAGGTAATAAATAGGAAAGTCAGAGGTTTTATATTTTGTGTTATTGTTGGGGAGGGCATTGTTGCTCTCTCTAATGTTAATGCTGTTTCAATGACAATTGTGAAATAAATAAATAAAGTATTAAAAAATAAAGAATTGTGTACGCCAAACTATGGTACCAAAAAGACTCCATAGGTGACGCTTTAGAAGCCTTTACTAAATAAAAAAAAATTAAAAAAGAAGTACCCCTAGATGTGCTGGTATGTCTGGGTTCTCTTTATTCCTAGCTAAACACTGCAAGTATGGTGTAATACGCCTTTTGTGTAATACACAGAATGTTGAAGAAATGTCAAAGAATAAGTGACAGACAAAACAGTCAACAGAAAAGAGTTTGATGGGATTAATTGATTTAAGCTCTAATTAGCCATTTTTATGGTAATTTTGTATGCTTCAAGTGTAATTATAGCCCATATGTTCTTCTAGTTTTGGGTAGAGTTTGGCAGTGTTAGAACCTGGTAAGTTTTTATTTGCTGCTTGCATTACTATTTTGGACATTTACTTTCAGCTTCCCACAAAAACAGAAATATAGGAAAAAAATATCTAGATTTAAACTAGACTAGAATAGTTAAAGAGAAACCTATTACAGTGATAACTGTGAAAAATGGTATATCTCCTCATTAGTAATGACATAGCTCCCAACTGTCCCTGATTTCGAGTGACTGTCCCTGATTTGGAACAAAGTCCCCCTGTATAATATGGTCTGCCAATATAAAGGAATAGTAGTGGTAAAAAAAGCACTTGTGGGTTTAAACAATAATTTTTTTTGTATAATTCTCTGTTAAGGGGGCGTGGCAGGAGGTGTGTCCTATGCCTACATACGTTTGCTAATAGGCGTCCCTCATTCCCATCTCAAAAAGTTGGGAGGTATGGTGATGAGCTTCTTTCGTGTGAACCTAGATGTTAGCTTTCATTACTGCACCCATGAGCTATGGGCAGGGGATTGCCCATCTCCCAGCTGCATGTATACAAAAGGGAAGGGATGCTCGTGACATCATTGACCTAGTATAGCCACGTGCCCATATTAGCTACATGATGCCATAAACATCTCTGCCTCTTTATGTACAACAGCTGCGGGTGGGGAATCTCCTGCCCATAGCTTATTGGCCCAGCAATGACAGCTAACTCCTGGGATCAGTACATACCCGAGCCTGAACCCAAGCTAATCACTACTCTTTCTTTTAGTGGAGATTTCTTCCTACTTCCTGTTGTGTCTCTAGGACAGAAAGTGAGAAAACTCCCTAAATAAGGACACACTCTAGTATTAAGGAGCACTAAAAACAAAAGTCCAAACCACTTAGAGGTGTATTTGAAATGTTTATTGGTTAACCACCTCCTTGCCGCCGTATAGACAAATGACGGCGGGGTGTCTCTCTTGTACTGGTACAACATCATATGATGTCGTCCCATTGTCGTGGCACGTTGCGTCCCGGGACATGGCACATCCCAGATCTCGGTACAGAGCTGATGACGAGGCTCTTTACCCATGTGATCAGCTGTGTTCAATCACAGCCAATCATATGTAAACAAGGAAATGCGGTTATCATCTTTTCTCTCCTTACACTGACAGCATATGAGGAGAGGAGAGCCGATCAGTGGCATTCCCTCACTGGGGAAACCTGAACAGATAATCAGGGCACTAATCATCAGTGCCCTGATTATCAGTTCAGCCCCAACAGTGCCTAGCAGTGATGCCAGTCAGTGCTCATCAGTAATGCCAGTCAGTGCTGCCTTTCAGTGCCCATCAGTGCCGCTTCATCAGTGCCCATCAGTGCCGCCTCATCAGTGCCCATCAGTGCAGCCTATCAGTGCCCATCAGTGCAGCCTCATCAGCGCACATCAGTAAAGAAGAAAAATTACTTATTTACAATTTTCTAACAGAAACTAAGAAAAACTTTTTTTTTCTTCAAAATTTTCAGACATTTTTAGTTTTTTTTAGCAAAAAATAAAAAACACAGTGGTGGATAAATACCACCAAAAGAAAGCTCTGCCTCAAAAAAAATATAACAATTTCATATGTGTACAGCGCTTCATACTATTTTATGATTTCTATTGCTATTATTTTATTTATTATTTTAATATTCTTATGGCTATTATATACTAAATTGTTATTTTTAATTGATTGACATACACCACTGCAACATTTTATATGAGATTTTTTAGGTATGTTTCACTTTTTATTGTTCTCTTGTATATTAGCCCTGAGGAAGGGAGAGACTTTTGCCCCGAAATGTGTTGGCTTTACTTGATACTCTTAATCAATAGACATTTCAAATAGACCTCTGAATGGGATGGACTTTGTACTGGGCTCTCCTCAATATCCACCATGGAGCTTGTCATCTGCTTAGCATTCTTTTGGTTGCTATCAGAGAAGCAGCAGCCTGGGACCAGAAAAAGATCCATCTATACCAGCAATGGCAAACTTATGGCACACGTGCCACAGCTGGCACGCAGAGCCCTTTCTGTGGGCACGCAAGCTATCAGTCGACGGATCACCACTATTTCCTGGCAGCCGAACCTCGGAAACTCATAAGAGCTTGACAAAGGAGCGCACACTGACTGGCCAGTGCTCATGCTCCGAAACAGATCCTGGCTGTGGTGTCATCGCGCTTGACGCCATGCTCCAAGAGCATTCTAGCCCTCTCTCCTGGATCCTTCTACACACAGCTGGCTTCCAGACTCAGCAGAGCGATGTCACCAACAGTACAGCATGCCTTGTTGTTCCACAGGACTTTGGACTATATGAAATGCCTATATCTGTCTACAAAAATTTGAGTTGCTCTCCTACAATTATGTGTTTAACCACTTCAGCCCCGGACGATTTTACCCCCTTCCTGACCAGAGCACTTTTTACAATTTGGCACTGCGTTGCTTTAACTGACAATTGCGCGGTCATGCAAATAATTTTTTTTTGGTGGTATTTGATCACCTCTGCGGTTTTAATTTTTTGCGCTATAAAAAAGTGAGAACATTTTTTACAATAAAACAATATTTTTTACTTTTTGCTATAATAAATATCCCAAAAACGTTTTTTTTTTTCATCATTTTAGGCCGATATATATTCTTCTACATATTTTTGGAAAAGAAATTTTATGCAAAAGATTTATGGCATTTTTATTATTTTTTTTTACTAGTAATGATGGTGATCTACAATTTTTAGCGGTACTGTGACATTGCGACGGATAGATCAGACACTTGACACATTTCTGGGACCACTGACATTTATACAGCGATTAGTGCTATAAAAATGCATTGATTACTGTGTAAATGTCACTGGCAGGGAACACTAGGGGGCGATCAAGGGGTTAAATATGTGTTCCCTCAGTGTGTTCTAACTGTATGGGGATGTGACTTACTAAGGGAGGAGACATATCGTTGTTCCTACTTAGTAGGAACAAACGATATGTCTCCTCTGCCCTGACAGAACAGGAATTTGTTTACCCACACAAATCCCAGTGCTGGCGCACATGCACGCGATCGCGCGTGGCTGGCAGCAATTGTGCTCTCTGGCCACGCACATCGGGTCCCCTGCTGTGCAGCGGGTGCGAGCGCCCTCTGGTAGCCACTAAGGGGAAGGATGTACCCACACTGGGTTTTGCCCAGGAGAGCTATTCTGCCACAGTTTAGCTGTGCGAGCCGCTCGGGAACAGGTTCATAAATAATTTGTTATCAGTCTGCACTTAGATGCGCCTCTATATCCTTCTCTCTTGCATGTTACCTGGAGACTGCTTCAACCTTCCCCTGAAGCATGCCCTGAGCTAAGGACATATATAGCCATATAGACTTTTAAGAATATTTCTATCACCTGATGGACTGCCCATATGCGACCTGTCAATTTGAAATTCTGTCTGATTGTCATATTTAGCTTTATGCAGATAGTGAAAAAAAAGGGCAACATTCGTTCGGGCAACTGTATGAGTTTTTTTTTTTCTAAACTAAAACCTTTGCATTCAGGTTTATATGCAGTGTTGGCACTTTGAAATAAATGTAGCACCCTCTTAGGTAGGTGCCTGAGAGAGAGCATAGTTTTGGGTTTCCCTGCCTACCAGGGAGGCTATTAGGTAAATTTAGGTGTTCTCTGCCTACCAGGGAGCAGTGATCCATTGATAGGGTCTGCTCATTGTGCTCAGATGCTGCTCATGTTGTCTGGCTGTTTCACACTGGTCCAATAGGACAAGGCATATTGGACAGACAAATGAGAGCAGCGGCGTTGCAAGGGGGGTGCGGGGGGTGCGGGCCGCACCCGGGTGTCACCCGACAGAGGGGTGACACCCGGCACGGCACTGGATTGAGAGAGGCACCGCGGCTCTCTCCTCCTCCTCCGTCCACTGAGCACTATCTCTGCTCAGCGATGTTCAGTGAGGAGGAGAAATAATTGTGAGCTGTGAGGCAGACAGGCAGTTCGGGTTCCCATAGCCGAGTGCACGGCGCCCGCATGTCCTCAGGGAAGCGGCACTGCAATCCCCTATTATTGTGACAGGCAGGCAGAGATGCCGGCTGCCTATCACATTTACACTCCTCGGAGCCAAGGCTCCTCCTCCACACTGACGGGACACAACAGGAGGAAGAGCCTAGGAGGAGGGACAATGGACATCCATGTGGACAGAGCCACGCTGATCTGAGGTCTGTGAATGTAGGGGGGAGAGATGTATGCAATGTCACTATGGGCAGATATACATGGGGGGTGTACATTATGGAGATTACACAGGGGGTACATTATGGGGATTACACAGGGGGTACATTATGGGGATTACACAGGGGGCTACATTATGGGGGACTATACAGGGGGTACATTATGGAGATTACACAGGGGGTACATTATGGGGATTACACAGGGGGTACATTATGGGGATTACACAGGGGGCTACATTATGGGGGACTATACAGGGGGTACATTATGGGGGATTATACAGGGGGTACATTATGGGGGATTATACAGGGGGTACATTATGGGGGATTACACAGGGGGTACATTATGGGGGATTACACAGGGGCTACATTAGGGGGGTATGGAGATTACACGGGGGTACATTAGGGGGATTACACAGGGGGTACATTAGGGGGATTACACAGTGACAGGGGGTACATTATGGGGATTACACAGGGGGTACATTAGGGGGATTACACAGGGGCTACATTAGGGGGGTATGGAGATTACACGGGGGTACATTAGGGGGATTACACAGGGGGTACATTATGGGGATTACACAGGGGGTACATTAGGGGGATTACACAGGGGCTACATTAGGGGGGTATGGAGATTACACGGGGGTACATTAGGGGGATTACACAGGGGTACATTATGGGGATTACACAGTGACAGGGGGTACATTATGGGGATTACACAGGGGGTACATTATGGGGATTACACAGGGGGTGGTTACATTAGGGGGATTACACGGGGTGGTTACATTAGGGGGATTACACGGGGGGTGGTTACATTAGGGGGATTACACGGGGGTGGTTACATTAGGGGGATTACACGGGGGGTGGTTACCTTAGGGGAATTACACAGGGGTACCTTAGGGGGATAACACGGGGGTACTACACAGGGGGGGTTACATCAGGGGGATTAAACTGGAAGGGGATTACACTGTTACATTGGGGGGTATTTAGACTTGGGGCTCAGTCTAATATGCTTAATAATATTTTTTGTCCCAGTCCAGGCCTGGGTGACACCATTAAGAAGGAAGTGATATCCGTCTGTGATGATGTCACCCCCATCCGTGACAGTGCATGGATTGGCGCACTGGCATAAACCACGACATTTACAGGGGCTGGTTTGGAGTGCGCACCATGATGCTGCCGTCCCAAAACTAGCCTACCCAGCACCTGCAGAGCACCGTGGTAGGCTAGGCAGAAGAGAGCCTGATGCACTAGCCTGCCCAGTGTCCACTGCTCTGTCCTGCTCCTGCTGTCACTCCGCAGTGGCAGGACAGAGCACTATGGCAGGCTCGGGGGGAGAGCTGTGCTGATGCGCTAGCCTGCTCAGTGCCCCGGATTGCTCAGTGACGGGGGGGGGGGGGGGGGGTGACACCATATTTTACCGCACCAGGTGACACCAACCCTAGTGACGCCACTGAATGAGAGCATAGGCGTAGTTACAGCCATGGCCTCAAGGCGTGCTGGGTGACTTTATATATGCCTAGGGCACATGTGCTCGGGGTCTTCAGCTGGAGAGCGGGGTTCCGGAGGGAGGGGGCTGCTGCTCTTTCTCTGTACAGGCTGCCATGCGGTCTCAGGTGGTCGACCTGAGGGCTGGAACTGCGGAAGCTGCAACCCAGACGTCCTGTAGAGCTGACTAGGTGGGAGACGAGTCTAGAAGGATCTGTTCTTGGCAGACTTGCGTCTAAGGGCCTGTTCTGTGAGGGCCATCCCTTCAGGCTAGTAAAGTCAGTGGACGGGTGTCAGCCAAAGGGGAATACTAATGAGTGTCCTGAAGCAAAGTGGTGCATTGAGTCTGCTGCCAGAGCAAGCAAAGGACTTATCTTCCCACACAGCTATAGTGTGGTCCAGCAGTGAATCTGATATCCGACTCAATTTAATGAGGTCAAGTGAGAGTTGTCCTTGTCTGTGCATAGTTCAAGTTGGAGTATCCCACTAAACCCTTCTCCTATCCAAGTTCTACCAATAAATACCAAAAAAAAACAAATACCCTAGACCAGTGATTGTGAACCTTGGCACCCCAGATATTTTGGAACTACATTTCCCATGATGCTCAAGTACACTGCAGAGTGCATGAGCATCATGGAAAATGTAGTTCCAAAATATCTGGGGTGCCAAGGTTCGCCATCATTGCCCTAGACTGATCATTGAATAACGAGCAGAAGAGTGTACGGATGAAAGTGTGAAAATACTCAAGTGTCTGTTCTGTCTGGAAGACTATTCTCAGCAACCCCTATGGGGGCAGTACTACATAAATACGTTGGTTTTGTGTTGCAGTTTGGGCACTCAGGCTTAAAAAGGCTTGCCATCACTGACCTTCACTGCGTATGAGCCACTTTAAAGGAGGACTTCATTGTGTATTCACCAGTACCAAACCTCGCCTCTATTTGTCCAGAACTATCATACACACATCAGAAAAATAGGCACGCAGAAAATGATAAAAACTGGACTATAGTTCTATCCTCTTCTCATTGGAAAGATTTGCCCTGATCTCTATTTAACTTGTCCCCCAAAAGCTAAAGGGAACAACAGGAAAGCTGCAGAAATCCATCAAGACTATTTTGACAAATGATAAACTACAGGATATTTTTATATAATCCAAGATTTTAATCTGGCCTGGGTTGACCTGCACCAGAGCAAAACATTCCAGCCTGACCTTCAGGTCTCAGTTGCAGTGCATGATGCTTGCAAGAGCTAATAAGATTGGGGCCTGCACATAGAGAAATGGGGGGGGAGATTTGTCTAGTCGCAGTAGATGAGGTGATGAAGAAACAGCACTATTACAAGGAAAGAGAATGAAGTTTGTGGATGATTCTGTCATCTTTCCAGGAGCTGTATCAAAATAATGAAGAATTTATTGAGTCTCATTATTTACTCTCTCCTCCCTCCCACAGCAGCTCACACATACAGTCTTCTTCCCGCTCTGCTTCTCTTTCCGTTTCCAACACCCCCTCTCTCTCGCGCTCTCTCTCTCTCTCTCACTCTCTCTCTTTTTCCCTCCATCAATCTACCTCCTTCTTGCACATAATTTCTCCCCAGTAAAATGCACACACAGTAACACACGATTCCCCAGGGAGCCGCTGATTAATGTTTTGGGGTATTTTTAGCTGGGACATAAAACATGGGAAAAGGTTAAGGATGCAGTGATGGAGGGAATGAGAGAAGGGGAGGAGGAGAGGGAAGGAGAATGAGGTAGAAAGAAATAATGAGTGAGCGGTAAAGGAAGATGCTTAGTCAGTCATTGGCAGTGTGATACTTTTCCCTCGTCCTTTGCTTTCCTTGGATCCCTCTTCCTCCATCCTACAGACTTCCTCATTCCCACACTCTTCTGTAACCATGCACTTATGGATTCTGTACTTAATTAAACAGAATCCTAATTCAAACTGACCACAAAGACTTCCCAGGGGAAAGGGAAAGATGATACTAGAGATATAAGAGGGGTGGAGAGCGCAATGAAATTTGGAGAGATGAGGGATAAAGGGGAAATGCATTCACAGAAATGTATGCTGTCTGTGCTGATTACATGTCACTGTCATGGAGTGTTGACTAAAAATGCATTGCGTCAGGACATACCCATAACCCACACACCGCAAATTGCACACAGAGCACATAATTGCATTAATTAACGCCATAACACAAACATATTCTGATTGCCCCTGCTCCTCAATTCATATAACAGCAATATACAAAGGCACCCACTAATAAACCTAAACATAATTACAAAGTACATCTGACATGAAGACATTAAACAATTCATGTTTACGTAAATGTAAAGACATTTCTGCGTGAAGGATTATGCATATTCACTATGTATATAATGCACATCATATGAGGTTATTCATTAAACATGTATCTACAGTATATTTAAAGGTGTGTTGCGTGTAGCTCTGTGTAATTATAGGACAGTATGTGAGGGAGTATGTGTATGCATAAAAGTGTCTCTGGTCACCCTTCCCACTATCTACCGCCTTGCTTTTTCATCTCTATAATTTGTAACCTCAAAGTTTAATTTCTGACCTTCACAGTGTAACCGAAAACCACACAGGAAATAATCCCACACACATTTAAAAGCAAAAAAAAAAACACCCTTAAAGGGAACCTGTACTGAGAGACGCATGCAGCAAGTGAAGTCAGAACTCCTGATCTTTATACTTGTTCTAGGTTGGTGATTCAGAAACCAATGTACCCACTAGGGCACCAATCCACTGATGCTTTATCACCAGTCCACATTTCCCTAACAACCCAAAATTTTCAAAATCCAATTTTCATTGGGACAGAAGGTGAGGTGAAATCTTCTGAACAGGGGCACAGACAGCAAAACAAATGTTACAGGGGTGATAACTCTTCCCAATGTTCTCCAAAAAGCTTAAAAATAGATTTTTTGGCTGGAGCTACACTTAAAATTTTTTACCTGTTCCGACTTACAAACAGATTCAACTTAAGAACAAGCCTACAGTCCCTATCTCGTTTGTAACCCGGGGACCCCCTGTACTAGGGCACCAATCTGCCAGGAAATTGGCATTTTTCAGAAGTAGGTCAAGTAGTGAAAACAGTTCTGTCAGTACAGCTTGCATTTTAAAATGGATCTCCAAGAAGCAGAACTAGAAGAAACAAAAGTAAAAAAGTAAACCCCTGCGTTGTCATTTCCAGGTTATGGATCTCCCAAAACTTTAGTACAACGCTTCTGGTTCAAACTGTCTCTACATCCTCTACATTCTTCTTGTTTTATTTGCAGCACTCCTTCTCTTGGGGTGGTGAGGAATGAGACCATAAGTAGTGTGGCAGGCTAACATTTCCATCTCAGGGTCTGTTTTTTACTTTATGGCAGAGTGAAAAAAAAGTTGGGTGCCAGTCACGTTGGTTTTTTTTTACAATTATTGCTGAACTCAATTGCAAATGAGAGAGTTTAGGGGTGCAGGATACCCAAAAAGAGCACAAAGCTAGGACAGGTATACTCAAAGTAATAGGCCTATTAAGAGCATCCTTTTGGTAATTGCAGGCCCTGTAAGAGCAGCAACACAAGTCTATGACCCTGTAAGAGCAGTCACAGTCTTTCCTTTAATTTACAGTGTATTGCTCTCTAATCGATCTCGCCCTTAACCCTCTGATAGCAGTCAAAGATAACTTGATTGATGGTCAATGAATCCTTCTTACAATGTCCAAACGTAGCTTCTACCCAGCTTCTCTAGGACACTCTACAGCAGCCTTTTTCAACTAGGGTTTCTCCAGAGGTTGCTAGGAGTTCCTTGAGCAATGAGCTTATTAGCTATCTGTAAAGAGATTCTTTTTTGTACTAACCCCCAATGTAAGAATCATACTTCCCACTGACTACTAGACTAACGTACTGTAAATTGTAGATATTGAAATTATTGGCAGGGCTTCCCTCAGACCTATAAGTAATTTCAAGGGTTCATCGCTTTTAAAAAGGTTGAGAAAGGCTTCTCTACAGTAAGGAGATTCCTTGCAGCCCAGCTACCATTTTCAGGCCTTGCACATCTGGCACATTCCCCAGGCTCGGACAAGGCCCATGTAGAGATCTTGGAAAGTATATACTGCGCTGTGAACAATGTGAATAACAAAGCAGCCAACACTGCTATAGACTGATAGCAAAAAATAGATAGGGAAACAGAAAGTGTAGCGCTGAGTTAAAGTGAAACCATACACAATGTTTCTATATATGAACAGAAATTATGAAGTTCCAATGAAAACCTTAAGTGTACAATAAATATGTAAATTTCTTGCAACTAATAAAGTGATAAGTCCATACAAAGAAAAAGACCCGTGTACAATAAAAATAAAAAAATGTTCAATTTGTGATCAACTTGGTGTACGAAGACAGCCAGCCACTAGTGGGACTCTTCTGGACTGATAGCAAAAGGAAACACCACCACCGTGATAATGAGAGGAGGCTTACCAGATGGTATTCACCTGGCGGGGCATACGCCACCCAGGTCAAATAGGGCTTGTCGGTTGTAGTAAACCAAATGGGAAGATTGGATCATGTGTCCTGTCCTTAAGCCAGCATTAGACCTTCACATCACCAGTCATAAACATGGGATATCATCCACAAGCCGTCAGAGGGGAGGTAGGTACTTGGCATCAAATGTCATCAACCATGCAAACAAAAATCAGCATATCGTGATACCGTTTCAAAAAGGAGAAAATGTATTCGAAATCAAAAGGCACACTCACATTTCAGTAGAGGATCATAAGCTAACAGATAAACATGTAGAACGGCGATATCTTGCAGAGGGGTCTACTCAACACGTTTTGATTAAATAATCGTCACCAGATGACGATTATTTAATCGAAACACATTGGGTGGACCCCTCTGCAAGATATTGCCGTTGTACACAGGACTTTTTCTTTGTATGGACTTATCACTTGATTAGTTGCAAGAAATTTACATATTTATTGTACACTTAAGGTTTTCATTGGAACTTCATAATTTCTGTTCATATATAGAAACATTGTGTATGGTTTCACTTTAACTCAGCACTACACTTTCTGTTTCCCCATGTAGAGATCTGTCTATGCAGACATCCAGGCAGATGGCCAGGAGATTGAAAACATACTGGAAAGGTGACCCAAATAATTATCATCTCCCGAACCCTACCTCTTAACAAGGACCTCAAGGACTGGTTGGGTCAGATACATATTCATAACTCCGTAAATGACCTCCCCACTCTAATTACTGAAATTGTCCTCCCAGCCACAGGTAGAGGCAAAAAAAGATGCTCAGCTTGGTTATAGATCAACAGAAAATACACTAAATGTAATAAGGAACACAACAGAATAGGGCAGGGACCCTATATATATATATATGAATAATATAAGTCACCGCAAATGGCGAACATCATTGACTTCCATTGCATAAACAGAAGCAGAGCATAGACCAAAGCAATGCACAGTGTTTGGAGATCTACAACTTAGAAAGGACAGCATGAAGGTAAAAGTAATTAACATTTTACACTTACTTCCCCCTGTTCGTTCTAGTTACATTCCCTGGAGCTCACTTTTAACAGCAGTAATAGGGAATCAGGCACATTACAGATGCGTCAGACCCAGGCTGCCAAAGGAGGAATACACACAGGAACAGACATATCTAAATACTGTGCTGCTGTTTAAACAATCTCAATTCCAGAATCATATTCTTGCTCTGTTCATAAACCAAAGTGGTTCAGCCAAGCAAATACTTGCATACATTCATAAGAAATTGTATACAGAGCATCAGTTTGAATTATAGTTTATTTGGATCAATATAGCAGTTAAGTCATTTATAGGATTTAAAGGTAAAGAAAAGTTTTCAGTGTCCGATAACCCACAGCAACTAATAATTGCCATAGTGAGACCGGTGAAAGATCGTTTCTTGTTGGGTATTATTGGTTAAGGAATACTGCTTTCACGTTAGTAAATAAGCATGAGAAAGTTTTCTCATGACTACTTTGCTAGTCACAATTGATTTGAATGGCTGAACATGTACAAATGTCTAGTTCTAATGGTTACATAGTTACATAGTAGGTAAGGTTGAAAAAAAGTCCATCAAGTCCAACCTATGTTTGTGATTATAAGTCAGCATTACCTTGTATATTCCTGTATGTTTTGGTCGTTCAGGTGCCTATCTAATAGTTTTTTTAAACTATCGATGCCCCCCACTGAGACCACCACCCGTGGAAGTGAATTCCACATCCTGGCCGCTCTTACAGTAAAGAACCCTCTACGTAGTTTATGTTTAAACCTCTTTTCTTCTAATGTTAATGAGTGGCCATGTGTCTTGTTAAACTCCCTTCCGCAAAAAAGTTTTATCCCTATTGTGGGGTCACCAGTATGGTATTTGTAAATTGAAATAATATCCCCTCTCAAGCATCTCCTCTCCAGAGAGAATAAGTTCAGTGCTCGCAACCTTTCTTTATAACGAATATCCTCCAGACCCTTTTTTAGCTTTGTTGCCCTTCTTTGTACTCGCTCCATTTCCAGTACATCCTTCCTGAGGACTGGTCCCCTAGAACTGGACAGCATACTCTAGGTGCGGCTGGACCAGAGTCTTGTAGAGTGGGAGAATTATCACTTTATCACTGGAGTTAATCTTCTTTTTAATACATGCCAATATTCTGTTTGCTTTGTTAACAGCAGCTTGGCATTGCATGCCATTGCTGAGCCTATCATCTACTAGGACACCCAGGTCCTTTTCCATCCTAGATAACCCCAGAGGTTCTCCCCCTAGTGTATAGATTGCCTTCATATTTTTGCCACCCAAATGCATTATTTTACAGTTATCTACATTAAACCTCATTTGCCATGTAGTTGCCCACCCCATTAATTTGTTCAGATCTTCTTGCAAGATTCCCACATCCTGCGGAGAAGTTATTGCTCTGCTTAGCTTAGTATCGTCCGCAAATACTGAGATTGAACTGTTTACCCCATCCTCCAGGTTGTTTATGAATAAATTAAAAAGGATTGGTCCCAGCACAGAACCCTGGGGGACCCCACTAACCACCCCTGACCATTCCGAGTAGTCCCCATTTATCACCACCCTCTGAACTCGCCCTTGTAGCCAGGTTTCAATCCATGTACTCACCCTATGGTCCATGCCAACAGACGTTATTTTGTACAGTAAACCTTTATGGGGACCTGTGTCAAATGCTTTTGCAAAATCCAGATATACCATGTCTACGGGTCTTCCTTTATCTAGATGGCAACTCACTTCCTCATAGAAGGTTACTAGATGGGTTTGGCAAGAATGATTCTTCATGAATCCATGCTGATTACTGCTAATGATACCGTTTTCATTACTTAAATCTTGTATATAGTCCCTTATCATCCCCTCCAAGAGCTTGCATACTATTGATGTTAGGCTAACTAGTCTGTAATTCCCAGGGATGTATTTTGGGCCCTTTTTAAATGATGGTGGTACATTGGCTTTCCTCCAATCTAATTCTAATTCTGTAATACAAGTAATTGGCGCAAGCACCTAAAACAATAATCCAAAAAGAATTTTCATTCAGAAAAAACATAGTACACAGAGCTAAATACAAAAGCTGATATACTCAGATAAACCTTATATCTGCTATTGTATATATGTGCAATAGGCAGCTCTTAAAAATCAGGGGTTAGATAGGGGTAAAACAAATGGGTTAAAATGACTGGGGAGATGACAGGAGGGGGATACAATAAAGTTCACAAAACACGGCAGCCATCCAATGGAAACAGAAACCTTTGTTCCCGAAGTACTATAAGAGAAAAACAAGAAAAAGAGGCGCCTCTGGGTGCAGACTGTAAAACAGTTTTAATTCTGTGCAGTACACAGCAGTAAAAGCACTCACATTTAGCAGGTAAGTGTCAGGCATGTAAGATATCCTGCGCAAGTGTTGTCAGTCACTGGAGCTGGATCTGTTGGATGGTTCCTAGTCCTTCTGTGGTGGCAGATCGTCGTCCGACCAACCGAGGTGGATAGGTGGCCAAAACGAGGCTTGAGGCACAAAACAGAGATCCAGACGCAGAAGTGATGACGTCACAGCGTGCAACGCGTTTCCTGAGCTAGCAGGCCGTGAATCACGTGACGACCGCGCTCCTTTGTCAAGCTAGATTGACAAAGGAGCGTGGGGGAAATCTGATAACATCAATCTCCCAAGATGTGTCTTGAAGGTCCAGTAAGTGCCTGGAATCCAGTTTGTTATAGATTTGTCTTAACAAAGGTTGTTTTTCCAAACTGTATTGCATTTTGGTCTAGATTATGTGGCCACCCATGAGGACTGTGCATTGTTTACGTTAGGTCCATGTTTTCCCACATGGTAGCTGGTATAAAATGTTATGCATACCCAAAGTTGCCGTTTTGATTATACAATATTTGGGAGGGATAGTTTGACTTGAGAAAAGACATGTAGAAGGAAAGTACAGTCGTTCCCTATGCATACAATTAGAATTCTTAATTTTCTCCACAAAAAAAAAGTGAAACTTGATTTTTATTATCAATAACCGTACTTATTTTTAGTTTCAATAATCCAGCCTCCAGGTCCTATTTTGTTTAAGACAAATAATTTCTGTAGGTGCAAACTTCTCGTCACCTTCCCTAAATCCAAAATTTGGACATTTTAGTAACGTCCAATGCACCCAAGGCTCTCCTGAGCTATGATTACATTTTGGCACAAGTGCATCCATTTTGCCCAACCTTGCCTCTTTCCAGGCCCGAAATAGATGTCTCACCAAAATAGGGACATTCGAAGGGAAAGGGTGTAGTTTCTACTTGTGGATAACAAGCGACTGTACGCAGCCCCTGCAATCATCAGGCTCCAACTGCATTGCCCAGTTTCGGTGGTTTCTAAATTACTCAAGCAATAACTTTTGAGTTACTGATTTCCAAACCACTGACATTAACAGATTACAGTGGAGTTTGAACAAAACTACACACAAGAGAGGAATATTCAGATAAATATCATACACTGACAGAGCATCTACAGATATGGATTCAATCATGATCCATTCTATCCTGTCCAATGCATCTGTACTTTTCACATAATTTTACATGAGTAAGTTAGTTGTCTGAGTTTTCTCCTGAGCATAACACGACAGTACATTCAATAATAATGCCATCACATTTCAATCACATCACATTTCAAGCATTGTATTATAAAGTGTGGGCATAAGAAACCTCTATACATGATTGAGGTAAAATTATGAAGATTTAAAAAGTGATATAATATCATCAAATATCACAATTGATTTGAAAAGCTATCTGAACATGTACAAATGTCTAGTTCTCGTGGTTACTGTACATAGTTCATAGTCCATCAAGTCCAACCTATGTTTGTGACTATGTCAGCATTACCCTGTATATCCCTGTATGTTTTGGTCATTCAGGTGCTTATCTAATAGTTTTTTTAAACTATCGATGCTTCCCACTGAGACCACCGCCTGTGGAAGGGAATTCCACATCCTGGCCACTCTTATGCCCCATACACACGGTCGGATTTTCCGATGGAAAATGTCCTATCGGACAATGTTGTGTGAAATTCCGACCGTGTGTGGGTTCAATCGGTCTTTTTCCATCGGATTTTCCGACGGACAAAGTTTTTTCTCCTGCTCTCAATTTTTCCGACAACAAAGTCCTATCGGACTTTTTCCGATCGTGTGTAGCGAATTCTGACGGACAAAGTGCCACGCATGCTCAGATCACATTACAAGACCAAAGCTATTGGCTACTAGCCTCTACGTAGTCCCGTCGTAGGCAACAAATGTCACCACATTCAGAATGATCTGATTTTCCGACAACTTTGTCCGACCGTGTGTATGCAACACCAGTGTCGGACAAAATCCGTCTAAAAAAATCCGATGGATTTTGTGGTCGGATTTTCCGACTGTGTGTATGGGGCATTACAGTAAAGAACCCTCTACGTAGTTTATGGTTAAACTCTTTTCTTCTAATTTTAATGAGTGGCCACGTGTCTTGTTAAACTCCCTTCCCTTCTGTAACAATTTTTAAAGCTTCATAATTGCACCTCAATCATGTATAGAGGTTTCTTATGCCCACACTTTATAACACACAAACTTGGAAATAAAGGCCCTGAGCCAGAGTTCAAGATGTAGTGCAGATGCAACCTCTGTAACCTCTATATCTTTGAGCTGGTTTCCTTTAACTTGTATGTTAGGCAATGCAGATTTAGTGCTTTTTGCATTTTGCAGATTAGCACTACAGTCCATTTAACATGGTTTCCTAAGGAACACTTTCTGTAGTGCAAATCTGAAAAATGCAAAAAGCACTAAAACTGCATAGGTGTGAATCCAGCCTTATGGTGACCCCTTGAGATGTTTCTATAAGCAACTACAATGAACTTCAGTCATTTAAAGCTTTATGATAAGGACTTGTGATACAAGTGTGGGGAGGAGGGGGGTTTGGGACAACTTATGACATTTTTTCCTTTGACCCTAGTGCCACTAGGGCCTGATCTTTTTTTTTTAACCGCTTCCCGACCGCCGCCTGTACATATACGTCGGCAGAATGGCACGGCTAGGCAAAAGCACGTATATATACGTCCCCTTTAATTGCCTAGCCGCGGGGTCGCGCACGCGCTGCTGTGCTCGCGACCTGGTCGGGAGCTCCGTGACCCCGGCCGCGGGACCAGCGGACCCGATCGCTGCTGGTGTCCCGCGATCGGGTCACAGAGCTGAAGAACGGGGAGAGGTCTGTGTAAACAAACCTCTCCCTGCGTTTCCTACACTGCCTGTCACTAATCGGCTGTTCCCTGTCATCGGGAAAGCCGATCAATGACGTCAGACGTACAGCCACGCCCCCCTACTGTAAAAAAAAACACAACACGTCACACTTAGCCCCTCCCCGCCCCCTAGTGGTTAACTCCTTCACTGCCACTGTCATTTACATAGGAATCAGTGCATTTAAATAGCACTGGTTTCTATATAAATGACAATGGTCCCAAAAATGTGTCAAAAATGTCCAATGTGTCCGCCATAATGTCGCAGTCACAATAAAAATCGCTGATCGCTGCCATTACTAGTAAAAAAAAAAATATTAATAAAAATGCTATAAAACTATCCCCTATTTTGTAAATGCTATAACTTTTGCGCAAACAAATCAATACTCGCTAATTGCGATTTTTTTTACCAAAAATATGTAGAAGAATACGTATCGGCCTAAACTGAGGAAAAAAAAAACATTTTTAATATATTTTTTGGGGATATTTATTATAGCACAAGGTTAAAAATATTGCATTTTTTTCAAAATTGTCGCTCTATTTTTGTTTATAGGGCAAAAAATAAAAACGGCAGGGGTGATCAAATACCACCAAAAGAAAGATCTATTTGTGGGAAAAAAAGGACACCGATTTTGTTTGGGAGCCACGTCGCACGACTGCCATTGTCAGTTAAAGCGACGCAGTGTCGAATCGCAAAAAGGGGGCCTGGTCCTTTGGCTGCAAATTGGTCCGGGGCTGAAGTGGTTAAGATCGCATTTGTATTAAATGTTGTAAGGGGCCTTAAAGAGTAAATGGTTATTTTTTAACAGCCTGGGCTCTCTGTAACTGGAAAAGTTACTGGCAAGTGGCAAGTCTGAAGAAAGCACACATGAACAGGAGATACAAGAGGAGCATGGTAATACTAGCTGTAGAAGAGGAGGTATCCCCAAATGTAGAATAGAGGGAAAGGTAGCAGCCAGCTCTGTGAGTCATGCTGAGCTATGCTAAAAAGTGTGCACCTGGCTGCAGTATCTATAGTATCATGATTTATATGTATCTGTTTCTTGGAAGGAACGTTTCCGTTACCTAAAGTGCAGAGAGAAAGTTTAGAAAAAAGCTGAAAGGCATGTTAAAATCTGTGTATTTGTCTTTAACTCCTAGTCCACAATTCAGTAATTTTGGCCTGCGAGTGTAAGAATGTGGTATGGGAGATAAAATAACATTTAAGGCCGAAGGCTATGTCGTTGCAACTAAAGAGGATGAGAAAGTGCTCTTTTACCCCTGGAACCCGAGGCTCAATTCAAACTAATGTTTTTTTGATGCATTTTGAAGAAATGCAGGGAAATTTTTTAATATGGGTTCCTATGCAACATGTCCACATCAATGCATTTTTATGCCTCTGCGTTTTTGGAAAGGGTCAGGGACTTTTTTTCCTGCAAAATGCAGCGTTTTGCATGTAATAGAATTCAATGGACCTGCATCCAAAACGCAAGTACCTCGTTTTTACCACGATTTTGCCACGATTTTCATTTTGCATTTTTTTTTTTATTTCTTTTTTTTTTACACTGTATATAGCTGGTTGCTAAGGAGTGGGCAGAGAAGCCGGCCGCCGTGTCCTTAACAACCGATGAGTCATCAGCTGTCTTCCCGCTCAATGTAAAAAAAAAAAAAAAAAAAAATCGGAAAAAAACTGCGTGGGGTCCCCCCCAGGTCAATACCAGGCTCTTGGTTCTAGTATGGATTCAGAGGGGACCCCCACACAATGTGGCAATGCATCACATCACCGCGTGGGGCATGATGGGTCCGTGACGTCACACGGGGGTGTGGCCTCCGAATAACGCAATCCAATTGCCATGCCCCTATCATTATTTAAGAAATGCAGGACATCGGCGCTGACAGATCAGCAGGACGCAGCATCGGAGGAGGGTCGTCGGCAGGAGCGGCAGGAGAGGAAGAAGAACACAGGACAAAGAAGACAGAAGAAGAGCGGAAGAAGAAGCAGAGGGAGAAGAAGAAGACCGGAGGATGAAGATGCGGTAGAAGATGGAGGAAGACAGGAGGAAGAAGCGGAGAAGAAGAAGAAGATTTTTAATAAAAGACTTGTCAAAAACTGTCTACTGTATTTTTTAACACTACACTACTTTTTTTTTTTAGTGAATGGGTAGGGGTACAATGTACCCCATACTCATTCACATAGGGGGGGGGGGGGGGGCGGGATCTGGGGGTCCCCTTGTTAAAGGGGGCTTCCAGATTCCGATAAGCCCCCGCCCGCAGACCCCGACAACCACTGGGCAAGGGTTGTCCGGAAGAGGCCCTTGTCCTCATCAACATGGGGCAAGATGCTTTGGGGTGGGGGGGCGCAGAGCTGGTATGGTTCAGGAGGGGGGGGGGCGCTCACTTGTCCCCTCCCTTTCCTGACCTGCCAGGCTGCATGATCGGATAAGGGTCTGGTATAGATTTTTGGGGGGTCCCCCACGCCATTTCTTTAAAAAATGTTGGTGTGTGGGAGTCCCCTCCGAATCCATACTAGACCCAAGGGCCTGGTATGGACCTGGGGGGGACCCCATGCTGTTTTTTTGTATGGTATAGATTGGTGCATTGGATAACAAGGTAGATTTCCTACAGTTTCACCAGGAAGGTATCGTTGATATTCTTGAACGTATTCAAGTACTTTGCTGCTTTATGAGTTTTAGCCTACATGTTTGGCATAGTACACATGTGTGACTCAGCAGACTTAACTGTTAATCAGGGCTGGGCTGAAGGGTGGGCAGAAGAGATGACCCCACTGAGTGCTTCAGCAGGAGGGGGCATAAAAAGGCAGGACCTGCAATCTCTGTTGCCTGTAGTAGCATATTAGTAGTTCAGAGTTTATGGGAGAAGGAGCACATTTTGGCCTTTTCACCTTGGGTGCTAAAGGACCTTCTCTTGACACTGCTGGTAATGCTCCAAGTTTTACCCATCCAGATGCAGAACACTTCTGGAGGTTTCTAAGTAGTATAGCTAAATTAATTGGTAAAAAATAGATGTACCGTAGTTTCCAGTTATTCCAGATATAATCTTTAACATGTTAGTGTATTTTGAAAAAGTTACTTTTTAATCTACCCTGGTGATTTGTTCATGAAGGTCTTTGTTCAGGCACTTCCTGTTATATGGAGACAACTGGGAGACTCTGTCCATGTCTCCCAGTTGGGCTCCTGTGTCACATGGGCTTCCAGTGAAGACTATAAGTGGCCATGCCTACACACATTCCGAAGACATACTCAACTGTTGTCACTATCTGGAAGCCAGCCCTGGGCCACAAAATGTAGCTATTCCTAGAGCAAGTGCATATAGACAGAAAGTTGCTGTTAGAGGCACTTCCTGGCATAGGGTGATAATGCACTGTCCATGTATCCCAGTTCGTTTTAATGGTCATGCCAACACACATTACAAAGACATAGTCAACTGCTGTCACTATCTGGAAGCCTGCCCTGGGCTATGATATGTAGCCATTATTACAGAAAGTGCATATAGACAGAAAGTAGCTGTTATAGACACTTATGCCGCGTACACACGATCACACATTCCGACAACAAAATCCATGTTTTTTTTCCAACGGATGTTGGCTCAAACTTGATTGCATACACATGGTCACACAAATGTTGTCGGAAATTCCTAACTTCAAGAATGCAGTGACGTACAACGCGTACGACGAGCCAAGAAAAATTAAGTTCAATAGCCAGTGCGGGTCTTCAGCTTGATTCCGAGCATGCGTGGAATTTTGTGCGTCGGAATTGTGTACATACAATCAGAATTTCCGACGTATTTTGTTGTCAGAAAATTGGAGAACCAGCTCTCAAACAGGAAATTCAGACGGAAAATGTCCGATAGAGCCTACACACGGTCAGAAATTTCCAACTACAAGCTCCCATCGAACATTTGTTGTCGGAAATTCCGACCGTGTGTACGCGCCATTACTGTTATAGGGAGACAGCGCTCTGTCCATGTCTCTCAGTTGTATTCCTGTCTTGTCACCCTGTCACATGGGCTTCCAATGGAGTCAAGTGGTCATTCACGCATTGTGAAGACATAGTCCTCTCATCTGGAAGCCTGCCCTGGGCCATGAAATGCAGCCATTATTAGAGCTAAGACATAGAACAGTCTCTCCACCTTTTCAACATAAAGAAACGCTTGAAATAACTTTCTTGTCTCAGGAAACCACTGCTAAAAATGACTATATCTACAACTTATGATACGATGGTCAGCAATGGTCAGCGGGAAGAGAGCTCCTTATGTTTGTGGTCACTGGGAAGAATTACACTCTTACAGATATTTAAAAAGATCAATGGTGTCAGTGGACAGCTATCTGAGAAGCAGAAATTGCTCATTGCCTAAGCCAGAACCCCTAACAACCTATTGAGGAACTTTAGGGTTCCATGGAACCCTGGTTGAAAAACATAGACAGCCAATCTCCCGATGCTATGTCATCACACATGCCCGCTGACCGGTGCGGCCATACAGCTTGCTGTTTTGGAAAAGCATTGCAATTTTCATCCTCGCTATATGCAACTTGTATTATATTGTCCAATTTTTTTTGTGTATTATGGCACTTTTTACAATTTTGAATAAACACTTTTTTTTTTACGGATCTCGCTATAGTCATATATATTTTTATCTCCTAATATATCTACAACACTGTTGGAGCAATCCTGATGGGAGACATGTCTGGTGCCTGAAACATCCTGTTCAAAAAGATTAAAGAAGCGCTTAAATTAAAGCTTAAAGCTTAAATTGTCTGGTAACTCATTTATACAGTGTCACTTGGTGGTGGATGCAGAGCAAATTAGGAATGTGGGGACACCTATGAAATACATGGACTGTGGATTTATTTAGTCTTGTTTATAAGACTTCCTCACTCCTTTGGGCTCCTGCAGGATGGACTTTGTGGATTCAATTCCTTTCTTTTTTTTTTTTTTTTTACACATTTGCTTTCTGTCATGTTTTTTGAACTTTTTTCACCATTGTATGAATTCATTTATTTAATTGTGGTTTAATATTCACATTTATGTTTTTATTTAGCGCCATTTTATTGTATTTTTATAGACAGATAGTAGCTATAAAAAGGCACAAAGTGATCAGCAACACTGAAGTGGAAAAAAGGGTGAAGTGACCTTCAGATTCAGGTCTAACGAACATATACAGACTCAAAAATAGAACACTAATATGGAACAATTTATTCCTTAAAAAAAAAAGAAGTTATAAAGCATTAGTCAGAATAAAATGACACATAACGCCATGATTACAGGAGCTGTTAATGAGAAACAGTTCTGTGCCCACTAAAGACTCTCACAGAAGGCATAGCTCTAGGGCGTAGTCACGGGGTGTGTAAATGATGGGTAAAAAAACATAATTCACCCTTTTCCTACTGCCTGAAACACACTTTTCAAAGAAGCATTTCTTACAGAAAGGAACATTTAATGTCAGACGTGTAATTCGGCATCACACTAACAGAGACCCCTCTGTCTATCCCACTCACTGCCAGACACACCCAGATGGAAAAAGTGATCTAGCAGCAGTCCTACAAATTAAATGTGGTCCTCCCCCCCCCCACGCCCCACACACCTCCTACAACGCCCCCGTCACTGGGATGCTATGAATGAACATGGCTAGAACCTGTTGATGTCACAGGCCACAGAAACACTGACCTTTTAATCAATAAAGTATGTTACTGTTAGTGAGTTGCAGTGCTAGTTTAAGTACAGCTAGAAATGTGTATTGGTTAAGTATAGCAGCTGAAGACTGAATCCTTAGATATATAGCAGAGATCCTCAGCTCAGAACACTTAAATACCATATAAATGCAACTGATCTGGATGGAGCGATAATAGAGGATGATGGATGTTGCAGTTCAGCATGTGTGTGGCCATCTTTGAGAAACATTATTATTCTTTCTACTTATGTTCAACCCCTGTCATTGCTTTGCTATAAGAAAACTAATGTAGATGAAATAGTTTCTTATCAATGGTTATTTTGTTAGACAGTATTCTTTTAAATAGTATGGTGCAAAGAACAGTTATGCGTAGAACTTGTAACCACCTACTAGATTGCAGCTTTAAGCAGCTTAGTGCAAAGTAGACAAAGAAAAATTACTTTTAATTGGTTGTCATGGACATCTGTACCTTAAAAAGAGCCACTTGCAGCCTTTTCTGCATTAAAGTGTTTGTAAACCCTTACATATACCCAGTGGTGGCTGCTCCATTAGGGGAGAAGGGGCGCCGCCCCCCTAATCCAATGTGCCCGGCCCCTAATCGACATGCAGGGCGACGGATGCATGGATTTCAATTAGGATTTTTTTTTTAAGCACAGGATTAGAGCCTGACGCTCTAATTGACTTAAAAAAAGGGTGGGCTCCAGGAGAAGAGCACTGCTCCCCGAGCCCACCCAGTTGTGTGACAATAGCGAATTAATATAGTTACATAGTTAGTAAGGTTGAATAAAGACACCAGTCCATCCAGTTCAACCTGAGTGAGTGTCTACAATTGTCCTTATCCCTGTACATTGTGTCTCATTAAGACATTATATTATTATTTATTTAAGGTACCCATATAGCGCTGTCAATTTACACAGCACTCCACACATACATCACAAACCAACATCGGTCCCTACCCTCAAGGAGCCCACAATCCAAGTTCCCCAACTAACATTTATATACTAGGGCCAATTTTGGACAGAAGCCAATTAACCTACCAGCATGTCTTTGGAGTGTGGGAGGACCCTGTGCCGGAGGAAACCCACGCAGGCACAGGGAGAACATGAAAACTCCAGGCAGGTAGTAGTGCAGAATTTATACAGCCTGTCTGAGTTTCAGAAAGCAGGAGGTGGGGAGTTGAAATTACACTCTGCATAGCTCAGTGAGAGGAGCTCTGAGAGCTGATTGGAGGGAAGGGACACACCCCTGTTTACACAGCACACAGGAACAGAGCTGTCAAACACAAGCCGTGTGCTGGAGCTTCCTCCCCTGTCACATTTTTACCTCTTGGTGTCAGGTAAACTTGTCAGCAGTGGCTTATGCAGATAGCAGAGGAACGAGGAATCAGATAGAAATTACACTTAGTACTCTGGATCAGTGGTGGCTGGTGAAGTTTTAGGATGGGGGGGCGCCAGACCCCGTCCTTTCTGTTTGACCTCTCCCACTTATCATAAGCCCCTCCCCTTATATAATCCACACACTCCATCCCCTGATTCCACTTGCTTCCACCCATAGTGTCAGGAGTATTCAGCTCAGCAGCACAGGACAGAGTATACAGCCCCAGCATCACAGGACAGAGTATACAGCCCACACATCACAGGTCATAGTATATAGCTCAGCCTCACAGATCAGGGTATATAGCTCAGCCTCACAGATCAGAGTATATAGCTCAGCATTACAGATCAGGGTATACAGCTCAAGCTCAGCATTAAAGATCAGGGTATACAGCTCAACATTACAGATCAGGGTATATAGCTCAGCCTCACAGATTAAGGTATATCGCTCAGCATTACAGATCAGGGTATATAGCTCAGCCTCACAGATCAGGGTATATAGCTCAACATCACAGATCAGGGTATATAGCTCAACATCACAGATCAGGCTATAGCTCAGCCTCACAGATCAGGGTATATAGCGCACCATCACAGATCAGGGTATATAGCTCAGCATTACAGATCAGGGTATATAGATCAGCATTACAGATCAGGGTATACAGCTCAACATTACAGATCAGCGTATATAGCTCAGCCTCACATATTAAGGTATATCGCTCAGCATTACAGATCAGGGTATATAGCTCAGCCTCACAGATCAGGGTATATAGCTCAACATCACAGATCAGGGTATATAGCTCAACATCACAGATCAGGCTATAGCTAAGCCTCACAGATCAGGGTATATAGCACACCATCACAGATCAGGGTATATAGCTCAGCATTACAGATCAGGGTATATAGATCAGCATTACAGATCAGGGTATATAGCTCAATATCACAGATCAGGGTATATAACTCAGAATTACAGATCAGGGTATATAGCTCAACATCACAGATCAGGGTATATAGCTCAGCATTACAGATTAAGGTATATAGCTCAACATCACAGATCAGGGTATATAGCTCAGCATTACAGATCAGGGTATATAGCGCAGCCTCACAGATCAGGGTATTTAGCTCAGCCTCAGAGATCAGGGTACATAGCTCAGCATCACAGATCAGAGTATACAGATCAGCCTCAAAGATCAGGGTGTTTAGCTCAGCCTTACAGATCACAGTATATAGCTCAGCATTACAGATCAGGGTATATAGTTTAGAATTACAGATCACGGTATATAGCTCAACCTCACAGATCAGGGTGTATAGCTCAGCATTACAGATCAGGGTATATAGCTCAGCATCACAGATCAGGGTATGATGGTAGTAGTAGTGATGATGGTTGTGGTAGTAGTGATGATGGTGGTAGTAGTAGTAGTAGTGATGATGGTGGTAGTAGTGATGATGATGGTAGTTGTAGTGATAGTGAGTCAGTGACACCTCCTGATTGGACATTACATGGCAGTAAATAATCCTCAAAATGTCACCCTCATGCTCCAGTCCAGCCAGGCGATCATCCAGGGAAGTGTGTGCAGAGCGTAGTGGCGGCTAGACTGAGAGATTAGGAGTGTACTGCAGAAGGCTGAGCCTGAGGCCTGCGGCGCCGGCATGTTAGGCGCCGGAATCACAGCTCAGGCCTTTCTAATCAGATCCACCACATACGCACGCACAGTCCACTGAGCTTTACTCCACACAGCATAGTGAGTGATGGCCGGGAAAACAGAAGTGACACTGCGGTGCTGCAAAAAGCACCACCCACCATCCTCCGGTCCCCGCTAAGTAAAAAAAAGGAAAGGAGGCCAGAGACAAATGATTGGAGAGTGGGAGTGTTTGCAGGTGCATCGCTTGCACCTCAAACCTTCCCTAGACACCGGCAAATCAGCTTCCCAGTTACAATCAGTTGATTGCAGGCTGGAAAAGTTTCCCATAGACTTCTGTGTGTCCGGCACCTGGACACTCTTAAAGTGACCACTTTTTTTTGTGAAAAGCTGGGGGGGGGGGGGTTGTTTGGGCGGCGCCCCTACTGCTCTGGATTGAGACAAGTATACACAATAGAGGGATATGCTTTGTTCATATTTGCCAGAGGTATACAACCACTTTAGGGTAAAAATCACCCCACCACTTGTCCTAGCTCTTGAGGGAGTCTATTCTACATTTTCACAGCTCTTACTGTGAAGGAAGCTTTCCGTATTTGGAGAACAAATCTCTTTTCATCCAAATGCAAAGAGTGCCCCCTTGTCCTCTGTGATGACCTTACAGTGAATAACTCAACACCAGGTTCACTATATGGACCCCTTATGTATTTGTACATGTTGATTATATTAATCTTCTCTTCTCAAGAGAGAATAAATTGAGTTCCTCTAACCTATCCTCATAGCTGAGCTCCTCCATGCCTCTTATCAGTTTGGTTGGTCGTCTCTGCACTTACTCAAGTTCCCCAATATCATTTTTGTAAACTGGTGCCCAAACCTGAACTGCATATTCCAGATGAGGTCTTACTAATAATTTGTACAGGGGCAAAATGGTATCTCTCTCTCTTAATACTTTGCTCGCTTTGGAAAAAGCAGCTTGGCATTGCATGTTATTATTAAGCGTATGATTTACCAGAACACCCAGATCCTTCTCCACCATTGATTCCCCCAGTTGTACTCCCCCTAGTATGTATGATGCATGCATATTCTTAGCCCCCAAGTGCATAACTTTACATTTATCAACAGTAAAAAATGATGGTGTCTTCTAATATTAATGCTTAGTGTAGAAGAAATCCCCTACACTGTCTGGCAGTAATCATCGCTAGCAGTAATCATTGTGTTCTGCCAGCCGGGAAGACTCCTGGTGCCCCCCCCCCCCCCCTTTGCTGGCAGAACACAAAAGCACTGCGGAAGGCATTCCCCCATCAATACTGACTGTGTTAATGGGTGAATTGAGCGATTTTCTTTCTTACTTACTTACTAAAACTAAAACTTTACTATACTCATGCGAGACTATCTTTTCATTTCTACTTACAATACTGTTCTTACTACTTACTTCCTTTCTCACTCTAGCGAGCAACTACTCTCTACTGTACTTACTCTTCTACATTACTTTAAATCGTCACTCTACCTTCTACATACTACTACTTCTCTTTACATCTTACTACAACTGTACTCTCTTTATTATACTCGCGATACTTACTGGGGGGGAGCATTCTTATCTCTTTTTAATTAACTACCTTTTTATCTCTTTACTCTTTTTCTTTCTCTTGCTTCTACTTGTACTAACTAACACTTGTACTCTTGTACTCTACCCCTACTTGTACTTTTTGTACTCCTACTCACTCTCTTACTCTACTACTTTTACTTCTACTTTTAGCATACTTACATTCTTCGACTTACTACTTTCTCTCTACTAACCTTACTTTCTTACTCTTTTACTTTCTTCTTACAAAGGGATCTACTTACTCTAACTTCTGTACAACAACTTTTACTCTACTTAGTACTTTCTGCTACTCGTACTTACTTAATACTCTACTTACTCTCTACTCTTTACTTACTAATTCATTACGCTTTACTTCGCCTTGTACACTACAACTGTCCATTGTGTACTTTACTTACTTACTTCCTCTCTTAACTTTCACTACTTACTACTTTCTTTTACTACTACTACTTATTCTGTCCAGCCGTACGAAGACTCCTGGTGCCCCACTGACTTATACTTCCTTTTACTTTACTTTAACTTACTTTACTACTTTCCTTACTCTTACGACCTCTCTCTGTGCCCCCTAGTCCTCCCCCCTTGCTGCAGGCAGAACACAAAAGCACTTCTGCGGAAAGGCATTCCCCCAGTAAAGTAGATGCCATATGCTTAGGGTCACTGACTGACGTGCCCCCCCCCCCCCCCCCCCCCCCCCCCCCCCCCCCCCCCCCCCCCCGCCCACCCACCCCCCCCCATCAATACTGACTGTGTTAATGGGTGAATTGAGCGATTTTCTTTCCTACTACCCATCTTCTCAGTTTATGCACAACGGACAGAGCCAGCTCTGCTCTATGTACGGCTGGGGGTAGATGGACTCCGCTGTCCATTTAAAACCGACTGCACTCCAATCCGATCCACCTAGACAGAGGAGGACGTATTCCCTTCGTTTTTTTAAGCGGACTGAAAGTAGGATGGTGTATATGGACACAATTTCATAGGTTTTTTTTTGTCATAGGGCTGAATAGACCATACCATAAGGTCCATCTGAAAAACTGACAGCCGAACCTGATTGGACATTTGTGTGAGAGGGGCCTTATTCCAAGAGATAAACTTGGTAAGAAACAAGACTAGAAAATGACAATGACCAGTTCAAAAGTCCTGCTAATATTTGTGAAGCTCATTCTCTGTTTCCTTTTCCATTTACTTTTCATACTTTGCTATGTATACCATGGAAATAAGTAATGAAATGAATGTTTAGGACAATGTACTCCTTTGGATGATACCTTAGAAATCTATGGATGTTAGTAAATACATATGTTGGATATTATTTCATCTATGCTTAGTTCTCAGCCTTATCAGTATCAGAGCAAAGACATTTACAAATCACATTTTTCCCTTACATACCAAATTGATTTTCTCTACTGCATTTTTGCAATGTATGTATGAACCTGATAGGTTGCTATAGCATACCTCCCAACTGTCCCTGATTTCGAGGGACTGTCCCTGATTTGAAGCAATGCCCCTCATTCGTCCTCATTTGTCCCTCATTTTGGTCTGATCTATATAGTTGTATATAACTCCCCTTGTCCATTCACAGAACGCCTTGTATTCTATGAACCATTCACAGAATACACAGAGTTCTGTGAATGGACAAGGGGAGAGGAGAGGCGGGTAAATAACACTATCAATTCCCTGTAAGAGAGCTGCAGCTCTCATAGCTGCAATGGACAAAGGTATAGCGATGGCATACATGCTGAGCCGCAAAACCGATGTGGGATCAACCTCATTAGAAGTGGCTGGCTATGGAGGCACTCGTGCGCACTCGCTCCTGAGTTGGGCTGAGTGCATCTATTGACAGACAGAGCGTGTCTCGGCCCTGCCTCACTAAATTTTGACAGCAGCAGAAGCCAATGGTTCCCGCTGCTGCCTTTCAGTCCTTGTGTGACAAGACAAGACTGCAGCCAGGCACAGTGTGGGATCAATCTAGGAGTTAGGTAAGTGTTTAGAGGGGGAAGCTTTCCATGCAAAGTGCAGCATCCCATGCAAAATGCAACTTCACTTGCAAATTGAAAAACCTATTTGCCTTAAGTGAATCAATTCCTACCTGCATGGTACCATTGGACTATTGGACTATAAATGTTGCTCATCAATTGTGCTGATCAGCCCCCAGTCGTCAATGTGTCTATGGTTACTGAACAGCGTTAAGAAAGGTAAAAGAGACCATAACCTGTTCTATTGTATGTCTTACTTTATTTTGATGCAGGCCACTTTTGTAGCCAAAGTTTGTGTCATTAAATTAAATAAAAACGCCACTAGGAACTATTAATATAGAATATGCCTGCATAACATAACAGTAATCTGAAACATAAATCTTTCATTGATATTTGACTTTTATCCCCCCTTAATGACAAGTACAGAACTGTACATTTTACTCCTGTGTGTGGTCCTTGTAAACATGTCACTGTTGAGTAGGTCTAACCCAAGAGTAAAGAGTACAGCACCCATGATCAAATAAGAATGTTCTTTTTTCTGCTCCTACCTAAACCAGCTTGTAAGTCAATATGACTTTGTGGGTGAGATTTAGAGTCCAGGGCTAACATGCCAACCCCAGCACCCCCCCCCCCCAATTCCCCGGAAATTCCGACCACAAAATCCGTCAGATTTTTTCAGACGGATTTTGTCCGACACTGGTGTTGCATACACACGGTCGGACAAAGTTGTCGGAAAATCCGATCATTCTGAACGTGGTGACGTTCGTTGCGTACGACGGAACTATGTAGTAGCCAATAGGTTTGGTCTCCTAATTTAATCTGAGCATGCGTGGCACTTTGTCCGTCGGAAATTCTCTACCCACAATCGGAAAAAGTCTGATCGGATTTTGTTGTCGGAAAATTTGAGAGCAGAATCTCAATTTTTTTTCCGTCAGACATTCCGACGGAAAAAGTCCGATGGAGCCCACACACGGTCGGATTTTCCAACAACATGGTCCGATCGGACATTTTCCATCGGAATTTCCGACCGTGTGTACAGGGCATAAGATGCATGAGCATTACGTGTCAGCAAAAATCCCACCAAAAACTGAGCACTAATCTGCATAATTACCCTGTAAGAATAACCTTCCCCTCCTTCCAGTACAAATCCGCCCCCCTGCTGACAACAAATCTTTGCACCCCAACCCATAAATCCCCCCAGCACAAATGCCCCCCCCCCCCCAAAAAAATCACCCCTCCTAGCATAAATCCTTTAACCCTAATTTCTCCCCTCCAAGTACGCTCCTCTTCACCCCCTTCCACCACAAATTCCCCCAATCTTCAAACTTCCCCTCCTAGCACAGATCCCCTCAATCAGCCCTATTAGCACAACCCCCCCTTATATCACCCTGTCTGGCACAAAACCTCCCAATACCCCCTGCTAGCATGAATATCCCCCCCCCCAGATAGATAGATCCCCCTAAATCACCACTTCTTGCACACACATACATTTCTCCTCCTAGAACAATTCTTACCACCTGCCACCCCCAAAATTCTTCCTTCCAACACAAATCCCCCTCCACTCCAATCTACTCACGGTGCCCTTCCACCTCACATGATACCACAGTGCCTAGGGCAGCCGCCCCTCCTGCCCCCCCTTGTCCCACCCCTGCTCCCACCTATGGGTAGTATGGAGAGAATCCACAGAGCATTTCTTTCAGGAACAATATAAAGCCCTAATTAGTAACATGATAACATTCAATTTAGACTAGACATGGAAATAAGGTTAAAGCAGTATTAAAGTAAACATTTATTATAGTGCAGCTTACCAATTCTTAGATGTGATGGCTGTATTCATTATTTTTAGGGTTTTTTCTTATATTTTTATCTGATGATCCAGCCAGCAAGTCTGTTGTTTTTGAAAAACACAAGCTCTCTAGCAGAATGTATTAATTTACATGGATGAGACAAACCATTTAAGATTGGCAGGGGTGCTTAAAATGATCAGGTTTCATTTATTTATGTAAAAAAACCTTTATCCCCAAAAGAAAAAACTGTTAGATGTAACTGATTATCCACTTGCCAACTGCCCTGTGTAGGATTGTCTGTCTTTTTTTTGTTTATAGCGCAAAAAATAAAAAACACAGAGGTGATCAAATACCACCAAAAAAAGCTCTACTTGTGGGGAAAAAAGGACAGCTTTGCACGGCCGCGTAATTTTCAGTTAAAGTAATGCAGTGCCGTATCGCAGAAAATGGCCTGGTCAGGAGGGGAGGGGGGTACATTTTCCGGAGCTGAAGTGGTTATAAACTGTGAGCTGGAGTTTGGCTTTAATTTGTTAGTGTATTTAAAGTGGTTGTAAAGTCTCTCAAATCCCCTCTGTTAGATATTGCTATGTTCCCCAGTGTGTGTGATTTAACCGCTTCCCGACCGCCTCATGTAGATATACGTCAACAGAATGGCACGGGCAGGCAAAAGCACGTACGGGTACGTCCCCTTTAATTTGCCTGCCTGGGGGGCGCGCGTGCGACCCGGTCGGGAGCTCCGTGACCACGGCCGCGGGACCAGCGGACCCGATCGCCGCTGGTATCCCGCGATCGGGTTACGGAGCTGAAGAACGGGGAGAGGTCTATGTAAACAAACCTCTCCCCGCGCTTCCTACACTGACTGTCAGTGATCGGCGGTTCCCTGTCATCGGGAACGCCGATCAATGACGTCAGACGTACAGCCACGCCCCCCTACTGTAAAAAAAAACACAACACGTCACACTGACTCCTCCCCGCCCCCTAGTGGTTAACCCCCTAACTACAACTGTCATTTACATAGGAATCAGTGCTATTTAAATAGCAGTGATTGCTGTATAAATGACAAATGTCCCAAAAATGTGTCAAAAATGTCCGATGTGTCCGCCAAAATGTCGCAGTCACAATAAAAATCGCTGATCGCCGCCATTACTAATAAAAAAAAAATATTAATAAAAATGCTATAAAACTATCCCCTATTTTGTAAACGCTATAACTTTTGCGCAAACTAATCAATAATCGCTAATTGCGATTTTTTTTACCAAAAATATGTAGAAGAATACGTATCGGCCTAAACTGAGGAAAAAAAAATGTTTTTTTATATTTTTTTTGGGGATATTTATTATAGCAAAAAGTAAAAAATATTGCATTTTTTTCAAAATTGTCGCTCTATTTTTGTTTATAGCGCAAAAAATAAAAACCGCAGGGGCGATCAAATACCACCAAAAGAAAGCTCTATTTGTGGGAAAAAAAGGACGCCAATTTTGTTTTGGAGCCACGTCGCATGACCGCGCAATTGTTAGTTAAAGCGACGCAGTGCCGAATTGCAAAAAGGGGCCTGGTCCTTTGGCTGCCAATTGGTCCGGGGCTGAAGTGGTTAAAAAAAAAAAAGGCCGCTGTGTACCTTATTCCATAGCACAGATCGGCACTCACGTGACCACTTGCTCTCTCCTCTCCACGGCTGACAGCTACAGCAAGAGGGGCTGAGAACTCCGGCTGATGTCAGCTGGGAGCAGGAGAGGAGGAGAGAGCCGGGCGATCACGCGAGCGGCTTTTTTTTTTAAATCACACACACTGGGGAACACAGCATTATCTAACAGAGGGGATTTGAAAGACTTTACAAGTGGCTGTACAACCACTAACAAATTGAAGCCAAACTCCAGCTCACAGTTTATAACCACTTCAGCTTCAGAAGATAGCATTATCTAACAGAGGGGATTGGAGAGACTTTACACTTTTATACTATCATCAGGAGGGGAAGATCAGGGAGCTGACAGGCAGGGAGGAAGGGGGGAGAGGAGGACAGAGGAGAGCTGCGGATGATGTATACACGTAAAATGACCACGGTGTCAGGGCTCAGCAGCCACGATAAACCGTGGTCAGTGTACAGAGGGGAGGGCAGAACCAGGCAGGGTCAGCCAGGTATTTCAGGTGTTACAGGGGGCCAAATTACACAGCACAAGCTTTATAACATGCTTTAAAGGAACAGGATCTATTTTTATTTTTTTAGGGTTCCAAACACTTTAAATCTGCTAATACATTAAATATTCCCCTGCCCTCCAGACTGACAATCCTGCTGTCTGCTGTGCCTCCCATGCCAATTCATCTAGAGTAGTGTCTCACTAATACAGAAGGTGTGTTACTGATCAGATCACCAGGTGAAAACAGAGGAAAAAAGCCAAAGGAAAGAAAACGAATGCAGCCACCACATGTAATGAATGGTAAGCTGCAATATAATACATTTTTGGTCCTGGGTTTAATACCGATTTAAGTGTATTACAAAATAATAGGTAATACTGTATGCACAGTGATATAACCCATTTAGTATTTTATCTGAAAGGTATCTAGTTAGAAGATGGATAATGTGCACAAACAGGGATAGACTGAGTGTTTGCATAGCTACAGTATATAGTCCACAGAGGAAATAGAACGTGTAGGAAGCACTTGGAAAGCGATGTAAGAGTTTGTGAAGACTCACTGCTGATTAATGTGAAGAGATCATGAGAGGACAGCTTGGAACACTAACACTTGAGCTAAACTAGCTTATCAGGGATGCTCGAGCAAAAGTCTACAATCCTGTTTAGAGAAAGCAAGACATATCAATATATACAGAACAAATCAGTTCATATATTCATGGTCATATATGTTGGCGGTGGTCGGACAGGCCATGCTGGGAATAGTAGTTCCCCCAACAATCACAGGTCTACAGATTGTAGATTCCTCTTCTATCAGGCGCCGATAGCTGTCTATCATGAGGACTGTGAGAGATCATTTTGTTGATTATTGATCATGGAGTGCGGAATGAGAAAATGACTCTGCTGGTGATTGAGAGGTTGTTCTTCACCGTGAGGTACCTATGTGCAGTTCATGTGAAAAGAGAGAAGTAAGGCAGAGCTCTTGTCATCATTCAGACGAGTACAGAAAGCTCTGTAAACATTTTATAAGGAATAAAGAGCTGTACACGTCAATGGTAATAAATGACTTGTCCGCGTAACTGAAGGATGGAGAAATGAATGATGTATTCTTATGAATGTATGGGAGCGCGGTGTGCGGTGTAGAAAAGTATGTGTTTACAAAGTAAGAAGTTACTATAGTGTAAGGCAAATTGTAAGGAAAGGCGGCAGCTGTGCATCATTATATCTGAAGAAGTATTGGAGTCATAACAGTTCATTCTATACAGAGAGGCGAGTAGAGAGTGTAGTAGAGAGTGCAGGAATCATGTGCAAGAAAAGTTTCAAGAAAGTTTTGTCCGTCTTGGGACCCTTTCACATGCCGGTCTATACGTTTTCCCTTTTGGTCCCCCCCCAATGCACCCATTATCACCCAAACCGTTACCTCCACATCCCATGTCTTGCAGTACTCCCCCCAGGAGCAGCAGAAGCAGCAAGCAGTGTCCTCCAGCCATCGTACAGCTACTGCACAGTGCAGACACAGAGCGAGTGTGTGAGGGACTCACGTTACACTGGGGTCCCACCCTGTCTGCTTAACCCCTACACCGCACACCGTGTGAACAACTTTGCTGGACCTTTTTTGGCGGAGACTGTAACTGTGCTGCGTTGTGTCATTGAGTTGCGTTACGTCGTATCAGATAGAGCGACGTTTACAATCGCTCTGTGTGCTAGCTACACAGAGGGCTGACTGTATGGCACTGTGATGCCTTTCAAAGACGGTACGCATTTTCGGCTGTCCTATGGGCTTGTTTCAATGAAGGATACCGATAAGATTTTTTTTTATACATTAGGATTCAGATTCAGAATACTTTATTAATCCCAGAGGGAATTTATTAGGATACAGTTATATTCAACAAAAACAACACAAAATCACAATGACGAACAAGAACAAGACACAATAACAACAATAATGATAAACCAATAACAGCAAATTAATACCAAATATAATTAAATTATTCTATACTGTATAGCGCACCCCCTAAGGAGCCGTAAGTAGAATGAGATCCCCCACCGTGCACAGCCAGGCACATTGAATTTTCACAGGCATACTTGAGTCAGAGAACAGTCCAGTGCTTTGTTTTTTTTTTGTTATTTATTGAGGGATTAAAACTTGGATAGGGGTAGGGAAATTATGGCATGCCCACTTGACTTTAGGGACAACTTTTCTATATACAGTCTATATACACTCCTTCTCTTCCTCCAACACTAGCTTGCTTGCAGAACTCCAGCTGGCACACTGTTTTGTGGATCTGACAAAGGCACTCAGTCAGATTAGCAGCAATAGCCCTTTGCAGGCAGGAACCCGGGACCCCCTTTAAGTGTGTAGCAAAAATACAGTGTCCAGATTTACATCCCTGTGGCTACTGATCCCAGCACAACCTATTTCACTAGCCATTCTGGCTATTTCTCCACAGTCCTCCCAGACTGACACTCTTTCTCTCTCTCCACAGTCCTCCCAGTCTGCTCACTCACCAGCCCACCCAGGTGACTCCTCAGGGAATCTCCTGGATGTGCTGATTCTCTCCCGCTGTCCTCTCCTTGCTCCTGTGCCTCCGGGTAGGATTCCTCCGTGTGTTGTAGAGGGTTCCTCCAGCACCCGAGCCCCAGGCCCGAGGTTACCCCTCCCCCTCCAGACTAGGGGGCACCCTCAAGGGCCACCAACAGCCTCCTCAGCACTCCATCTCCATCTTCCACCCAACTTCCCCTGCTGGCGTGACCCATGGGTATTTATGAGATACCTGCCCCCTACCAGCCCATCTTGCTGGGGATTGACTGGGGCCCTCATCACTACTCCAAGGAGCTCCTATTGGACACCGCCCTCTACTTCTGGAAGCTTCTCCAAGGTTCTAGAGAGCAGGAGGAGTTGCAGTACCAGAGGTGCTGCTTGCTGAGTCATCCAGCCTCCCCGAATCACTTAACTCTGACCCAGAGTCAGCCCAGGCCTGGCTCTCAGCCAAGCTAATTTACCTACTCTAACAAATAACCTATTTGCGTCCTATTAGCGACTTATGTACTGCGGGCGAGTGGCGGCTGTAGACAAAGCAACGCGTACGTCACTGCCTGCTTTTGGGTTTATTGTGATGTTAATGTGATTTTGGATGATTGTACACAGCGGGAGCCTGTCAGCAAGTCCCGGCCAATGATTCGCGGCTGAAACCTTCTGATCGGCTGTGCACAATCACAGCCCAGAGCTCTGTGTTCATAAACAATACAGCGCGCTGTACAGAGGGAGTGATCTGTCAGTTTCTCATCCCTGTAAAGAAACTGACAGATTATTAGTAAAATGCAGCACGCTGTACACATAGTTAGGCACACTTTTAACCCCTTGATCACTCTAGATCTTAATTCTTTCCCGGCCAGTGTCATTAGTACAGTGACCGTGTATAGTATTAGCACTGATTACTGTATTGATGTCACTGGTGATGTCAGTGGCAGTTGTTGCAGTGGATTTGCACAGAGCACCCCGGATCCTCCTTTTCTCAGGTCCCTCTTCTGTGATCCTGGCCCCTCCCTCCTGTTGAGTGCCCCCACAGCAAGCAGCTTGCTATGGGGGCACCTGAGCCAAGTCACAGCTCCGTGTGTCCATTCAAACAAGGAGCAGCGGCCTGGCCCCGCCCCTCTCTCTCCATATTGGCTAGCTGACTTTGATAGACAGCAGCGGAAGCCAATGGCACCGCTGCTGTATCTCAGCCAATTAGGAGGGAGAGTCTCGGATGGCCGAGACACTTGACATCGCTGGACAGAGATAGGGTTCAGGTAAGTATTAGAGGGGCTGCTGCACTCAAAAGGCTTTTTATCTTAATGCATAGAATGCATTAAGATAAAAACCTTCTGACTTTACAACCCCTTTAAGCCTAGTACACACAGGCCGAATGTCAGGAGACATCGGCTGGTTCAATATAAACTGGCCGACATTCGGTTCATGTGTATGGCATCTGGGCGTTCAGCTGGCTTCTGTTGAACAATGATGCTGGAAAACCAGCTGGGATGAATGAAAAAAAAACTACTAGTGTGTACTAGGCTTTAATCAGTTCCCCCCAGCGTCAGTTAGGCTGCTTTCACACTGGGGCGGTTTGCAGGCGCTATTGCGCTAAAAATAGCGCCTGCAAACCGACCCGAAACAGCTGTTGCTGTGTCTCCAGTGTGAAAGCCCTGAGGGCTTTCACACTGGAGCGGTGCGCTAGCAGGACGGTAAAAAAAGTCCTGCTAGCTGCATCTTTGGAGCGGTGAAGGAGCGGTGTGTTCACCGCTCCTATACCGCTCCTTCCCATTGAAATCAATGGGAGACCGCGGGGATACCGCCGGCAAAGCGCCGCTGCAGCGGCGCTTTGCGGAGGTTTTTAACCCTTTTTCGGCCGCTAGCGGGGGTTAAAACCACCCCGCTAGTGGCCGCATACCGCGGGTAAAACGATGGTAAAGCATCGCTAAATATAGCGCTGCTTTACCGTCGCCCGCCCCGCACCGCCCCAGTGTGAAGCCGGCCTTAGTGTCAGACTGACTGCCACCTATTGCAGTCCCATTATAAGTCACTGATTGCTGTCATTAGTAGTATAAAAAAAATTCCAGTATATACTGTATACCGGTTTGTAGGCGCTATAACTTTCATGCAAACCAATCAATAAACACTTACTGGGATTTTTTTTTTAATCAAAAACATGTAGCAGAATACATTTTTGCCAAAATTCATGAAGAAATTCTATTTTTACATTTTTTTATTGGATATGTTTTATAGCAGAATAGCAGAAAGTAAACAATATATATATATATATATTTTTTTAAATGTCTGTACTTTTTTGTTTCTATCGCAAAAAATAAAAAACCCAGTGGTGATCAAATACCTCCAAAAGAAAGTTCTATTTGTGTGAAAGAAATCCTAAAAATTTTGTTTGGATACAGCATTGCATGACCGCACAATGACCAGTTAGAGTAGAGCAGTGCTGAATAGCAAAAAATGGCCTGGTCATGAAGGGGGTAAATCTTCCGGAGCTCAAGTGGTTAAAATACTACATAGAATAAATAACACAGACTGATAATAAACTGAAAATCAAACTACCAAAATGCAAATAATATACCACTTTCTATAGAATTTTAACAAGGCCAACCTGTAATATTACGCAGACATATGTATGAAAATAAATGAATATTGCAGCGCACACATTTATATAGTTACGTGCGTGTCCCTATAACTATATACAGTATAAGCACATTCATTAGACTTGGGAAAACAATTCACTGTTTATTTTTGTCTCGGTCTACCCCTATAGACCCTTCCTTTGTATAATAGAGGACAAAAAAAGGGCCCCCAGAGATTAGTGCTATATGAGTTTCCATTTGTCATTAAATGCTTTATTATTTACATGATAAAGTACATTCATGCATGCATGTTGTTCCTGTCTTCACTCACTGATCTGACAAAGATGAAAATCCTCATTAGAGATATTGAAATATAACGCTATTATTATGTAAAGTATTCTTAAAGCAATATTTACCTATATGTCTACAATGTCACTGGGAAAACACTCTCAGCCAAGGCCACTTCTGACTATTTATGTGCCGTGGGCTAGACACCCGCTGTGCCCCACCATGTCAATAATAAAGAGAAATTGCTCATGTCATTTGCTCATGTAAAATTCCAGTACACATTAAAGCAACCTTTTTCAACCATTTTAACACAGAGGAACTCTTGAAATAACCTTCCTTCTTGGGGAACCCCTACCAATATTTACTATATCTACAGCTTAGGGTACATTACTGTGATCATAGCAAGAATGTTCCTTTCACTTATGGTCATTGAGAAGAATACCGCATTTACATTACAAGTAGCGATAAAAGATCATTGGTGCCAGTGGTTACTTATCTGAGTGGCAGAAATTACTCATTGCTGAAGAACCCCCCCCCCCCCCCCCCCCAGAAAGAACCCTGAGAACCTCAGGTTTACATGGAACTCTAGTTAAGAGGGGATGCATTAAATGGCTAGTCCACCCAAAACTGAAATTTCAATTTTTGGTGGATAATGGAGCCAATTTTTGTCTTCCGATTTACCAAAACCATGTAGTGCAATGGCCTACCTGATTGCATACAAATTGAAACTCTTATGCCCCGTACACACGATCAGACATTTTCCGACAACAAAACCGTGGATTTTTGTTCGAAGGTTGTTGGCTCCAACTTGTCTTGCATACACACGTTCACACAAATGTTGGCCAACAATTACGAACATAGTGACGTACAAGACGTACGTGATATCTCCATTCCGAACGCTAGTTTTACAATACTGAGTGCTTCCGGCTCATACTTGATTCCGAGCATGCGTGGACTTTTGTGTGACGGACTTGTGTACATACGATCGGAAAGTCTAACAACAAAAATTTGTTGGCGGAAAATTTGAGAAACCTGCTAGCCAACATTTGTTGGCAGAAAGTCTGACAACAAATGTTCGATGGAGCATTCACACGGTCGGACTTTCCGCCAACAAGCTCACATCCAACATTTGTTGTCGGAAAATCTGATCGTGTGTACGGGGCATTAAGGTTTGACATCATATTATATGGTTTTGGTAAATCTGAAGACAAAAGTCTGCAGACAATCTAATAGTGTGTATGGAGTCTTAGAGGAGAAGTATGGCCAAAGCTCTTTTGGTCCTGCTTCTCCTGTGGGTCCAAGGAGTGCACTTAGGCAGGCCATACATGGGTCAAATTTCTAGAGAATTTTCGTTCGTACTTTGCACCATTAGTGGGCTGCCGCAACAGCCGATTTTCGTGCAGCCATCGAACTTGAGTAATCGGACATTTTGGAAATTTTTTTAAAGACTAATGATTTTCTAATCAATGATGGGCGAATCATGTGAGAAATGTAATCGAAAAAGAAATGTGCTTGTGCAAGAAAAGAAAATTCCCAGAAAGAAAAGAAGATTCCCGGCCACGAAAATTCTTTTCTGTAGCAACTGTAGCAACATGAGGTAAAATTGAAGGCTTGGTTGGCCGAATTTCGAAATCAATGGTGGCACCATCGGATCACAAAACGCACAAATTTTCAGATTTTCAAAAGGATATTCTTTCAAAATTCCACCATGTATGGCCAGCCTTAGTTTTGCAGTCCTGTGACAGCTGTCAGCTGACATCACTCAGCCAGTCTAGACTCTGGAGAGATCCCGATTTTTTTTGTCAGGATCCATCAAGATGCTTGGAGTGGCAGCTGGCTAAGCTTGATTGGATACAAATTGTTTGGATAGTTTGGGTAGGTCCTTATATTACTTATTTATCGGCGTATAACACACGCCGGCGTATAACGCGCACCCCAAGTTTAGGACGAAAATTTTAAGGAAAAAAACTTTAAGGAAAAAAACTTTAAGGAAAAAAACTTACATTTAAATGCCCATCAATGCAGCCTTAGCAGTGTCCATCTGCAGCCTTGCACAGCGTCCATCTGCATGCTTGTCAGTGTCATTTGCAGCCTTGCATTCTTGTCAGAGTCATTTGCAGCCTTGCATTCTTGTCAGTGTCATTTGCAGCCTTGCATCCTTGTCAGTGTCATTTGCAGCCTTGCAGCCTTCTCGGTGTCATTTGCAGCCTTGCAGCCTTCTTAGTGTCATTTGCAGCCTTGAGGCGTCCATCTGCAGCCTCCACAGTGTCATTTGAAGCCTTGCCCAGGCTGCAGTTAAACTGCAGTGACATGTGTTGTTTGAAAATTGGCGCCATTGGCCGTTCTCGGCAGCTTTTGGCCATTCTCGGCAGCTTTCGGCCGCCTTCGGACGTTCTCGGCAGCTTTCGGCCGCCTTCGGACGTTCTTGGCAGCTTTCGGCCGCCGAGAACGGCCGAAACGTCCTATTTGGTGCGACGCCGCATTTGTGGCACCGCACTGATTTTAAAAAGTAGTTTCTGTACTACTTTTCGCGATTTTAGGGTGTGATTTCCATTGACATCTGTGCAGAAACCTGCACAGATGTCTCTGAAATTGCCGCCGAAATCGGGACTGACATGCGGGAATGAAATGGTGCAAGTGCAGCTGAATTTTCTCACCAATTTTATATTTTTATATGTTTTCATCTAATTTTTACCTAATTTATTAGCGCACATCATCACCCATATACACTCTTTTTTCTAGCCACCATCATGGCCGGCCATGCTGGATGGTTCTGTTTTCCCGTTTTTCCATCTGTCTTGTGTTGCGCTGCCGGTCCATTTTGGATCCTTTAACCACAGCTCCCGGGTCAGACGCCCCTGGTAGTTGCCGGTGGGATTTTGGCATGGGCCATTCTGCATCCCTGAGTATGGATCCATTAGTCTGATTCCCACATTTCAATCTACCTGATACATTTCCATGTTTATTATTATGTTATATATTTTAACCATTTTACTTTATAGACTGTCTATGCATCAACCCCTAAAGAGTGAGACTGAACTCACGAAAAGCATTGGGTCACCATAGATGCTATGACACACTTACCATGGACTATTTGATTACTGTATTTAACCACTTCAGCCCCGGACCATTTGGCAGCCAAAGGACCAGAGGTCTTTTTTCAATTTCGCACTGCACTACTTTAACTGGTAATTGCGCGGTCATGCAATTTTGTAACCAAACGAAATTTGCGTCCTTTTCTTCCCACAAATAGAGCTTTCTTTTGATGGTATTTGATTGCCTCTGTGATTTTTATTTTTTGCGATATAAACGGAAAAAGAGCGAAAATTTTGAAAAAAAAAGAGATTTTCTACTTTTTGTTATAAAAAAAAATCTAATAAACTCAATTTTAGTCAAACATTTGGGCCAAAATGTATTCAGCCACATGTCTTTAGTAAAAAAAATGCCAATAAGCGTATATTTATTGGTTTGCGCAAAAGTTATAGCGTCTACAAACTAGAGTACATTTTCTGGAATTTACACCGCTTTTAATTTATGACTGCCTATTTCATTTCTTGAGGTGCTAAAATGGCAGAGAAGTACAAAACCCCCCCAAATGACCCCATTTTGGAAAGTAGACACCCCAAGCTATTTGCTGAGAGGCATGTTGAGCCCATTGAATATTTTTTTTTTTAGTCCCAAGTGATTGAATAAAGACAAAAATAAAAAAGATTTTTTTTTTTTTTTCAAAAAGTTGTCACTAAATGATATATTGCTCACACATGCCATAGTTATATGTGGAATTGCACCCCAAAATACATTTTGCTGCTTCTCCTGAGTATGGGGATACCACATGTGTGGGACTTTTTGGGAGCCTAGCCGCGTACGGGGCCCCGAAACCCAAGCACCGCCTTCAGGATTTCTAAGGGTGCAAATTTTTGATTTCACTCCTCACTACCTATCACCGTTTCGAAGGCCATAAAATGCCAAAATAGCACAAAACCCCCCCAAATGACCCCATTTTGGAAAGTAGACACCCCAAGCTATTTGTTGAGAGGCATGGTGAGTATTTTACAGCTCTCATTTGTTTTTGAAAATGAAGAAAGTAAAGAAAAAAAAAAAATTTTTTTCTTTTTTCAATTTTCAAAACTTTGTGACAAAAAGCGAGATCTGCAAAATACTCACAATACCTCTCAGCAAATAGCTTGGGGTGTCTACTTTCCAAAATGGGGTCATTTTGGGGGGTTTTATGCCATCTGGGCATTCCATGGCCTCCGAAACTGTGATTGGCAGTGAGAAGTGAAATAAAAAAATTACACCCTTAGAAAGCCTGAAGGCGGTGATTGGTTTTTGGGGTTCCGTACGCAGCTAGGCTCCCAAAAAGTCCCACACATGTGGTATCCCCGTACTCAGGAGAAGCAACAGAATGTATTTTGGGGTGTATTTCCACATATGCCCATGACATGTTTGAGCAATATATCATTTAGTGACAACTTTTTGTAAAAAAAATATATATATTTTTTTTTTTTCATTATTCAATCTCTTGGGACAAAAAAAAAAAATATTTAATGGGCTCAACATTGCTCTCAGCAAATAGCTTGGGGTGTCTACTTTCCAAAATGGGGTCATTTGGGGGGGGTTTGAACTGTCCTGGCATTTTTTATGCACAACATTTAGAAGCCTATGTCACACGTCACCCACTCTTCTAACCACTTGTAGACAAAGCCCTTTCTGACACTTTTTGTTTACATGAAAACATATTTTTTTTTTGCAAGAAAATTACGTTGAACCCCCAAACACTATATATATTGTTAAAGCAAAGGCCCTACAGATTAAAATGGTGGGTGTTGCATTTTTTTTTTCCACACAGTATTTGCGCAGCGATTTTTCAAACGCATTTTTTGTGGAAAAAATACACTTTTTTTTATTTTAATGCACTAAAACACACTATATTGCTCAAATTTTTGATGAAATAAAAAATATGATCTTAGGCCGAGTACATGGATACCAAACACGACATGCTTTAAAATTGCGCACAAACACGCAGTGGCGACAAACTACATACATTTTTAAAAGCCTTTAAAAGCCTTTACATGATACCACATTAGATTCACGGAGGAGGTCTACTGCTAAAATTACTGCCCTCGATCTGACCTTCGCGGTGATACCTCACATGCATGGTGCAATTGCTGTTTACATATGACGCCAGACCAACGCTTGTGTACGCCTTTGCGCAAGAGAAGGGGGGGCAGGGGTGCTTTTTTTTTTTTTTTTTGTTTTTTTTTTTATTTATTTAGCTTTTTTATTTTATTTTTAAACTGTTCCTTCCATTTTTTTTCTTTGTTATGATTTTTATTGTTATCTCAGGGAATGTAAATATCCCCTATGATAGCAATAGGCAGTGACAGGTACTCTTTTTTTGAAAAAATTGGGGTCTATTAGACCCTAGATCTTTCCTCTGCCCTCAAAGCATCTGACCACACCAAGATTGGTGTGATAAAATGCTTTCCCAATTTCCCAATGGCGCGGTTTATATCCGGGAGGGGGACATTCCCTCCCACTGCTTGTAAAAGCAGTCTAGAGGCTAATTACCCGCTAGAATTGCTTTTACATGAAAGCCGATCACTGGCTGAAAAGAATGATACCAAGATGATACCTAAACCTGCAGGCATCATTCTGGTATAACCATTCAAAGTCCAGCAACATACTGGACATATATTGTAATCTTTTTTTTTTCATGCAGCCTCTTGGCTGAACGAAAAAAAGAGATTGATTGGTGGTATGCCCACCATTAGAATACCTCCCTTCATCCACCCACTTCTAATGATGGGCATACATGCACCATTTATATATGCCGATGCATGGGGGCATCCTCCCGCAAAAGTTATGCCGTGTACACACGGTCGGAATTTCGACCGTATGTACGTGGCATTAGGAGCCAATCGCTCCCCCCCCCTGCTGCCCCCATGCTTCGGCATATATGCTCTTTTTTTTTTTAACTGTGGTGGTGAAATCACCTCCTACAGCGTTGGAGTCGCGGCTTTATGTATCGTGGGAGCAAACGCTGTTGCTGTCAAGATAAATAAATCCGCGTTGCAACTGAATGGCGCACCTGAAAACAAAAAAATGCTCAACACTAAAACACACAGTAAACAAAATTACATACCTGAAAAGCAAGCATGATAAAACATAATAAAACATAATAAAACATAATAAAACATTGCAGAATAGAATGGAGTAAAAAAAGAGCAACAATAGAGAGAGAATAGAGTGAGAGAGAGAACAATAAAACGACAACTATTTTTATTTTTTTTTATTTTTTTGAGATTCACAGGTAAAAAAGCTCCTGACTGAAGCGACTGAATCAAAACGCTACCACAAAAAAAATGTTAGCGATCGCAGGGATCAGGCCTGACTCTGCGAACGCTGCAGTTATGTGTGCTTAGTGTTTTGTAAGTGACAGTGATCGATCGATACTGCACTTGGGTGGGCTGGGCTGGGCGGAGGGGGAAAACGCAGGTGCTAGCAGGTATCTGGGCTGATCCCGCTAACAATGCGTTTTTTTTTTGTAACCCTAAACTGCTGGGACGCTAGTATAGATCTGATCAGATCAGATATTGATCTGTTCAGATACTGTGCCACTAAGGGAGGTGTATGCTTTGTGCGTGGGTGTTTGCGGTACTGGCACTAACCTGGGGCGACGCAGACCTTATTTGACCCTAAAACCTAATTGATATCACCCGCCGGGCGATCAGGGGGTTAAACCGTTATTGGGTAATAAATGGCGGGTGCCCTGACAGTATAAAAAACAAGCTAACTAACCAGCGTCACCCGTAACAGTAATACAAAAAAAAAACTGGTTACCTAGCGACACTAATGCAGCGATCAGAAAAACGATCGCTTAGTGACACTGGCAAAAGGGGGTGAAAGGGTTAACTAGGGGCAATCAGGGGGTTAAACCTTTATTAGGTAATATATGGGGGTACCTGACGCTATATAAAAACCTGACGGGGAACCTAAATAACGAAATAACTAACTGGCTAACCAGCGTCACCAGTGACAGTTATACAGTGATCACTGGTGAAAGGGTTAACTCTAGGGGCAATCAGGGGGTTAAAACCTTTATTTAGGTTGTAATATGGGGGTACCTGACCTATAAACCTATTTATGAACCTATATAAACATGGCGGTTACCTAAAAAAAAAAAATGGTTACCTAGCGACACTAATGCAGCGATCAGAAAAACGATCGCTTAGTGACACTGGCAAAAGGGGGTGAAAGGGTTAACTAGGGGCAATCAGGGGGTTAAAACCTTTATTAGGTAATATATGGGGGTACCTGACGCTATATAAAAACCTGACGGGGAACCTAAATAACGAAATAACTAACTGGCTAACCAGCGTCACCAGTGACAGTTATACTGTGATCACTGGTGAAAGGGTTAACTCTAGGGCAATCAGGGGGTTAAAACCTTTATTTAGGTTGTAATATGGGGGTACCTGACCTATAAACCTATTTATGAACCTATATAAACATGGCGGTTACCTAAAAAAAAAAAATGGTTACCTAGCGACAGCAGTGACACTAATACAGCGATCAGAAAAACGATCGCTTAGTGACACTGGCAAAAGGGGGTGAAAGGGTTACCTGGGGGGCAATCAAGGGGTTAAACCTTTATTAGGGGGGGGTGGGGGGCTACCTTGGACCTAAAACTAACTGCCCTGACAGTTATTACAGTCACACTGACACTAAATGCAGTGATCAGTAAAAAAATGATCACTGCAATTAGTGACACTGTGACTGGGGGGGGAGGGGGTGATCTGGGGGGTGATCAGGGGGTGACAGGGGGGTGTTTTGTGTGCCTATGTGTACTGGTGTCAGTGTACTGTTTGTGCACTAACCTTTAGATGTTCACAGCTCGGCGTTCCGGTCACATAGACCGGCGCACCGAGCGTGACATCACTTCCTCTGCCTGTGTTTTGATTGACACAGACAGAGGAAGCATCTGATTCGCCAGGAGCGATCGCGAGGGGGTGGCCAGAAACCACTGGCCGTCCCCTCATCCCGGATCGCTCCTGAAGCGATCCCGACCGTCCCCGCCGGCCGGGGGGGTCCGATCGGACCCCCCACCCGCCGGAAGAATGGCACGTACAGGTACGTGGTTCTGCCTGTACGTGCCATTCTGCCGACGTATATATACAGGGGGCGGTCGGCAAGTGGTTAATCATGTAATGGATCTGTATATTTGGGCCAACTTTTCGGCATTATGACACCTTTTTCCAGTATTATTGCTGGCATATACTCGATAAACCTGTGTGTTTTTATAGTTCATTGAGCACTACAAGCTGTCAGCCACAAAGGTTGTTGGTACTTGTAGTCTTTTCATTCACAAAACTCTGTAAATGAATGACATGGTTGTATGGCCGGAGCCCCGAACAGCCGCGCTCTTTTTGAATTGTGAGGAAGAAGATCCCCAGGGGGCAGCATGGGAAGAACTGCAGGAGTCAGAACATGTTACATGTTCCCAAAGATGAACCTATTCTTTAAGCCTTATAAAAAAGGAGGGAATTTTATTATGGATAAACAGCAATATATGAACATGTGTCAGATCATAGTGGAAAGTGAGAATTGGTAAACATAGATTTCTAGATTTTCCTTACATCAGCATAAAAAACATTTTTATGTTAGAATAAAATAATTATTTTTAAATACCAGGTATATATACAGTATATATATATATATATATATATATATATATATATATATATATACTATCTATATATTAGGTATATATATATTAGTTCTGTTACTGATTAAAAATTTCGCGTTCGATTAATCGATTTTTTTTTAATTGATTGATCGACTAATTTCGATTAATTATAACGCACATACAGGTCCAACTACTTTTAGCTGATCTCCTTGCTGTGCAACTCTGCATTAGTCAGTGGTAAATGTGGTATACACTATATACAATCACCCGACACTAGTTAGTTTCCACAATCCATGACTTAACTTCACAGTTCACACAAATACGTTTTAAATTCAAGCTGTAGCACTGACGTAAGTAATTTTTTTTTCCACAGTAGCAATTTTCCACAGACAATCCCTCCACCTCCGGTCTAACTAATCACTCTCACCTTATGGCATGGACCCCTGTGCAAACAGGTGGTCATGCAAGCGGGTATCAAAAGGGTTAACACGGACCATAAACTTCTCTCACGTCTCCTTAGATCTCAACAAGGACGCCAGGTCATGGGTAGAAAGAAAAGATCTAAGTGCTCACCACTTAAGTATAAGATTACATTTTTTTGTTCAAACACAAACTACTCACATAAAGATGATAAAAACACAGCATGTAAAGCCGACAATCGTGTTAGTTCTGTAGGGCAGCAGCGGGTGACGTCATGTGTAGCTCCTCCCCCGTACGCATTACGTTCAATCAGAACATCGACGTCACCGGACTTCTCCCCCTTCCCTTTGTTAGCAGACGGAGGCACTTGGGGAAGGGGGAAGAAGTCTGGTGACGTCGATGTTTGTGACGTCACCGTCTCTCCGACAGAACTCCCTGAAGACCCGTAAGCTGGTGGAGAGGTGAGTACCGATCAAAAGAATTTTGATTGATCAAAAAAATTAATTGATTAATCAAGGAATTAATCTTTAATTATCCACAGCCCTAATATATATATATATATATATATATATATATATATATATATATATATATATATATATATATATATATATATATATATATATATATATACATATACAGTGGCGTTGCTTGGGGGTGGCTTTTGGGGCTATAGCCCCGAATCTGGGTTGTAGAACCTGATGTAAATTGGGGGGGGAGGAGCTCTCTGGGAACTCTGATTTAAGGGGGAGGCTGTCTGGGGACCCTGATATAAGGGGGGGCTCTCTGGGGATATACACTCACACTCTCTCTCACACACACACACATTATATACATGTGTATGCCCGCCCAAGCATATGACTTTCTTTACTACGCTGCTATGGGCTCTAGCCCCAGATCTTTTGTAGACCTATGGTAGCAACGCCCCTATATATATAAATATATATATATATATATATATATATATATATAACACACATCACTGATTTTACAGGTTTTTTTTATCTTTCTGATGACCTTTAATTAAATTGATGTAGATTTCAACATACAGTACAGTAAGAAGATGCTGGGTTCCAGCCCCACTGACATTATATCATAGCTTCCAACTGTCCCTGATTTGGAACAATGTCCCTCTGTCCCTCATTCCTCCTCATTTGTCCGTCATTTTGGTCTGATCTATATAGCTGTATATAAAATGCACTTTTCATCTATCAAAAAGTGTTTTCCAGCGCTAAACCTTTCACCTGATTTCAAAATTGCTGCATTTCTAAATTCCAAAAGCCAATACAAAGGAATAGTAGTGGTAAAAAAAGCACTTGTGGGTTTAACCAATATTTTTTTTTGTACAATTCTCCTTTAAGGGGGCGTGGCAAGGGGTATGTCCTATGCCTGCCTACTTTTACTGATGGGTGTCCCTCATTCCCATCTCAAAAATTTGGATGGTATGATTATATACATCCACTATGAATGCATTGGGAAGGAAAGCTAATAGGCATTCCAGAACCTGACACCTTCAAAACGGTTGCATAAGTGACAATCCTCTGCTACATCATGTTACTTAATTAGGGAAGCAGAGCTTTATGGTTCAGACTTGACATGCTTTGTGACCACACACAGTCACTGTAAATCAAATCAATGAGTACATACATTATAATCATAAAACACCTGGAAAAGTAAATGTAATTTCTTACAGTGCATTGTAGCCTAAATTTAGATGTTTGCCATGTGACCATGTTACTTAGATGTAGTGCTTGGTGCAGGGAATTTTTAATTGAAAAATCATAGCATGTTCACTGACAGTTGTAATGTATTTGAATCTGTCATTGTAAAAGGTTTGTATGACTGATGTGACAGTAAAATATCGATAATAATATGAACATGATATAATTACCATTCTGAGCAACAGATGTAATGAATGATAAGTGTATTCAAAAATCTTCATGGTAATGCAAATGAACTTATATTTCTAAACAGCACATAACAATGTCAAGACAATGCAATTGAGCATAATTAAATTGCAACAAGTATAGTGTATAAATAACTTGATTACAAGCCTACAGTACCTTGAAAAAGTATTCCTACCCTTTGGAATTTTCTACATTTTGTCATATATTGTCATATATATATATATGTCATATTACAACCAAAAACGTAAATGTATTTTATTGGGATTTTATGTGATAGACCAACACAAAGTGGCACATAAGTGTGAAGTGAATAGTGTGTTAAGTAGTGGTGCGCTGTATAGAACAATCCTAATTATGCTAGAAGGAGCTAGCTGAATAAACAACAAGAGGTAGGTGTAGGTGATGGCAGAGCTTAAACAATGCCTACAACCTGGGTGTGCAGGTTGAAACCTTAATCCAGTGCAAATAGCGTAAATTGGAAAAGAAATGTATAATAAAAGACGGGAAACCTAGTGGTTAAAGATAGGTAACCTGGTGCAGTGTAAACTGAGGTAGATGAGGGTGTAGTATCAACAAATAAATACAATAGGGTGTCCAAGTTTACAAATAAATAAATAAAATAAGTAATCCAAATGGATATATAACAGTGTAAAATCCTTAAAGTGAAGTAGACTGGTAAAGTGCAAAGTGCTGGAAAGGAAGATAGAATAGACACTATTCCAAGCTCAACAGTGTCTTGGTGCTGGAGATGGCACCTAAAGTGACTAGTGATACTCAGTGGTAGAATATTTTGTGACAGAGAAATTTGCACAAATAATAAAAATTATGTTTAAAGATGGGTCGGCGAAACACACTAAACATAAAAGTAAATATAAAAGTCCAGGTGGAGCATGATCCTACAGTGATCAGTGCAAGTATGGGTGGATAAGCGTGCAAACTGGTTTCCTATTTGCTCCAGTGGGGAAACCAATAAAATAAATAACTCTATAACTGTGTGGCACACACCGTATTTAAACGGTTAATACACAGTTAAAGTCCATGAAGTTTCGGTGCAATGTGACATGAACTGAGTCCAAAATAAGAATAAAGTGCAGGTGCTTGGTAACGCAGATCAGTGCAGTGCTATGTGGGGCGGTAGATGATCCATGCGTTCTCCTTCGTGCAGAATGAGTGGATGGGTGTCCCCTTACCTTACGGCCGTAAGGTAACAGCGTATAGTGGAGATCTCGTTTGGGTCCTTGGTAGTCGTTCCTGGTATACTGCCTTGGGTACTATCTTGCTTATAGTTTGCGGTCCTGTCTCCTTAAGTGTGTCCACAATGGGGGAGCTCGCCAGTAGTATAGGTTTAGGGGAGAAATGAAGGATACCTCATGGTGCAGTATTCCAGTGTAACAAATATATTTTAATGGTACAGAAAAAGGTACTCACATTTAGCAGAAAATACAGCAAACAATGTAAAAACGAGCTGCGGACTCGTATGACGTCACTTCCGGTGTCACAGTCCCGAAGTGACGTCACTTCTTTTTCTGTACCATTAAAATATATTTGTTACACTGGAATACTGCACCATGAGGTATCCTTCATTTCTACCCTAAACCTATACTACTGGCGAGCTCCCCCATTGTGGACACACTTAAGGAGACAGGACCGCAAACTATAGGCAGGATAGTACCCAAGGCAGTATACCAGGAACGACTACCAAGGACCCAAACGAGATCTCCACTATACGCTGTTACCTTACAGCCGTAAGGTAAGGGGACACCCATCCACTCATTCTGCACGAAGGAGAACGCATGGATCATCTACCACCCCACATAGCACTGCACTGATCTGCGTTACCAAGCACCTGCACTTTATTCTTATTTTGGACTCAGTTCATGTCACATTGCACCGAAACTTCATGGACTTTCACTGTGTATTAACCGTTTAAATACGGTGTGTGCCACACAGTTATAGATTTATTTATTTTATTGGTTTCCCTACTGGAGCAAATAGGAAACCAGTTTGCACGCTTATCCACCCATACTTGCACTGATCACTGTAGGATCATGCTCCATCTGGACTTTTATATTTACTTTTATGTTTAGTGTGTTTCGCCGACCCATCTTTAAACATAATTTTTATTATTTGTGCAAATTTCTCTGTCACAAAATATTCTACCACTGAGTATCACTAGTCACTTTAGGTGCCATCTCCAGCACCAAGACACTGTTGAGCTTGGAATAGTGTCTATTCTATCTTCCTTTCCAGCACTTTGCACTTTACCAGTCTACTTCACTTTAAGGATTTTACACTGTTATATATCCATTTGGATTACTTATTTTATTTATTTATTTGCAAACTTGGACACCCTATTGTATTTATTTGTTGATACTACACCCTCATCTACCTCAGTTTACAAGGCACCAGGTTACCTATCTTTAACCACTAGGTTTCCCGTCTTTTATTATACATTTCTTTTACAATTTACGCTATTTGCACTGGATTAAGGTTTCAACCTGCACACCCAGGTTGTAGGCATCGTTTAAGCTCTGCCATCACCTACACCTACCTCTTGTTGTTTATTCAGCTAGCTCCTTCTAGCATAATTAGGATTGTTCTATACAGCGCACCACTACTTAACACACTATTTACTTTCTGGCTTCAGACATTTGCCCCAGTGTGTGCAGCAGTCATTTTGTTCTATTTCGTTTGTGGTGGCGCAGGGATACTATTATATACATAAGTGTGAAGTGCCTTCCTCTTTATTTGGTTATGACCCCTAATAAAGTTTTTTTTTTTTTTTTTAAGAAATACTTGCCTATTTGTTTTACTTCAAAAAGGACAGTTTATTTGTGAGTAGGCAGGTACATTTATAAATACCATGTGAAATTAACAAGGCACACCGACACCAAGCAACCTCCTTGAGGTTAAAAAATACAAAATAATAATGGTGTTGTGGTAACTTGGATTAATTATTAATTATGGAGATCACCAAAAAAATAAAATAAATAAATAAACAGGAGATCTTGATAAAAAAACAACCACAAAATAACTAAAAATATAAAAACATAAAAATAAAAAAATTATTTTGGGAGATCTGACGAATAAAAATATTATATTCATGAAATCACGAGAAATAATAAAGAAAGAAGTTTGTAAGAAGTCTGTGTGAATGTGAGCAGCAAAACAACTTCGTTCTTCTAGCATCTAGCATCAAACAATTTAAAACATTGCAGCTTGACGAATGTGCTATATCTATTACGAACGCTAGCTTTTCCAGACCGAGCACTTCCGTCTCGTAATTTATTCTGAGCATGCGTGGCACTTTGTGTGTCGGAATTGTCTACACACGATCGGAATTTACGCAAATGGATTTTGTTTTCGGGAAAATTTTAGTGTGTCGGAAATTCCGATGGAAAAAGTCCAATGGAGCCTATACACGGTCGGAATTTCCGAGAACAAGCTCCGATCGCACATTTTCCGTTGGAAAGTCCGATCGTGTGTACAGGGCATTAAGTTTAAACATAAATAGTGTTACTGCACATAAAAAAGCATTTTGTGCATTGTGTTTTGTATTCTGTAATTTGTCCTGTTTAAAACAACACTAATATTATGATTTTGGTACAAAGCATTGCAAAGTTATTTACAAATGATGTAAAGTGGGTTTTTTCAATTTCTTTTTTCAGTGTGATACATGTAAATATATGTAAAAGGTGTAAAAATATTAATGAACAAAGCAAACAAAAACAGATTTTTTTTTTTAACTATTAGTTAATAAAATACAGGAAAATTACAATTGAATGGAGAAGGCGAATACGGAGTTAATTAGTGATGATTAGAGTAAACTTAGGGGTTAATAAGAGGGGGTTCAACAGAGGAACATTTAATTAGAAAAAAAATATATATATTTTTTTACTTGTCAAGGTTGCTTTAACCACTTAAGGACTGCCCCACATACATTTACTGCCGCAGCCCTTAAGCACAAAATCATGTACCTGTACGCGATCCCTGTTGTTGGCTCGGTGGCGCGCTCGCGTTGCCGGAGCCACACTCCCGTTTTGATTGGACACAGCGGGAGCCGATCATTCTCGGTCTGCCCATGTAAATAAGGCAGACCGCTGTTCTGTCACAGAGGAAAAGAGAGATCATGTGTTTCTGCTAATCAGGAACACAGATGTCTCTCTTCCTCCTGTCAGTCCTTCCCCCCCACATTTAAGCCTCGTACACGCGATCAGATTTTACGACGGGAAATGTGATGTCAGGCTGTTGGCGGAAAATCCGACCGTTTGTATTCTCCATCGTACAATTGTTGTTGGATTTTCCACGGACAAATATTGGATGGCAGGCTTTAAAATTTCCCGTGAACAACGGTCTGTTATCGGATTTTCCGAGCGTGTGTTCACAAGTCCGTCGGACAAAAGTCCAAAGTACAATACTCATGCTCGGAAGCAAGGATGAGCCGAAAGCGGTTACTAACATACGTAATGGAGAATTAACATTCGTGACCTAGGAAATTATGAAATCTCGAAATGCAGCGCATATTCTCTTCTTCTTTATAATGGGATAATAATGAAGCTGCTTTGCTGGTGATACTGATGGAGTTATGGCAGACGTATTTTAAAAGGCTTTTATTTTCTAGTGATATCAAGAATAATATTATTATGCTTTTTTTTTTTGGGCAAGTTACCACAACACCATTATCGTTACCATTAAGATCAAAAGTACAACTATGTTGGTGTCCCTTGTCAATTTTACATTGTATTTTTTTTTATGTAACTGCCTACTCCCAAACTGTCATTTGAAGTAAAACACATAGCCAAGTATTATTCTCCCCATTTTTGTTATTGTGCATTAAAAAAAGAAAACAAACAAAATTAGACATGCTATCTGCCAATAGAACTTAACCAAAAAGTGCATTCTATGCATCCAAAAATATAGAAAATATAACAAATCAAATCATTATTATTGAACCAAAAAATTAAATAAAAGCCTCATGCATGTGTCCTGCTTCTTAATATAGGGGGCCAGCAATGCCAGGAGTTGGTGACAGTAGGGTCCCCATCCAGAGATAATTCCGAAAATCATCTGTATTATTCTCCTGGAGCTCTCACAGCAAAGGCATATGACATAATTGGTCACGATTAATAAAGCAACCAATTTTTGGTCCAAGAAATCCTCCTCCTCCTGTTCCTGGACTGGACTTGGGTCAAAGCAATAACTCCAAGGCCAATAATAAATAACACGTTATGTCCTTCGATTCTGCAATATGTCTGGTTGAGGAACGGCCGTTCAGAAATGAACTGAAAATCGCTAAATGAAAAGAGCGAAATGAAAAGCGGGAATCAACACTCAAAACACGAAATTAGCAGAAGGAGCCCAAACGGTGGCACTAAAGAGCTGAAAAAACACGTCACTACGTTCGTGTTTGTTGGCCGATAATTCCTTGCCGTTTGTATGCAAGACAAAATCCAGGCACACGACTTCAGACAAAAGTCAGAGGTTTTGTCTGCGGAAAATCCGATCCTGTGTACGAGGCTTTAGAAAGCATTCTCTAGGAGCACACTTAACTCTTTGATCGCCCCTGATGTTAACCCCTTGCCTGGCCAGTGTCATTTATATAGTGTGAGTGCATTTTTTTAGCACTAATCACTGTATTGTTGTCCCTGGTCCCTAAAAAGTGTCACTTAGTGTCAGATTTGTCCACCGTAATGTTGCAGTCCCGTTAACAATCGCTGAAAAAAAAAAGTCCATAAATCTATCCCATAGTTTGTAGACGTTATAACTTTTGCACAAACCAATCAATAAACGCTTTTTGGGATTTTTTATTTTACCAAAAATATGTAGCAGAATATAAATTGGCCTAAATTGATGAAGATTAGATTTTTAAAAATTTTTATTGGATGTGTTTTATAGCAGAAAGTAAAAAATATTGTTTTGTTTTCTAAATTGTCGGCCTTTTTTTGTTTATAGCGCCAAAAATAAAAACTGCAGAGGTGATCAAATACAGGTCCTTCTCAAAAAATTAGCATATTGTGATAAAGTTCATTATTTTCTGTAATGTACTGATAAACATTAGACTTTCATATATTTTAGATTCATTACACACAACTGAAGTAGTTCAAGCCTTTTCTTGTTTTAATATTGATGATTTTGGCATACAGCTCATGAAAACCCAAAATTCCTATCTCAAAAAATTAGCATATCATGAAAAGGTTCTCTAAACGAGCTATTAACCTAATCATCTGAATCAACTAATTAACTCTAAACACCTGCAAAAGATTCCTGAGGCTTTTAAAAACTCCCAGCCTGGTTCATTACTCAAAACCGCAATCATGGGTAAGACTGCCGACCTGACTGCTGTCCAGAAGGCCATCATTGACACCCTCAAGCAAGAGGGTAAGACACAGAAAGAAATTTCTGAACGAATAGGCTGTTCCCAGAGTGCTGTATCAAGGCACCTCAGTGGGAAGTCTGTGGGAAGGAAAAAGTGTGGCAGAAAACGCTGCACAACGAGAAGAGGTGACCGGACCCTGAGGAAGATTGTGGAGAAGGACCGATTCCAGACCTTGGAGGACCTGCGGAAGCAGTGGACTGAGTCTGGAGTAGAAACATCCAGAGCCACCGTGAACAGGCGTGTGCAGGAAATGGGCTACAGGTGCCGCATTCCCCAGGTCAAGCCACTTTTAAACCAGAAACAGCGGCAGAAGCGCCTGACCTGGGCTACAGAGAAGCAGCACTGGACTGTTGCTCAGTGGTCCAAAGTACTTTTTTCGGATGAAAGCAAATTTTGCATGTCATTCGGAAATCAAGGTGCCAGAGTCTGGAGGAAGACTGGGGAGAGGGAAATGCCAAAATGCCTAAAGGCCAGTGTCAAGTACCCACAGTCAGTGATGGTCTGGGGTGCCATGTCAGCTGCTGGTGTTGGTCCACTGTGTTTTATCAAGGGCAGGGTCAATGCAGCTAGCTATCAGGAGATTTTGGAGCACTTCATGCTTCCATCTGCTGAAAAGCTTTATGGAGATGAAGATTTCATTTTTCAGCACGACCTGGCACCTGCTCACAGTGCCAAAACCACTGGTAAATGGTTTACTGACCATGGTATTACTGTGCTCAATAGGCCTGCCAACTCTCCTGACCTGAACCCCATAGAGAATCTGTGGGATATTGGGAAGAGAAAGTTGAGAGACGCAAGACCCAACACTCTGGATGAGCTTAAGGCCGCTATCGAAGCATCCTGGGCCTCCATAACACCTCAGCAGTGCCACAGGCTGATTGCCTCCATGCCACGCCGCATTGAAGCAGTCATTTCTGCAAAAGGATTCCCGATCAAGTATTGAGTGCATAACTGAACATAATTATTTGAAGGTTGACTTTTTTTTGTATTAAAAACACTTTTCTTTTATTGGTCGGATAAAATATGCTAATTTTTTGAGATAGGAAGTTTGGATTTTCATGAGCTGTATGCCAAAATCATCAATATTAAAACAAGAAAAGGCTTGAACTACTTCAGTTGTGTGTAATGAATCTAAAATATATGAAAGTCTAATGTTTATCAGTACATTACAGAAAATAATGAACTTTATCACAATATGCTAATTTTTTGAGAAGGACCTGTATGCCCAAACATGTTTTTGGGCATGTCTAGTATGCCCCGAGTCTGCAACTGGTTAATAGTATTGTTTGTGAGCTTCTGTTTTTAAATACCACAATACATTGTCTTAAAAGTTTAGTAAAATGTCAAAACATAGAGCACAAAAACACTTAAAAAACACAACCTCACATTGCCCAAAAGCAAATGTGCCCCCTGTGTCCATACAGAGTGGAGGCACTCTATTACAGGAGGTGTGTTACTGAACAGACCGCCAGGTATAAACAGAGGGGGAAAAAAAGCTAAAAAAATAAAACTAAAGCAGCCACCAGCAAGCTGTAATATATTACATTTTTGGTTTGGGTTTAATATTGCTTTTAGCATGGGTGTAGCATAAGGGGTTGCAGGGGTCACAATCGCAACCTTGCCCCTAGCTCCAGGGGGCCCATGCAGCCTCCCTGTCATATTATTATATCTTCCACAAAATCCAGCTCCGATCTGCCCTAGGGCCCCAAAGCCACGCTCCAGTACTGGGCTTCTACTTTGCCTTCCACAGTCCACACCCCTCTGTTCCCATTGGCTGGGGAGAAGCTGTGAGCCATTTCCTGAATGGAGAGGAGCATGGGGTGAGAACAGCCCAGGATGGGGAAGTGTCTGTGCTGGCAACATGGAATGGTAGCCAAGCTCAGGCAAGAGGAGGAGAGTGTGGTCCTGTAGCCATGATGGGACCAATGTCACTGGTGAGGTATGGCACTGCTCAGTGTCTCCTAGTCGCTAGCTGGGATTCTCTGTACTCCCCCACCCAGGGATGTCTACTTACCTCACTTCCCTGACAACTGGGGAAAAGACACACCCCTGGGAGGTGACCTTCCCCCAACACCTGTCAACACTGACAGTGAAACCTTCAGAAATTGATAAAAAAATCCCTTAACACCTCCTTGGGGGGCCCCTGAGGGGCTGCAGGCTCCAGATTTTGTGTCACATTGCTTTGCCCTCCCAGATCTAAGTTGCCCGCCCCCCCAAAGCCCCCTGACCACCACCTCCACCCTGCATGCTATGCCCGGCTGCTGAGCTCCTTTACATTACAGCACTTTATACTGTTCCTCCTCTTCGGCAGGGCTGAAATCACATTCCTTTACAACACAGCCAGTTAGCCATGATCTGCACAGGGTGTATCTGCCTACTGCAACTACACTGCTATTATGACTAGAGAATTTTACAGGTCAGAAGGGCAACATAAAAGTCAGATACACCCTGTGAAGGCTAATAGACTGTGTGTAAAGGAATGTGATTTCAGCCCTGTGTAGTGTGTGTCTGTGGGGGGGGGGGGGGGGAGGAGCTGTATACAGTGCTGGGATGGGAAAGGAGCTCTGCCAAGTGACCTGCCAGGGGTCCCTGTCCTCTGATTCTCCAGCGGTGATCCCTGTCCTCTGATTCTCCAGCGGTGATACCTGTCCTCTGATTCTCCAGCGGTAATCCCTGTCCTCTTATGTAAAGAGGAACTCTGGGAACTCAAAACTCTTAAGCCACTTTGAGTATCTTGGTGTGTGGTGTATTTGCACGCATGTTAGAAGTAGTGGGGGGGGGGGCCCAGGTCAACTTTTGCATCAGGGCCCACAAGCTTCAAGCTATGCCTCTGGCTTTAAGGATTGATAAACTGCAATATATTACATTTTTGTTTTGGGGGTCTAGCTACATTTTAAGGAACATAGGAGATGGGAAGGGGGTCAGTGCTCTATTTAAAAAATAAAAAGGGTACATCCGCTATATGGTATGATACATTTCCATAAATGATTAATAAGGATTTTGTATCACTGTACAATTGCAAGGATCTAAGACTGGCTATGGCTCAGAAAATTGTGAATACTCCATCACTTACTGAAACAGGGTTCATTTTTTATTAGCTTATTTTATTTGTATATACTGTATTTACTTGTTTTCTGGAGTGTACCTTTAAGAATTCTCCTTCCCACTCTATTATCCGCACAGTCATTTTGGGAGAAGCTGCTTGGTAGTCATGCCTGTATGATATTTTTACAGAAAATCAACAATAATTTATTTTATTTTGCAGTTTGTCTGTAATTTGGAACTTTTCTAGGTAATGGATTCAAGATTTTAAATTTTGTTGTATATGAAATAGTTTGTTTACTTTGGTTGGATTACTTTGCTACTGGAATTCAATTTGTCTGAAGCAACACCATCATACAGTATAAATATTCAATACAAATATCTAACTTTACATTTGCCATCAATACATTTCATTTCCCGCTTAGCAGTCCCAAACTGTAATTTTCTCTGGTGTAGATGAAACTAATTTAACAGAATAGGTAATCGGCTGAATGATCCGACAGAGAGTAAGGCCCCTTTTTCTCTTGTGGTTGGCAATGCACACGGTTGCAGTTCACTGGTGTGGGTTTTTAGAAGTTAAAACAGGCAATGGGGAGGCAACATAACACCTCCTCACTGCCTGTCAAAAACCCTCTCAAGAACGATCTACCACAGATTGTTCTTTAGAACGCTAGTATAAACAAGCCCTAACGGTAACATAACAGGTTACTAAACAGGTGCAAATTTAAAAGCAATTGTGCAAAATTAGTTAAAGATGACAAAATACAGGCATGCACTTTAGAATAATGAAAGCTACACAAACATATGAAAGCTGCACAAACATACGAAAGCTGCACAAACATGGACTCTTCACACCAATGGCTCTGTGACTCTATCAGGGTAACATGTGGCTGAATAGCATAGTTTTTATAATACTCTGTAACAACAATCATGTCTTCAGTAAAACAGTCCAGAATACAAATAGATACTTTATTGTCATAAACAGCATCCCTCTCAGTGCAGTCTAAGATAGCTCTGGAAACACAGAAGAACAGCTGGAGGGATCCCGTGCCCAATGACAAAGGGCCACCCAACTGGAACTGGAGTACTTTGATAGCACTTATGCTGGCCATAGATGGAGAGAGATTTTCTTTTGCAAATTGCTTGATTCCACCATTAACATAGTCAGTGTTGATAGGGGAATCCCTCCCACAGAGCCACTGTGTTCTTCCAGCGGGGGGGGGGGGGGGGGAGAACACAGTGAGTACTGTTAGCGGCTATTATAAGCCATTACCAATAATTGCATGTAAAACCCAGCAGGCTGGTTGTACCCAAGTTGATTGAACGATCGACTTGCTTGGGTACATTCACCCTGCCCATACATGGTTTGAATCTCGTCCGCTCCCTGCTGAACCGGTAAATATTTGAACCGTCAATGGTCAGCTTAAGGAAGGGACTCAGTAGCTGGATCTTTTGGAGAAGCTGCATGCTGAAAGAGGGAATCAGTAAGATTCATCTTCCCTGGGCATGCCCAGGAAACCAGTAAGTTGTGGGCCAAAAGGAGAGAGACGCCAACTCAGCCTCTCAAAACACGGATTTTGTAGGCACAGCATGAGGCAATAAGTATAAAAAATACAAATTTTATTGAATATACATTAAAATACAAACACTCATAAAAAAATATAGGGGGAAAAAATATTAAAAAGGCACCCTCCGTCTACAAAGGGTCAACAGATACCCAATGGTATTGTATGTAGGCAAGAAAGTCACAGTGTATTGCAAGCTACATTTGAGCCCACGAATGGGGTCAGAATTCAACGAAATTCACGAATAAGCTGCTCCATACTCAACCGTCAACGTGTTTCACAAGGTATGCTTGCTTCTTTAGGACTGATTGGGGGGGTGCATCTGGAATATATGTTGCTGCGTTACATAGCAGGTTCCAGTGTCTGACTGTATAAGTTCTGTATACATTGGAGTAGCACCAACGACCAAGGAGCTGGTGTTGGTGATCCCATACTCTCTTGCTGGAAGGCTTGGTGTGCCCTAAGGGGCCATGGGGATTTAATCGTATGGTTTATGGCTGTGACGCATGCCAGCTTGTATAAACATTATTGGGGTTGTTGGTGCTACTCCAATGTATACAGAACTTAAAAAGACAGGCACCCCGCTGTATTTTCACTCGTGGTGGGATCTGCGCCTGTTATCACGTGATTCCATATAGTCTCCAGCATTGTTTTCTGACTATACCTATCCCTCTTCAGTCAGACACTGGAACTTTGCGAAACACGCTGACGTTTGAGTATGTGGCAACACACTAGCAGCTTATTAGTGAATTTCAATGAATTCTGACCCCATTGGTGGACTCAAATGTACCTTGCAATACACTGTGACTTTCTTGTCTCCATACTATAAGATTGGGTATCTGTTGACTCTTTGTAGACGGAGGGTGCCTTTTTAATATTTTTCCCCCTATATTTTTTTATGATTGTTGTATTTTAATGTGTGTCCAATAAAATATGTATTTTTTATACTTATCGCCTCATGCTGTGCCCACCAAATCCATGTTTTGAGAGGCTGAGTTGGCTTCTCTCTCTTTTTGTTAAATTTTGGATGTTGGCAAGGTGAGGGTCCTCCTTTCCTTGTGGGAAATGGAGTTAAAAAGGCTTTCACACACATTTGAACCTGGCGAGTACCTCTGCTGTACTATTACTCAGCATTTTACTGCCCATATATGTAGCTGGGAGGAAAAGTTAAAGAGGTGTTTCATCTGAAAAAAAAAAAATATTAAAAGCCAGCAGCTAAAAAGAAAGTAGCTGCTGACTTTTAATAAGGAGACTTACCTTTCCAGGGCGCCTGCGATGTCGGCCACCGAGACCGACATGTCCCTCGGTGCTCCGGTCCCAGTGCCGCCATCCTCACTAAGGGAAACAGGCAGTGGAGCCTTGCGGCTTCACTGCCCGTTTCCTACTGCGCATGCACGAGTCGCGCGGCACTTTGTGAATGGGACGCGCTGTGTTAGGGAACACACAGTTCCCAGAACACAGCGTGCCCTATTACCCAGAAGACAACACCGAGGAGCAGAGAAGACCAAAGAAGACCAAAGATCACTGCAGAGTAGGAAGGAGGCAGATTAGGAAGACTGCCTAGCAACAGGGATTTCTGTTAAGGTAAAAAAAAATATTATTTTTTCAAATGTTTTTTTTTTTTTGAAGAATATTAATGCTCTTTTTTTTAGGGTTATTTTTGCTATGAATTAGGATGAAGTGATGACATATAATATCTAATACACATAATTAAAAAATCAATCAACCTCTATGATGAAAATATCTGAGGCTTAAATATTGATAAATAGCGTTAAGAGGATTATCTTGAGATGGTCTCACCCATCACAAATCGTATTTAGATTAACCAACAGAGTGAGAGCCAACCCAGCTGGGAATAAATTAAATGGATTGTGTAAGTAGACCTTCACAGTGTGTAGTTGTTGGTAAATCTAAAGGAGATTATATATCAGGGGCGTAACTAGAAATCACAGGGCGCCATAGCAAAATGTTGTATGCCCCCCCCCCCCCCACCACCACAAAAAAAAATTAACTAATGCCATCGAAACACAGATTACCACACTCATGTGGCACAGTACCCAGGCAACAGCTTAATTTCGAACAACAAACTATGCAGTATACACCATGCATACCCCCATCAGTAAAGACCCCCCAGCAGTACAGACACCCCCCTCAGTGCAGACACCCCCCCCCAGTGCAGACCACCCCCTCAGTACAGACACCCTCCCAGTGCAGACCTCCCCAACATTACAGACCCCCCCCTCAGTGCAGGACCCCCCCCAGCAGTGCAGACCCACCCCCCCCCCCCCCCCAGTAGTACAGAACCCCCCCAGTAGTACAGACACCACTTTAGTACAAACACCCCCCTAGTGCAGACACCCCCCCAGCAGTACAGACACCCCAGCAGTACAGACACCCACCCAAGTGCAGACCCCCCCCATCAGTACAGACCCCCCCCACCTCAGTACAGACCCCCACCCAAGTGCAAACACCCCCCACCTCAGTGCAGACCCCCATCAGTACAGACACCCCCCAACCTCAGTGCAGACCCCCATCAGTACAGACACCCCCCATTACAGACCCCCCCATCCAAGTGCAGACCCCCCATCAGTACAGACGCCCCCCACCTCAGTGCAGACCCCCTTAGTACAGACACCCACCCCCATTACAGACCCCCCATCCAAGTGCAGACCCCCCATCAGTACAGATGCCCCCCACCTCAGTGCAGACCCCCATCAGTACAGACACCCCCCCACCTCAGTGCAGGCCCCCCTCAGTACAGACACCCCCCCACCTCAGTGCAGGCCCCCCTCAGTACAGACAACCCCCATTACAGACCCCCCCACCTCAGTGCAGACCCCCTTAGTACAGACACCCCCATTACAGACCCCCCATCAGTACAGACACCCCCACCTCAGTACAGACCCCCATCAATAGACACCCCCCAGCAATGCAGACACCCACTTAGTACAGAACCCCCACCCCAGTAGTACAGAACCCCCCCAGTAGTACAGACACCACCTTAGTACAGACACCCCCCTAGTGCAGACACCCCCCCCCAGCAGTACAGACACCCCCAGCAGTACAGACACCCACCCAAGTGCAGACCCCCCACCCAAGTGCAGACCCCCCCCATCAGTACAGACCCCCCCACCTCAGTACAGACCCCCCACCCAAGTGCAGACACCCCCCACCTCAGTGCAGACACCCCCACCTCAGTGCAGACACCCCCCACCTCAGTACAGACCCCCCACCCAAGTGCAGACCCCCCATCAGTACAGACACCCCCCACCTCAGTGCAGACCCCCATCAGTACAGACACCCCCCAACCTCAGTGCAGACCCCCATCAGTACAGACATCCCCCATTACAGACCCCCCCATCCAAGTGCAGACCCCCCATCAGTACAGACGCCCCCCACCTCAGTGCAGACCCCCTTAGTACAGACACCCACCCCCATTACAGACCCCCCATTACAGACCCCCCATCCAAGTGCAGACCCTCCATCAGTACAGATGCCCCCCACCTCAGTGCAGACCCCCATCAGTACAGACACCCCCCCACCTCAGTGCAGGCCCCCCCCCTCAGTACAGACACCCCCCCACCTCAGTGCAGACCCCCTTAGTACAGACACCCCCAGTGCAGACCCCCTTAGTACAGACACCCCCATTACAGACCCGCCATCAGTACAGACACCCCCACCTCAGTGCAGACCCCCATCAATAGACAGCCCCCAGCAATGCAGACACCCACTTAGTACAGACCCCCCACCCAAGTGCACACCCCCTTAGTACAGACACCCCCACCTCAGTGCAGACCCCCATAAGTAGACACCCCCCAGCAATGCAGACACCCCCTTAGTAAAGACCCCCCACCCAAGTTCAGACCCCCTTAGTACAGACACCCCCCACCTCAGTGCAGACCCCCATCAGTAGACATCCCCCAGCAGACCCCCTTAGTACAGACACCCCCACCCATTACAGACCCCCCTCAGTGCAGACACCCCCGCATTACAGACCCCCCTGAGTAGTGCAGACCCCACAGCAGAAAAGACGCCCCCCCCTTACATACCTCAGAACAGCGGCGTCCTCGAGGCAATGAGCGCAGGCTCCTCCTCCTCTCTGGATGTAAACAGAGAGGAGGGGAGGCGGCTTCGGTCCGCACCGCTGTGTCCCTCCAGTCTAGCATAGAAGGCATAGTGAGCGGCGTTAGTGGTGCGGCTGCCGCTACCCACGGGTGTCACCCCCGCTTGCGGGTGTCACCCGGCGCGGCCCGCACCTGCCTAGCAACGCCGCTCACCGGGCCCTTGATTGGCTGCGGGCCCCATAGCAACCGCGTGTGTCGCTATGGCGGTAGTTCCTCCACTGTTGTATATATATTGTAAAGCATGTGGCCAGCATTAGAAAGTCTGTGTTGCCAAGCAGAAATATTGGGCAGAATGGAAAGAAGAATATAATTGGCTACTCTGGAGGAAAAACAGCTAACTAACCAACTAAAGCTGGCCATATGCATCCATTTTTTTTATTCACTTGAGGTGGATGGAGGAATCCTCCCTGCTGTGTCTTTGTAATCTGACAGCTGGGAGACTTCCCCACCATTAGAATACACTGATCAGCATTGCAGGCTATGGCCTGTAGCGCTAATCGAGTAGGGAAAATCAAGCAGGGCAGTTGTACAGAAGTCGATTGGTAAATTTATTTCTGTACAGCACTCCCGCCCATACATGGATTGAAATTCATCTGGTCTTGCTGATCCAGACGAGTTTTGATCCATGTATGGCTGTCTTAACTCAAACACAGTCTTGTGCAGATATTACAAAATGTACAAAAGATTACACATATACCATAATCACACTTTTTTTAACCTATGCTCTTTCTAATGCCCCGTACACACGGTCGGAAATTCCGACCACAAAATCCGTCGGATTTTTTCCGACGGATTTTGTCCGACACTGGTGTTGCATACACACGGTCGGACAAAGTTGTCAGAAAATCCGATCATCCTGAACGTGGTGACGTTCGTTGCATACGACGGGACTACGTAGAGGCTAGTAGCCAATAGCTTTGGTCTTGTAATGTGATCTGAGCATGCGTGGCACTTTGTCCGTCGGAATTCGCTACACACGATCGGAAAAAGTCTGATAGGACTTTGTTGTCGGAAAATTTGAGAGCAGGATCTCAAACTTTTTCTGTCGGAAATTCCGACGGAAAAAGTCCGATGGAGCCCACACATGGTCAGAATTTCCGACAACATGGTCCGATAGGACATTTTCCGTCGCAAAATCCGACCGTGTGTACGGGGCATAACGGTCATGTTGGTAATTAATGCATAGTAGGGGCAAGCCATCGGTCTTGGCCTTTACTGTATGTACACTGCACAGGGGTAGCCCCTGCATTTCCTTTATTGCTGGTAAATCTTCTATGACTTCCAGGCCGGGTTCCTAAGATGCTTCTTCCCGCGAATCAGACCCAGGATTGGGGTACCATTTGCTAGAGAAGGAGCCTAGCCACACACGCTCCTTCACTACCAGGGCCTTCTGTCACCTATGTAAAGTCACTGCTTCCACACTGGCAACAGCAATATAGCCTTCTTCGAATAGCTTCACTGCACATGAGACATTTGTAGTGCATCTTCTCTAACTCATCTTGTCCCCTTAATAAGCCCTGTTCTTCTGATACGCCATGCATGCACCACTTTAAAGAGGAAGTTAACCCTCTCTAAAAAAAAAAAACACCCTGCAGGACGAAGGCATAATGAGCTAGCATTATGAATTACTTACCTGAGATCGAAGCCCCTGAAGCGACCCTCGTTCACGTCCTCCGTCACCGCCATGATACCTGGAGTGACTTGGTGACTCCCTGTGGCTGGTCGGAGCAGCGATGACGTTACTTTGGCACATGCGCGAGGGAGCCGTCAGTGACGGCATGATCGCCTTCACTACCTGCATGCTCAGTGCGCCTGCGCCGATGTCTAAGGCGCGCATGCGCCGTAGACATCGGTGCCCGTTATTAGGAAAATATCTCCTTAACCGTGTAGGTTTAATCTAGACTCTAGATTTACTTTAGCTTTAGCCTTCCAATGCCTCTTACTGCGATAGCCAGCTGTAGATGGGGGCGGTGGACAAGTTTTTGTTATCACATAGTGTTTGTATTGGTCCAGCAACGCACCAACACCTTTGCAGCCATTGTGCTATCTGCTGGGGGTTTGGTGTGCTCCTGTACCTTTAAGAAGGGGTGGCTCCCCTTCAGTCCACCTGCCCTCATCTACCCATTAGAATGTATGTGCCTCCATTGTGGGGACACTCTTAGTTTAGTGTTAGGACCACAGATATCAGGGTGCCTTGACGAGGCTCTGTGGCTTACGCATGCGTTTGCAAATGCGTGCGGACTAAACCCCTGTTTTTAACGCATACTATTAGACAGGTTAATTTGGTTGTCTGCAAGCTGGTGGTAAGTAGGCTTGGTTTTTTCCTGGGCATTCCCCAGGCTTTGTTGTTAATCTAGACTCACCTGTAAGTTAAAGTGGTCTGTATGGGTTTACAACCACTTTAAGATTGTCCTCAAGTAACAGACTGGACCAAGTTAAAAAAACAATAAAGTATTTACTAAAGTTGTTTAAACATAACATAGGAATAGTTCTTTAACCACTTAAAGCGGAGGTTCACACAAAACTTAAACCTCCGCTTTTCGGAACCCTCCCCCCCTCCGATGTCACATTTGGCACCTTTCAGGGGGGTCCACAGGAGTCCATGCCTCTTCCCGTCCCGCTGCGCTGTCTGCTGGGACACACACAGTCCCAGAGACAGCAGGGACCATTTGGTTTGCGCTGGGCGACTTGCGCATGCGTAGTAAAGAACCGGGAAGTGAAGCCGCAAGGCTTCATTTCCTGATTCCCTTACCGAAGATGACGGCGGCAGCATCCGAGGACCGAGCAACGGTTCGGCCTCGGGTGCCGACATCGTTGGACTCTGGGACAGGTAAGTGTCCTTATTTTAAAAGTCAGCAGCTGCAGTATTTGTAGCTGCTGATTTTTAAAAAAAAAATTTCATGGGACTCCCGCTTTAAGGACTGAGCCTCTTTCTGAGATTTGTTGTTTACAAGTTAAAAACAGTATTTTTTTGCTAGAAAATTACTTAGAACCCCCAAACATCATACACGTCTTTTCTAACACCCTAGAGAATAAAATGGCGGTCGTTGCAATACTTTCTGTCACACCGTATTTGCGCAGCGGTCTTACAAGCGCACTTTTTTTGGAAAAAAATAAGACAACAGTAAAGTTAGCCCATCTTGTTTTATATTGTGAAAGATAATTTTATGCCAAGTAAATTGATACCCAACATGTCACGCTTCAAAATTGCACCCGCTCATGGAATGGTGACAAATTTTTACCCTTAAAAATCTCCATAAGCGACGTTTAAAAAATTCTACAGGTTGCATGTTTTGAGTTACAGTGAAGGTCTAGGGCTACAATTGTTGCTCTCGCTCTACCTATTGCGGCAATACCTCACATGTGTGGTTTGAACACCATTTTCATATGCAGGCGCTATTTTACCTTTTATTTTTACACTGGTCTTTTAAAAAAAAAATGTATCACTTTTATTCCTATTACAAGTAATGTAAACATCCCTTGTAATAGAAAAAAATCATGAAAGAACCTCTTAAATATGAGATCTGGGGTCAAAAAGACCTCAGATCTCATATTTAGACTAAAATGCAATAAAAAAAAAAAATGGCCCTTTAAGAGCTATGGGTGGAAGTGACGTTTGAACGTCGCTTCCTCCCTGCAATGGTATGGAGATGGGTGGGGGCCATCTTCCCCTCATTCGTCTCCATATCCAATACCGAAAAGGATCTGATCGCCTCAGTCGCTATCGGCGGCTCTGGTAAGCACCAGAGAGCAGCGGGAGGGGAATCGAACTGCACGCCGAAGAAGAGGATACCGGGGTTATGGCAGCTAGCTCCTGCCATAACAAAGATATTCATTTTCAATGTTAGGATGTATATAGGTGTGTGGTGGTCCGGAAGTGGTTAAAGTGGTTTTAAACCTTAAAAAAAAATAAAAAAAAACAAACTGAAAAACAAAGGCATAATGAGCTAATATGCATCGCCACAGAGAAGATTTCCTTTGAGTGCTTACCCTGTACCCTTCCAATACATATCTGCAATGATTGCAGGTGAACCTGAAGTTGTTTAAAGAATAAGCACCGTCACTAACCTCTACTGAAAGAGGGCCACAGGGGGGAGAATGCACCCACCCTGGGCTACATTTGGTCTGCCCAGTATTTCAAAAATATGCAGTGCATCATGAGGGGGCTCTGATGGTTGGTGGCTGGGAGAGGTTTTGTTGGTGCTCTAGTTAAAATAGATATGGTTTACGAGGTTACAAGGATATGGGAATCTGGTTAGTAGGTAAGAAAATGTAGATAGGGAAAGTTTTTTCCCCTAAACTGACCCTACTCTGCATATGTTTATGAAGGTGGTAAGGTCATTCCATTGTACACTCCTGTCGAGAAACTATTGAACAGTTATTCTCAACCAGGGTTTACATAGTACATAATAGGTGAGGTTGAAAAAAGACACAAGTCCATCAAGTCCAACCTATGTGTGTGATTATATGTCAGTATTACATTGTATATCCCTGTATGTTGTGGTCGTTCAGGTGTTTATCTAATAGTTTTTTGAAACTATCGATGCTCCCCGCTGAGACTGCCGCCTGTGGAAGGGAATTACACATCCTTGCCGCTCTTACAATAAAGAACCCTCTACGTAGTTTAAGGTTAAGCCTCTTTATTTCTAATTTTAACGAGTGGCCACGTGTCTTGTTAAACTCCCTTCCGCAAAAAAAAAACCTTTCCTCATAACTATCCTCCAGATCATTTATTAGCTTTGTTGCCCTTCTTTGTACTCGCTCCATTTCCAGTACATCCTTCCTGAGGACTGGTGCGCAGAACTGGACAGCATACTCCAGGTGATGCCGGACCAGAGGAGAATTATCGTTTTATCTCTGGAGTTGATCCCCTTTTTAATGCATGCCAATATTCTGTTTGCTTTGTTAGCAGCAGCTTGGCATCACATGCCATTGCTGAGCCTATCATCTACTAGGACCCCCAGGTCCTTTTTCATCCTAGATTCCCCCAGAGGTTCTACCCCCAGTGTATAGATTGCATTCATATTTTTGCCACCCAAATGCATTATTTTACATTTTTTTAAATTAAAGCTCATTTGCCATGTAGTTGCCTACCCCATTAATTTGTTGATATCTTTTTGCAAGGTTTACACATCCTGCAGAGAAGTTATTGCCCTGCTTAGCTCAGTATTGTCCGCAAATACAGAGATACAGATACTGTTTACCCCAACCTCCAGGTCGTTTTTGAACAAAATAAATAGGATTGGTCCCAGCACAGAAACCTGGAGGACCCCACTACTAACCCCTGACCATTCCAAGTACTCCCCATTTATCACCACCCTCTGAACTCGCCCTTGTAGCCAGTTTTCAATCCACGTACTCACCCTATGGTCCATGCCAACAGACCTTATTTTGTACAGTAAACGTTTATGGGGAACTGTGCCAAATGGTTTTGTAAAATCCAGATACACCACGTCTATGGGTCTTCCTTTATCTAGATGGCCTAGCTCCCTTAGTGATGTCATATCTCACATTCACTTGTTAATTATTCTTGATATATAGGCATACCCCCTCCCCCTTTGTTACCCTCTCTATCCCTGCGATAAAGGGTTTACCCTTGAATGGTTGCCAGTCAATCATGAGAGCTGTTGAACCAGGTCTCTGAAATTCCCACAAAATCCAAATCCTCCTCGTACAACAGTATCCCTAGTTCACCCATCTTGTCGGGCAGGCTCCTGGCATTGGTGAACATGCCACGTAGTTTAGACCGGTCACATACTATCCTCCAGAGGTTACAGGGATTCTTCCTTGAGCTGTTGCTTACTGACTTCTCATTTAATTGTGTCTCCATAGTTCAGGGGACAATGCCACGTGGCAGTCAGCTGCATGAAACCAATAACATTTTTAGTTATTTGTAATGGGGGCATTCTTTCCACTGACCCCCAATACATTGGTTTTAAGAGGGGTTCCCGAGACCTAAAAATTATTTCAAGAGTCCCTCTGGGACAAAAAGGTTGAAAAAGGCTGCTATAGAATATGTCAGTGCTATACAATTTACTTAAAAATTGTTTCTCCAAATTAAAAAATAGGGAGGAAATATATCCCCACCCTGCAAAACTCCAAGTTTACATATTTTATTTAAAGTGCTTTCTAGAAGAAGAACCTCACCCATGACACTCTTTTAAGTCGTCTGTGGGAGGAAAGAAGAACAAAGATTCCCTGGCTGATCATCAGATCACTATATTTTTAGAATATTTGTTTGTGTACTTAGTAAAAGTAACATCTTGAACTGAATCTAAGAGAACAGATTGAGGTCAGAGGAGAAAGGCCCAAGGCCATAACAAAAGGAAGCTTTAGATGCATTTATAATAATCCAAGGAAAAATAATAAATGTTTTATACACTAAATAATGTATTTTGCTAAATATGTATTTAGATCTCCGTTTCTCAACTCCAGTCCACAAGACGCCCCAACAGGTCATGTTTTCAGGTTTCCCATTATTTTGCACAGGTTATTTGATCAGTTTCACTGCCTTAGTAATTACCACAGCCATTTTTTATCTGAGGGAAATCCTAAAAACATGACCTGTTGGGGTGCCTTGGGGACTGGAGTTGAGAAAAACTGATTTAGATATAGGAATGGATTTTATACTAGTCAGTTTTAAAAAAAAAAAAATTTTTTATTGTGATAATATGTGATTTCCAACTAAGGGTATTATGGAATTAAACATAAGCAAGACTCAGCTTCTGCCTTTACAGTTTGTTATTAATTGTTTTATCCAGAGTGGCAGTAATAGATTTATATAATGTATAATATATGTGCTTGTATGAACCTATTTGTCATAAATGTAACATATTTGTCATATTAATCAGTAGTGGCCCGTCCATATGGGACGCAGGGGTGACGCCCCTCTATCCATGTGTCCGGCCCCCTAATCTACATGCAGGACCCCGGATGCATGGATTCCAATGGAGGCTTTTTTCTTTTTTGAAGCACGTGATTAGAGCCAGAGGCTTCAAAAAAGGGTAGGCTTGTACTGCTCCCACGAGCCCACCTAGTGGGGGGTGGCTGGGGGTGCATTGTTTGCTGCCCCCCAAAAACTAAACCACCAGCCACCACTGATATTAATACTAATTAATAATTAAAATGTGGTCTACAGGGCAAAACCTTGCTTGAAATTGGACATATTTCAATCAATCAGACAGGTCTGTACATGCACCGGATCAATTCAAGATGGTGGCACCGGAGAAGAGCAGTTCAACTGCAAGCAAGACAATGCTGGACTCCATAGAGTAGTATGATTTTTTCTTATTTTTAAACAGGGACCAATAGTAGGAAAATAATATTTAATTTTTGATAGTGAGGTTGGAGTTACTCTTTCAAGCAGAACTACACTGTATTTGAGCACCACAAACCAAAAACAATATTTAATTCATTTTTAGTATTCAAAGCAAACGCCCCCATCCATGTCTCCTTGCTTCATTTTGCAGAGAAATCGCTTTGAAAAATACCTGTATATTTGGCCGTGGCCATCGTGAGTAAGGGCAGATCATTCATGTAGCATTTACTTCCTGGAATCCATCTGCCTTTAGCTCAGGCAAGGAAGAAGGAGGGTGTGCTCAGCAGAGAAAGCCCCTCTTCTCCTCCTGAAGACTCCTGGGTGGTATAACATCATTTGCCTAGGCCTGGAATTTAGGAAATAACCGAGAAAATTTAAAAAAGTTTAAAACAATTAAATATGATATACTTTCCTATCTATTTACTAATGCAAGCCGCATAAGGAATAAAAATAGTCAATGTTGATTGAGAGAGTGAAGTTCACTTTAGTATACATGTATTTGTTAAATATTCCTTGAATAAATAATCTTTATCAAATCTTCCCCAAAAATGTTCTGATCTATAATCTGGTTGTAATGTATCTGGGAGGGGCTTGCATAGATGGAATTGCTGGACATGTTGGATCCCTTGTTGTAAGACGGCATTTCGGGCAAGTATTATAGATGTACATGCTACATTGCGTGCAGATCAAGCCGTAATTAGTTACTGAAATGCAGCAGCCTGGCCTATGTAAAAATCCTTGTAAATTCTTTTTAACCACCTCCAGTCCAGGCAAGTTCGGACATTACTCTCATATATGTAAAAATCAGATTTTTTTTTGCTGGAAAAGGTATGCAGAATACCATCTCTGAATGCACAAACACATCAAAACTTGAAACCTTGACTCCTGTCAGCTAATAAGAGGAAACTGAGGCTACAATTTGGACAGGCTCACCAAATTGAGCCAAATTGACAATAGAAGATTTGAAAAACATTGCCTTGTACAGGGGTCAGCAACCTTTTTCCACTTAAGGGCCGGATTTAATGTATGTGAATGCATAGAGGGCCGCATTCACCTGCTAATAAATAAAGATAATAATCTGGACCCCTTTACATTACACAGCCCCCGCACATCTGAACCCCTTTACATTACACAACCTCGCACCTCTGGACCCCTTTACATTACACAGCCCGGCACCTCTGGACCCCTTTTCATTACACAGCCCCGTACCTCTGGACCCCTTTTCATTACACAGTCCCGCACCTCTGGACCCCTTTACATTACACAGCCCGCACCTCTGGACCCCTTTACATTACACAGCCCCCGTACCTCTGGACCCCTTTAGATTACACAGCCCGCACCTCTGGACCCCTTTACATTACACAGCCCCCGTACCTCTGGAGCCCTTTATATCACACAGCCCCACACCTCTGGACCCCTTTTCATTACACAACCCTCCTACCTCTGGACCCCTTTACATCACACAGCTCCCCCCTACCCAGCCCCCCTGCATATTACACAGCCCCCCATGTCAAGCTTTAAAACTGCGCACACTCGTGGAATGGCGAAAAACTACGGTACTTAAAAATCTCCATAGGCGACGCATTAAAAATTTCTACAGGTTACCAGTTTAGAGTTACAAAGGAGGTCTTGTGCTCGAATTATTGCTCTCACTCTAATGATAATGGCGATACCTCACATGTGTGGTTTGAACACTGTTTACATTTTCGGTTGCGACTTACGTATGCGTTCGCTTCTCGTGCGAGCATGGAGGGATGGGGTGATTTACTTTTTTTTACTATTTATTTTATTTCATTTTTTTATTTTTACACTGTCCCTTTAAAATAAAAAATTCTGATCACTTTTATTGCTGTCAGAAGGAATGTAAACATCCCTTGTGATAGTAATAGGCAGTGACAGGTATTCTTTATGGAGGGATCTGGCATCTATAAGACCCCAAATCCCTCATTTGCACTTAAAAGCATTCAAAACATTAATAAGTCACCGGCCCAGATGGCTTGCACCCGAGGGTCCTTAGGGAACTCAGTCAAGTAATTGCCAGACCATTGTTCCTAATTTTTACTGACAGTCTACTGACTGGAATGGTACCAGCTGATTGAAGAAAATCCAATGTAGCACCAATATTTAAAAAAAGGGCCACAATACATCCCTGGGAATTACAGACTAGTTAGCCTAACATCAATAGTATGCAAGCTCTTGGAGGGGATGATAAGGGGCTATATACAAGATTTTAGTAATGAAAACGGTATCATTAGCAGTAATCAGCATGGATTCATGAAGAATCGTTCTTGCCAAACCAATCTATTAACCTTCTATGAGGAGGTGAGCTGCCATCTAGATAAAGGAAGGCCCATAGACGTGGTGTATCTGGATTTTGCAAAAGCATTTGACACAGGTCCCCATAAATGTTTACTGTACAAAGTTAGGTCCGTTGGCATGAACCATAGGGTGAGTACATGAATTGAAAACTGGCTACAAGGGCGAGTTCAGAGGGTGGTGATAAATGGGGAGTACTCTGAATGGTCAGGGGTGGGTAGTGGGGTCCCCCAGGGTTCTGTGCTGGGACCAATCCAATTTCTTTTTTTCATAAACGACCTGGAGGATGGGGTAAACAGTTTAATCTCTGTATTTGCAGATGATACCAAGCTAAGCAGGGCAATAACTTCTCCGTAGGATGTGGAAACCTTGCAAGAAGATCTGAACAAATTAATGGGGTGGGCAACTACATGGCAAATGAGGTTTAATGTGGAAAAATTTAAAATATTGCATTTGGGTGGCAAAAATATGAATGCAATCTATACACTGGGGGGTAGAACCTCTGGGGGAATCTAGGATGGAAAAGGACCTGGGGGTCCTAGTAGATGATAGGCTCAGCAATGGCATGCAATGCCAAGCTGCTGCTAACAAAGCAAACAGAATATTCACATGCATTAAAAAGGGGATTAACTCCAGAGATAAAGCGATAATTCTCCCACTCTACAAGACTCTGGTCCAGCCTCACCTGGAGTATGCTGTCCAGTTCTAGGCACCAGTCCTCAGGAAGGATGTACTGGAAATGGAGTGAGTACAGAGAAGGGCAACAAAGCTAATATAGGGACTGGAGGATATTAGTTATGAAGAAAGGTTGCGAGCGCTGAACTTATTCTCTCTGGAGAAGAGACGCTTGAGAGGGGATATGATTTCAATTCACAAATGCCATACTAGTGTCCCCACAACAGGGGGTAAAACTTTTCCGCAGAAGGGAGTTTAATAAGACATGTGGCCACTCATTAAAATTAGAAGAAAAGAGGTTTAACCTTAAGCTACGTAGAGGGTTCTTTACTGTAAGAGCGGCAAGGATGTGGAATTCCCTTCCACAGGTGATGGTTTCAGCGGGGAGCATCGATAGTTTCAAAAAACTATTAGATAAGCACCTGAATGACCACAACATACAGGGATATACAATATAACACTGACATATAATCACACACATAGGTTGGACTTGATGGACTTGTGTCTTTTTTTCAACCTCACCTACTCTGTAACTATGTAACGCCAAGTTTGGCTATTTTGATTAATGATTTTTTTTTTTTTAAATTTGGCGCCTTTAGGTGTTCTGTAAACTGGAAGTGATGTCATGACATCGCTTCTGGGTTACTAGATCCGAGATCCGATCGAAGCCGATTCTGGCTTCGTTCGGGTCACTGGCCAGCCAGCGGAAGTTCCGGCTGGTCGCTCAGGCCTCCAGGTGGGACGAGAGAGCCAAGGCGACCGAGAAAAACAGCAGGAGGGGGGAACGTCCCCTCCTGCTGCTTGGGATGCCAGCCAAGCGGCTTCTTAGCTGCATTGGTTGTTATCCCAAGAAAGCCGATCGCCGGAAGGGGTTAAAATGTCTGTGGGCCTGGTGCACGTGAATTCAGAGCCTAGTAAAAGCTATGACCCAGATATCACCTCTCATCCGAGGACGCAAAGGTATTGCCTAGTGATGGGAAGCAGGTAAAGTGGCTGTAAACCTCAGTCATGAAATCCAAAAAAAGCACATACTGTATATCTTTAGTGTTTACTTCTCTCCAAAGGTCTGAGTGTAATTTCTCTCTGGTGCTTCATTCCTCTGTTAACAGCATGTATAACTTCTGACAAGTTGTCCGGACACAAGAGAGCTCACAGCTTGTCTATTCACATCACAGCTCTGCATCGTTCCTAAGCTATGTGTGAGGGGGAGGGGGGGTCCCTTTCCTCCAATCAGCTCTCACACAATGTAACCACAGCTCCCCCCCCCATGCTACTGAAAGATGCAGAAGGTTTTTATCTAAATTCAGCACTTTGGAGGGATGTAGAAAATGAGGTGTAGGGAGATTTGTTTCATCTCTGTGTATCATCTGCGGCAATTCACTTCACTGGGTATAGGAGAGGGTTTACAATCACTTTAAAGAAAACCTGTACTGTGAGAAATGTGAAGGTTGCTATTGTTGGCTTTTTCTAATGAAAATTGACTGGCCTCTTGACTTTCCTCTTGACAGCTTCAGTACTTTCTGAGTCACAGACCTGGAACAAGTATGCATATCAGGAGCTTTGACTTCACTCTTTAACCAGTTAGCAACCGGCCCATAGCCGAAAAACGGCTACAGGGCGGTTGCTTAACTCTGGGAGGCCGTTAATTAACGGCCTCACAGAATTCTGCTCTTGCGCGCCCCCTGGTGCGCGCACTCGAGAGCATCCATGATCGCCGGGTCCAGAGGACCCGGCGGATCATGGATCACGGTAAACGGCCGCTCATCGCGGCCGTTTACCACGTGATCGCTCCGTCAAATGACGGAGTGATCACATGTAAGCAAACCGGCGTCATTTGATGACGCCGGTTCCTCTCTCCTCCTCTCTCTGTACCGATCGGTACAGTATGAGAGGAGAGGGGGAGGGATCGGTGGCAGCAGTGCTGTGGGCGGGATCTGTAGTGCCCACAGCCTGCTCTGCCACCACCGATCCATCCATCCATGCTCAGCCATCCCCCCATACCCTGCAATACCCAGCAATAGCCTGCAGTGTATTGCTGGGTATTGCAGGGTATGGAGGGATGGCTGAGCATGGATGGATGGATTCTCTGCCATCCCCCCCAATACTGTGCCATACCCCCCTATACTGTGCCATACCCCCCGCAATACTGTGCCATACCCCCGCAATACTGTGCCATACCCCCGCAATACTGTGCCATACCCCCGCAATACTGTGCCATACCCCCGCAATACTGTGCCATACCCCCGCAATACTCTGCCATACCCCCGCAATACTCTGCCATACCCCCGCAATACTCTGCCATACCCCGCAATACTCTGCCATACCCCGCAATACTCTGCCAATACCCCGCAATACCCTGCGATACTCTGCCATACCCTGCGATACTCTGCCATACCATGCGATACTCTGCCATACCCTGCGATGCCCTGCCATACCCTGCGATGCTCTGCCATACCCTGCGATGCTCTGCCATACCCTGCGATACTCTGCCATACCCTGCGATACCCTGCGATGCTCTGCGATACCCTGCCATACCCTGCCATACCCTGCGATACTCTGCGATACCCGGCGATACTCTACCATACCCTGCGATACTCTGCAATACCCGGCGATACTCTGCGATACTCTACCATACCCGGCGATACTCTGCAATACCCGGCGATACTCTGCAATACCCTGCGATACTCTGCCATACCCTGCAATACCCAACAATACCCTGCGATACTCGCTACGATCAAAGCCAGGATCGTTTTTTTTTTTTTTATTTCAGGCTTTCCAGCCTAGAGGTGAGATGTGGGGTCTTATTGACCCCATATGTCACTGTAAAGAGGACCTGTAATGCCATATTCCTATTACAAGGGATGTTTACATTCCTTGTAATAGGAATAAAAGTGATCAAAACATTTTTTGGGGGGAAAAAAAGGGTCAAACTAAAATAAATAAAGTAAAATGAACAATAAAATATATATATATTTTTTTAAAGCGTCCCTGTCCCCGTGTGCTCGCACGCAGAAGCGAACGCATACGTAAGTCCCGCCCACATATGAAAACGGTGTTCAAACCACACATGTGAGGTATCGCTGCGAACGTTAGAGCGAGAACAATAATTTTGGTCCTAGACCTCCTCTGTAACTCAAAACATGTAACCAGTAAACAAAATTAAAGCCTATGGGGATTTTTAAGTAGCGAAGTTTGGCGCCATTTCACGAGTGTGTGCAATTTTGAAACGTGACATGTTGGGTATCTATTTACTCGGCGTAACTTCATCTTTCACATTATGCAAAAACATTGGGCTAAATTTACAGTTTTGTTTTTTGTAAAGCACAAAACATTTTTTTTCCAAATAAAACACGTTCGAAAAATTGCTGCGCAAGTACCGTGCTAGATAAAAAGTTGCAACGACCGCCATTGTATTCTTTAGGGTCTTTGCTAAAAAAAACATATATAATGTTTTGGGGTTCTATGTAATTTTCTAGCAAATAAATGATGATTTTTACATGTAGGAGAGAAATGTCAGAATTGGCCTGGGTGCTCCAGAACACCTGATGGTGCTCCCTGCATGTTGGGCCTCTGTATGTGGCCACGCTGTGTAAAAGTCTCACACATGTGGTATCGCCGTACTCAGGAGTAATAGCAGAATGTGTTTTGGGGTGTAATTTGTGGTATGCATATGCTGTGTGTGAGAAATAACCTGCTAATATGACAATTTTGTGAAAAAAAAAAAAAAAATTTAAAAAAATCTTGATATTGCAAAGAATTGTGGGAAAAAATGACAACTTCAAAAAACTCACGATGCCTCTTTCCAAATACCTTGGAATGTCTTCTTTCCAAAAAGGGGTCATTTGGGGGGTATTTGTACTTTTATGGCATGTTAGGGTCTCAAGAAATGAGATAGGCCGTCAGTACTTCAGGTGTGATCAATTTTCAGATATTGGCACCATAGCTTGTGGACTCTATAACTTTCACAAAGACCAAATAATATACCCAAATTTGTACTTATTTTTACCAAGGATATGTAGCAGTATAAATTTTGGCCAAAATTTATCAAGAAAAATTACAAATTTGCTAAATTTTATAACAAAAACGAAGAAAAATTTATTTTTTTACTGAATTTTCAGTCATTTTTCTTTTATAGCGCAAAAAAATAAAAAACCCAGAGGTGATTAAATACCACCGAAAGAAAGCTCTATTTGAGTGAAAAAAAGGACAAAAATTTCATATGGGTACAGTGTTGTATGAATGAGTAATTGTCATTCAAAGTGTGAGAGCACCGAAAGCTGAAAATTGGTCTGGTTATTAAGGGTGTTTAAGTGCCCAGTGGTCAAGTGGTTAATTTGAGAGTATGTTATGCGTTAGTAAATAGTAACCAAGAAAGTATTTAAACCAGGGACAGACATATTCCTCTATCCTCTTTGAGTACTCCTTCATCTCAATTCTGTACTCCTCCACCCTATTCTTTCTGTACTCCTCTCTCCTTTTTCTGGACTCCTCCCTCCTCCCTCTCCTTTCTCCACTTCTCCCTCCTGTTACTGCTCTCCTCCCTCCTGTTTCTGCCCTCCTCCCCTTTCATCTTTCTGTGTTGCTTCTCTCTCTTGGTTCTATCTTCCTCCTCTGACTTATATCTGTCATTCTCCACCCTCGTCTTACTGCACTGCTCCAACCATTGAGCCAGCCTACTGTTTCTCTCCTCTTCCCTGTTCTTCTTTCTGTCCTTCTCCTCTTCCTCCCACTTCCTGCTTTCCTCCTCCTCCTTATTCTTTCTGTACTCCTCCTTCTCACTCTTTCAGAGCTCCTCCTCCCTGTTCTTTCTGCACTCTGCCATCCTCTTTCTGTCCTCCTCTTCCCTCCTCTTTCTGTCCTCCTCCTCCCTCATCCTTTCTGCACTGCTCTATACTCTTCTTTCTGTTTTTCTCTTCCCTCTCTTTTCTTCGCTGTTCCACCCTCTTCTTTCTGTTCTCCTCTTCCCTCTTCTTTCTGTCCTCCTCCACCCTCCTCTCTGTGCGCTGCTTCAGCTTATTCTTTCTGTCCTCTTCCATCTTCTCTTTTATCGCCTCTGCCTTTATTTCCTTTCTGTTCTCCTTCTTCATCTTATTTCTGTCCTCTTTCCTTTTTCTCTTTGGGTCCTCCTCCATTTTGTCTTTTGCCTCCCTCTTTGTGCACTGCTCTAGCCTTATCTTTCTGTCTTCCTTCCTCTTCCTGCTGTCCCCCTCCTCCTCCATCCTTTTCTCCTCCACCTCTCTTTTTATCAACCCCTGCACCTCTGTCATCTGCTCCTCCTCCTTCTTCCTGCTTTTCTCCTGCTCCTCCTCCTGCTGTCCTCTTCCTCCACCTACTTCCTGCTGCCCTCTTTCCCCACTGACTTCCTGTTATCCTCCTTCTCCATCCTTTTCTTCGTCGCCTCTCTCTTTATCAACTCCTCCTCCTCTGTCATCTGCTCCTCTTCCCTCTTCCTGCTGTCCTCCTCCATCCTTTTCTTCTCCACCTCTCTCTTCATTAACTTCTCCTCCTCTGTCATCTGCTCCTCCTCCCTCTTCCTGCTGTCCTCCTCCTCCTCTATCCTTTTCTTCTCCACCTCCCTCTTCATCAACTTCTCCTCCTCTGTCAGCTGCTCCTCACCCCTCTTCCCGCTGTCCTCCTCCTCCTCCTCTGCCACCCTTTTCTCCTCCACATCTCTTTTCATCAACTCCTCCTCTTCTGTAATCTGTTCCTCATCCCTCTTCCTGCTGTCCTCCTCCTCTACCTTCTTCCTGCTGTCCCCCTCCTCCAAAAAAAATAAAAAAAATAAAACAGGGACCGCCAGAGAAGATGCATTTTCAAAAAGAAGTCATCAATGGTGGCCCCACATTTCCTTCAATAGAGGTTTCCTACAAAGTAGTAGTGCAGATCTGGCGTTCCTTGATCAGATAAATCATACCTCCCATCTTTTTCAGACAGAAACAGGGGACACCTATTAGCAAAAGTATGTAGGCATAGGACACATCCCCTGCCACGTCCCCTTAAAGGAGATTTAAACAAAAAAAATAGTTAAACCCTCATGTGTTTTTTTTTTTTTACCACTACTATTCCCTTATACTGGCTTTTGAAGTAACAAATGCAGCAATTTAGAAATTGGATAAAATGTTTAGCACTGGGATACACTTTTTGAAAGATGAATAGTGCATTTTATATACAACTATAAAGATCAGACCAAAATGAGGGACACATAAAGAGGGAAGAGGGACAGAGGGACTTTGTTCCAAATCAGAGATAGTTCCTTGAAATCAGGGACAGTTGGGAGCTATGGATAAATGTGTGTTTGGTGTTACAACATAAAAACCCCAGACAAAGTGGTGAGTAAGGCATGAAACTTGAAGAATATTAATTGCTTCCACATTACCTACTTCCATTTCTTTTAATCACTGACTACGTCATTTTACTTTGATTAAAGGCATCCACTGTCCTTTAATATTATTATGTTTCTGCAGACCTGCCATATCAGAGGTTATCCAGAGGCCTGTGGATAGCAATTCTGGAGTTACAGCAACGTGGATACTAGAGTTGGATATAGCACTGGGAAGCTTGTTCAAAGGTTTGGGCCACTCTGCATTTTCAGTTATCACACTGAGTTGCTAATAAATATAATGTAACTAATCATCCGTACACCCTATAAGGCCACAGTTACAGATTTAAGAACATTTGCATAGCCCTGTCCTTTGCAATCTGCGTAATTCACTTGAGATTTCAGCTGCCCACAAAATGAATTGCAACTTTAGTTTATTTTAGACTTATTAATAATCTGGATAGTTTTATTAGTCCCTAAATCCAGCTGCATGAGATCACTGCTTCAACTGGCCTCCATCCAAAGAAACTCCAGCAACCACTATATGTAAGAAGATCCAACTGAAAGCAGAAAATGCACACAGCAAAATTTCATACATTAATGTCTTCTTCAGACAAGATGATGAGTCATATATTCAATTTAAGTCGCCTACGTTACTTCCAGTGTAGATTCTGCATTGGAGTTTCAGGTATCACATTTCTAGCCTCGACTGCATGTAGTATGGCCCTCTCCTGTACTGTCATGGCATAGGTCCAGTAGCTCACACAGAGCCCCTTTATGTACCAGGTCTAACGGTATACATGCTGTTCCTTACTGCTAAGAAGTGTGCTTATTTCCAGTGTGTAGACACTTGTGGGGGATGGAGGTAAGGAAATAACGGAACACATTTCTTTCTCCATATCATTTCCATTTAGCTCTTATACAGTATAACCAGACAGGTTATGGTGAGGTGGGCTAAAAATAAAAAAAGGCCTTATTGCGGGGGGGTGCTCAACCTGTGGCCGGCGGGCCACATGCGGCCTTAAGAGCCATTTGATGTGGCCCTCCACCTCAAACTGAATGCAGGAGTTTTGGTGTGCTTTCAGATAGTGCACCACACCTGCAAGATATGATAGAAGCCTATGGCAAAGTGCAGCTAACCTGGAGGTGCACTGCACCCGTGGTGTGGGTAAACCACAGTTCATCAGTGTGAAAGCAGCCTTATAGGGGGCTCAGGCCAGTAAGGGCTCATTTACATTTGCGGCTTGGAGGGCAGTAAAACCCCATAGTTGAGATGTGTTTTTATTTGCCCCAGCCACTGGTGTAAGGTCAGGGGTCCTTCTGGACCGGCTCCTATGATAGACAGCAAACCGGTCCAATGCTGGTCCAGAAGGTGGGACTTTGTTTAACAGTGGCCGGCGTTTTAGCTCCAAGTGTTACAGCGAGAGATCCACGCTCTGTGTGATCCAAGCCGACAATTCTCCTGATTCCTCCATGTGATCCCTGCTGCATTGAGGGGCATTGGTGGGCACTGATGAGGTTGCACTTATGGGCACTGATAAGCTGCACTGATGGTCACTGACAAGCTGCACTGATGGGCACTGATAAGGTCCCGCGCTCTGTGTGCTCCGGTTGGCAATCCTCCCGGTTCTTACTGTGATCTCTGTGCAGTTTTTTTTTGAGCAGCAGTGACAGATGGCTGGTGGATGGGCAGACGGCAGCAGGGGGGGGGGGGGGATTATGGCTTCAGAAAAAGGGAGTTATTGCGGGC